>CM069533.1:20765000-21092500 GCA_035773235.1 Eospalax fontanierii | reverse complement strand
CAGCTATGTCTCAGGGAGGGCCCCTCTATGTAACAGAGTGTTGAGGGCCCAAGCATGTGCAGATAACCACATGAGGGCAATAGCTTTGTCCTGCTCAGGAGACAACTCTCTATATCTTTAGAATTTTTTGTTTGATTTTATACGTGGCTGTTTTCTCAGTACCTTTAGAAGGCAACACGGCTCAGGGTAGCTTTCTGTGGTTTCTCATTGCACTCAGAGACTCTTGGATTGGAGGCCTGTGAGCCAGCTGTTGGCGGTTGGGGGGATGGGAGTGGAAGAGGTTGGGGAGTGGTAAGGTGCACGTGTATATTGAACATTTACTCAAACTGTCCTCTAAACATTTATGCTTATACATTAGACTCTGAGCCTTGGTCACAGAAGCTTCTTTCCACAGTGGGTGATGGTTAATGCAAAGACCCATAATTGACCAAAATTTTGAGTATAAGTGACTGTTGATTGCTCAGCCCTAAATGATACATCTATGTCAACCCTTTAAGGCCCACGGAACATCAAGGAAGGGGAGCTGGAACAATAGTAGGAGCCAGAGGATGGGAGATGTAGTATGAAATGATGCCTTCTGGATATGATATTGTCATTGTGTCCATTGACTCAGCAACTGTGGCTACCTGCACAAGACCTCCAAATGCAGGCACATGCACACACACGCACGCACACACACACACACGCACACATACACACACATGAAAACACAGGAACTAGCTGGGAAGAAGAAGTGGGTCAGTAGGTGTATGGGGTGGGACAAGAGAAGGTAAGGGGGAATAAGATCATAATATGTTGCATACATGTAATGAAGATGTACAAAAATTGTAAAAATATTTTTCCTCTATATGGTCTACCCTGAGAAGCAGGCCTGTGGTGGCTTAATTTTATGGCTTCTTAGAAGTCAGTCTATTCCAGATCCTTTAGTGACAATTATGTGCCACTGACACATACCACTACTAATTACTATGTGGTTGATCTCCTGTCTTCAAGTCCATTGAATATCCGGTCGCTGCACTTTGCTTACTCCTGCACAGGCAATGCAGGCTTCAGGCAGTTGCTGTTTTGTCCTCAATCATTTTATCTGGGTTTTGTAGGTATAACTTGCCGTGCAATGGGATAGCTTATCTCCAAAAATGGCCCCAGTACTTCCTGTTCTCTACATGTGTCTTCTGATCTTCATATTATGAGGTCGAGACTGCATCCCCTTCTGAATCTAGAATGGCTGTCTGATTTAACCAATAGAATATGGAGAAAAGGACATTCTGGGTAGCTCTTGGGCCCAGCCACCACTCTGTGAGAACACCAAGCCATAAGGAGAGGGCATATGAAGAACTCAGTATCAGCTACAGAGGAGCCCCAGAGTCCTTCAGATCCACCTGTCAGTCATGATACAATACTGAGCTACTTTAACTATAAAATACTGGAATGATTTTTATATACTGATAAAGAGTAAAACACTTAATTTTATTACAAATAGTCTCTGTGGTTTTTAGTTTCCTTATCTAGTTCCTTCTCTGTCCAAGTGTGGGGATTTGGAGAGTCTAAAACAATGTCCTCCCCCCAAGTCTTCCCAGAATCTGCTCTGACATGAGATTATAAGTTTCTTCTAGGATAGACCTCAGTCAAGACCCACGAAACCACCAGGGAGTATAATTCAGAATTACAGCAGAACACATGGAATTTATAGATTCTTCCTATGAACTTTGGCCTTCTAATCAACTCCACTTGAAAATAGACTCCTTCCTAGTATTTCCTGCCTCACATGAGTAAGTTAATAGTTCACATAATGTGACCATGGTTTCTTAAAGTTGAGCACCTGATCTCTAGATGCAGATAGTTGTGAACTAAATTTTTAGTAATCATAACACTTTCTTAAAAAACATTTGAGTCACGCAAACCCTTTAGTGAAGCTATCAGCAAGGTTCACTTTCAAGTCAATTCATGCATTCATCCCAAATGTATTTACTGAGTACTTATGATGAACAAGAACTGTCCCAGGTATTAGGGCACTCTGTGGGTAGTAGAGACTGTTAAGAGAAGAAAAGAGAAAGAACAGAAACCCATATTCTGAACGCCAATAACTTAAGAAAATCTAGTATTTTAGTAGCTTCCCTCATGTGCTATCTGGAAATGTACATCAACAGGAAGTTTGCTCCCCGTCTCTGACTCTCCTTTTCCCATCCTTGGGTCTGCTCGGATCTGTTAGTGGGTGGAAGACATTGTCATTGTTTATAATGTCCATAAGCCTGCATGGATGTGAATGATATATATTTAGAAATCAAAATAAAGCTTTCGGAAGATCTTCAATTTAATGGAAACTAGTCTAGTCATTTGGGAACCACAAGAGCTTTTTAGGGAAAACCTGCCCCTGCCAGCTGGAGGAAGTGTGGGTGTATGGGGTCCCGGTGATACCTGTGATGTCAGTCACTCCCAGCCTGAGGCTGATTGGCTCTGAGGAGCTGCAGCAGAGTTTAAATTCTGCACCATCAGACAAGTGTTTAGAACAGCCACACGGGAGAAGCTCTTTGAGATTCCTCTGTGAGAACTTCAACCTACTTTTTGAGACTTCTGGGGAAAGTTGTGAACTTAAGAGGGTAAGGAATTTTTGTTTATTTTAAATGACTTTTGATTTGTTGTTTGAAAATATTAAATGTGCACACATGTTATGAGGCATTGTTACTCAGAGGAAGATGGGGATAGCTGAGCTTTGAGTAAAAATGATCCTTATTTTTGTTTCTGTTGTCCGTGTCACAGTAGAATATGATATGAAAATGACATGCTAAGTCAATAGAGCCAGATGTTTTTCTTGGCAATGCCTGAATTAGATCTCTGTGTAGTTAATTCTGAAAGGGAATATTTACTGAACAGGAGGCTGATAAAAAGTCACTTTGAATTTAGTTTCAATGTGTAAAATAAAGCTTTTACATGTAAACTTCGTAGATACGGAGATGTTGTGAAAGAATCTAGCCTAGAGTGACAGGACTTTCAAAATAGGGTCTTGTAAATTAAAAACCACTTAGTGTGTTATGCATTTAGAGAGCAATAATATCCATTATGAATCATGTATGTGCTTGAAAGATGATGTTAAGATCATTGAAATGAATCAAGCATATGATAATCAGTGTTTATATTGGTTAATTGGATGTTCATGTTAGTGTAATGTTTTGCATTCAGATAGAATTTAATAAGTGCTGAGTAGAACGGTCTTTAAAACATTTCCTAGAGCAGAAAACATATACATGATATAAATAATCCCATCATACATATTTTTACTTGCTATATTTATTCCACTTCTATCAATTTCGAATTATCTGTCCTCTGCAACAGCGAGTAGTCAGGCCATAGCAGTCCATATGACATCTAGAAGAATCTAAGTAAGGTAGAAATACTTAAGTTGTCCTCTTCAGAAGCAATGACTTCCGGTTAACTAAAGTTTCTGTTTAACTAAGACTCACGTGGACTATCATACCTTAACCTTGTTGAAGGAAAAACATGTAAACACACAATTTTCTACAGGATATGAGTCTGTTTACTATTCCCCAAATAGTTATGTGAACCAGTGTGCCTCAGATGTTTAGAGGCCTTCCCAACTTATATTTGGGGCACATCATTGTGGTTGAAGGCACATAATGTCGGCTTGATGGCAACTGTCCTAAAGACAATTATAATTATATGAAAGACCAGAAATTTTTTTTTGCTTATTTGTTTAGTTCTTTTAATTCCAATATAGTTTACATTCTGTCCAAATCCCAAGTATAATGAGGAAAGAAATTCAAGCCAGTACTGATTAGTTGGCCTTGATGGATGGGGGGATTGACTTTTATGAGACTAGACTATCTACTAGACTAGTAGATAATAGTGTTACTACTAGTAATTATTATTTTTATATTACATATATTATATATTCAGCACCTAGAACAATGTCTGGCACATTAGCTGTTCTCAACAAATATTTCTGAATGACTAATTAGTGAATATATTGTTTGCTAATATTCTCAAGGATAACAAGCTAAGACAAAATGAGAAAATGAACATAAGTTATTTTCTAAGAATCACAAACAGAGCCTATGATTTTTCATTCTTTGATTTTCTTTATTTGGCCTACTTCTTTCATTTCAGTATACATCAAATAAGATTTAAACTTTCTAAATGAATCTTAACTTTGAGAAAATTATAGAACACAGAGTTTGGCATATACTTGAAAAGTAGATCACAATTCCTTTCCCTAGAGCCTGTCTGGAAATACTCAACTCTGGGCTAACAATTCAGAAAGACTAAAGGTCTCTAATACAGTGACATCCAAATAGACGCAACTAAAGTCAAGGTTGTTGATTTCCTTTGGTTAGATGCTCTTGTAAAAGTGTAGCACATAGAGTGCAGAGATCCAATTAACTAATTATTGAAGAAAAACTGTAGCTCTTGACTCCTGATTTGGGGGCTTGTAGTTATCTTGTTAAGTTATTGAGAATCAGGCTGCTACAGAGCTGCCTCTACTCCTTCTTGGGGATCAACTAAAAAGTTTATAAGTTTGATGTTCTCATTTGGAAATATGATTCACAAAAGTATTTAGAATGTCACTGAAAACCTAATATAGTCTTTCAGATTTTATTTTCTTTAATGCTTAACAGCAGACTATTTTCTCTGGAAGCAACATCAGCTTTCTTGCCACTCTAGGGTGTCTTATGTTAGTTTACCAGTCTTCTATTTGGGAAATTATTGCTTTAGGTCTGGGTGCTAACTG
Organism: Eospalax fontanierii; assembly: GCA_035773235.1. Lineage (NCBI taxonomy): Eukaryota > Metazoa > Chordata > Mammalia > Rodentia > Spalacidae > Eospalax > Eospalax fontanierii. The sequence continues at coordinate 21,087,756 of CM069533.1, read as the reverse complement.
GTATTTCTAGAAGCCTGAGCAAGTCAGTACACCTTTCTTATGTGTCACGTTATTCCATTCCTGAGAAACCTGAACAACTGAAACCACACCCTTCTCAGTGGAGAACTCACAGCACTCATTGGTTTAGAATGACTGAATATTGCATCTCCTCGTTCTTTAATTATTAGATAATTAAGGAACATATGAAAGAACAAAAACAGTCATTGCTGTTTAATCAAAGGATGGACTATATTCTTGAACTCAGGGCATTAGGAAGTTCTAAGACTATTCAAACTTACTTATATAATCAGAATGGAAAGTTGCTTAACTTCTTTTGACCTGTGCATGCAGTTATTTTGAGAATATCACATCTGGAATTCTTATCTTTTTACTTTTAAAAAAGAATGAATCAAAAAACTTAAAAATGTTTTGATTGTCAGAGTTAATGGGAAATAATATTTGCTGAACTGGATTTTTTAAGGTGCAGTTGAACTTTTCTTCATACAGTTTTCCTCATTGATATTAGGCAAAGAACTTAAGAAAAAAATAAAATAATATCAAACCATGAAAACTATGTAGTATGCTGAATTTCTTAAAAGGAAATATTTTTAAAAATTTTCCAGGTGATACTACTATACAGCCAAAGTTGAGAATCTATTGCTTAAATGTCCAACCACTAGTATAGTGTATATTTAATATATTAAGAAAGAAATCAAGTACAAAGAATGAAATGAATTTTCAGAATTTTTTTGTAAATGAAAATTAATCAAAATATGTTAGAGAACACGTACCCATTTACTAGTTCAGGAAAAATGACTTTCCTTTAAGTCATTCTGATAACTTTTTGCATTAGCATTGAGTAGGTGTACGTTTAGATAGAAAACAAATTATTTTTGAAGTCACCAGCTCTTAAAGTGTGAAATGAAACTGCTTTCCAGAAAACTGCAGTTTGACTTGGCATGTTTCTCTCAACATGATTCACAGTGTATCTCAAACCTCTAATCTTCCTCAGATCCTTTGGTGCCATGAATGGCACCTAAGAGAATTTAGCATAATCATGTATAATGTATGACTAAAGCATCACACTGGGTATTAAGAGCTTTCTGGAGCTGTAATATGAAGCCTGCCACAGCACACGGCTTGAAGATCAAAACAAAAAAAACCCCAATAGCAGTTTATTTTGTCTAGACAATATTATATAGTTATAAAAATGACAGGAGGGAGAAAGAGAGAACGAGATGGGGGACAGGTATTTTAGGGGAATAAACTGGCAAGGTCATTCTGTAATACCACAGTACAAAATAATTATAAAAGTATATACAAAATTATTATAAAAGTATATATCTAGAAAGTCCTCTGTTTTCTTTACATTTCCTCTTTTATTGTATTTTATGTGTTAGAGAAGAAATATTTATAGATATCTTTGAAAAATTTTGTCTCTTAGGAGTGAAGTTTTGTTGATTTTGAAAACAGCTTTGAGGTGTGATTTATATAACATACTGCACCCACTTGAAGCTATAGTTGAATGGCTTTTAGAATATTCACAGACTTGGACAATATTTATGACTAATCCCTTTGAAGACATTTTCATCACCTGCAAAAGAAATCCTGTACCTCATAGTTATCAGTCCTTAACCCCTCATCTTTCCAAGCCCTAGAAACCACTTCTGCTTTCTGTTCTCTATGGATTTGCACATTCTAGATAGTTAATATAAATGGAGTCATACAAGTGCCTCCATCTTCTTCTGGCTGATATCTGGCTTCTTTTCACTCTGCATAAACACTCTCCAGGTTCCTCTACTTTATAGCAAGTAAGCAGTGCCTTGTTCTTTTTTAATGGCCAGATGCCAGTCCTCTGTAGAGATACAGTACATATTCTCTGTCCGTTCATCCATCAGATGTTAGACATATCCATGAGATTTTTGATAGAAAAAAAATTAAATTGAAACTCCTTGATATCTGCAGCATGAAATGAAAACATGTATGTCTTTCATTATAGGTAGAGACATCATATCCAAACATGAAGACCAGTATCCTACTTATGTTCCTTTGGGGATTATCCTGCGCACTCCCAGTAAGTATAACGGCAGAGATATGTATTATTCTTTTTATGCCTAAAACTATACCATTTCCTTATTTGTTTATTTATATTTATTTTATGTGTATGAGTACATTGCCTGCACGTTTGCAAGTGCACCATGTCATGCAAATGCAGAAGAGAGCATCAGATTCTCCTAGAACTGGAGTTAGAGACAGTTGTTAGTTGCCGTGTTGGTGCTGGGAATTGAACCTAGGTCCTCTTCAAAAGCAGTTAATTCTCTTAACCACTGAGCCATCTCTCCAGCCCAAAACAGAATCATTTTCAGACTATGAACCAGGTGATTGTATATGTTCTAATAAGATCTTTCCCAGGAAAGTGTTTTCTTTAAAACACCAAACAAGTTATTTCTTATTATATCCATGCCCATTCATACAGCTATGAATTTCATGCCCCATAGTAATGGTCTTCAAAGTATCACCCCAGAGTTGAAGAGCCAGCATCAATTAAAACTTGCTTAGAAATACACACTCTTGAGTCTTACCTCAGACTCACTAGCTCAGATTATCTAAAAGTGGACACAGAAAGCTAAGTTTTAACAAGGCCTCCAGGTAATCCTAATGTAGGATGAAATTTAACTACTCTATTTCCCAGTATGTAACGTGCTGATAATTGCTGCTCTGTGGAATTCTCTATGCGTTTACCTTTACACTATACTTTCTAGGTTGCCAGGTATCAAAATACTGCATCTGAGAGCTCTGAAGAGTGGAAGGTGGGTAGAAATATGACTTTTTGAAATATTTCAATTTTAATATATATTTAATATAACCTGATTGACTGGCAAATGTTGAAACTGATAATGCCCTAAGAGCATGTTAGTAATCTAAACAAAAGTAAAGGCGATAATTTTTAGTTCTTATAAGAAAATAATACTCCAACTTCAACTTAGTATAACTTGATGAGGAAACTCTCTTTAGTTTTGCTCTTACAGTGGGTGTGCACAGTCAGCAGAGGGGATGACTAGCAACGAGGCATGCTGTTCTTGAGAGATAGGGACGTGAAATCTCTTTGCACAAGAGGTGTCAAGCAGACAAAGAGTGAGTAGTAAGAAAAGAAGAAAAGGAAAAGATTCCAGAGTCTTTGGAATGATGGTAATCTTTACTGAGTATTGAACTCTCAGTCACTCAGTAGTTATTAACTTCCAATGACTCAAGAATCACGGCCAAGTCTAGTTATGAGTGTTTTCATGCATTCCTTTCCTCATTTTCATATAACACAATGAATTAGGTATTATATTCATTATTCAGTATTATATAATTTCAACATTACAGGTGAGAAACTGAGGCACAGAGATGAACCTAGTCTGTCCAGGTTAAATGCTAAATGAGTGTTAGACGCTGACTTTGAATGTATGTCATTGCGGCTGTGGAATCTCCATTTTTACACAGTGTGATATATCCCTCCCGGGAATCTGGGCTTATAGTTCTACAAGTGTTTGAGACTGACACTAGAATAAACTGTTTGTTCTCAGAGCTTTGTGTTAACTACTTTGTCTCCTCTTGACATAGGATATAACCTGGTCCCAGTGTTCCTGATCCTCACTCAGTTAGAGGCCTAAGGTTGGGTCCTGCCTCTCTCTCAGGCTAGAACAGACATTGCAAGATGTACTATGAACCTCGGTCAGAGAAGTCCTGGTTAACGTACAAGCAGCCACTGCAGACCTGCTCTCATTTAACCAGAGACTTACAAACATGCCTTACTCTCAAGTCTAGCCTTGTCGTAAAAAATGCCAATGTCTTACTCTTGTCTACCCGTTAATTCCAAATGATAACTGGCTGGAGAAGTGTGCCATTGTGCCTGCCTGGTGTATGACAGAGCAAGACAAATGATTACAGTTCCTCTCTTGAGATCCCCCAGCCTTGCTCTGCTGAGAGGCAAGCTGAAGACAAGCCAGAAAGTGGCTGGTCCCTTTTCTGTTCAGTGCCTCTGATGTGAGTACAGGACCTTGCCCTGCCCAAGGAGCAGGCGGAGCAGAACAGCGATAGTCGGGCAGGGAGACAGGGTGGAAGTTGCTCAGGAATTCTTACACTTCCTGTGAGACTAAGGAAAGTGAAATGGTCACAACTATGACTGCAGCAGTTATACCTAACATTTGCCGTTAATATCAGTGCTCTCCAGTGACTCGAGGAAAAGGCTTAATGGCCTTCTCAATTCAATTTTGTCTACTACTGAATTTTATAAGGTGGATATTTACAAAATGGATTATTTCTTTGGTTTATATTAATACATTGAACAGTGCCAAAGATGATCCCATAGCATTAGCTGAATTCAGTGTCATAGCCACCTCGTAGGCAGTATCATCAGTGTTAATTTTCTTAATGTATGAATAAGAAACTAAATGGAGCCAATGCATTGTATACACATATAAATGTATTATTATATATTATAAATGTATTATTATTGTTACGTACAGTAGCAATAATAAAGAAAGGACAAGAAATTGAGAGAGAATGGGGGGACATGAAGGAGCTGGAGGGGACTGGGAGGGATGGAAATAATGCAAAGACAATATTCATGTATGAAACCCTCAAAACTAAAGATTAAAATTAAAGAAAGAATTGCCACCTTCACATAAAATGACCAGCCATTCCTTAGCTGTATTTCTAGGGTTTCCTGAACATATATGGCTTCTAATGCTAACACCAAGATGGTTGTATCTAAGGGCAAAACCCCAAACCGATGAGTTAACTGCAACTTAAATCTGGATTATGAGCTCTGGTGTTATCCTATATCACATTTCCTTTAGGTTGTAGGAATAAGCCCACTTCAAAAAATAGATAATTTTGTTTTCTATTATTTTTTTATTTTTATGTGTATGAGTGTACTGCCTGCATGCATGTAAGGGCATCTGTGCCATGCGGTGCCCGCAGGGGTCAGAAGAGGACGTCAGATTCCCTGGAGCTGGAGTTAAAGATAGTTATTAGCTGACATGTGGGCACTGGGAATCAAACCCAGGTCCTCTGCAAGAGCAACCAGTGCTCTTAACCATGGAGTCATCTTTCTAGCCCGAAGAGAATATACAGTTTTATAAGAGAAGTGTCAGACACATAGAAATCTATGAACATTTTTTTGAATTATTTTACCTTCATTTGTAGCCATTTTATCATAAAATCCATTATTACTCATGTAAATGTAAAATATACACCAAAAAATTAAAAAGTCACCCCAAATTATTCTAAATATTTGTAGTGACATAATCCACCCAGGAAATAACAACTTGTTTTTCTTTCTTTCCACAGGGCGACTTGGCTCAGTCACCACCACCTCCCACGGTAACTGTCTCATTTATTTCTGTCATAAACATCTCATGGTATAACTTTGATGCTCTCCTTGCCACCCTTTACAATTTTGAGAGTAGTAAAAATGAATATCAAGCAATTGTTATCTGTCATATTTTTCTTTTTCCTTGAGAATTACTAAAAGGAAAATAAACATTTTTTTTCCCTTTCAGAAGAACAATGAGTCATCAGAAGAAAGTAAAGTTAGCTCAGAAGAACAGGTAATTAAACAGATTTTCTTAGCTTTTCTGGCTTCTTAGGAGCTGAAGGAAATGATGGTAGATTAAATTACCTGGGCAAAGTTCTAAATATAATATTTTATAACCATTGGTTATGTAGGATAAATAGTCTCATAAAATAAAAAAAGAAAAGTGAATGAAGAAAACTCAAATGTGGACATTCTGTCTATTCCGTTTTTATCATCTGAGACACTGTGGTCCTAAATGTCCTTCTTTCTTAAAAAAAGAAAAACAAAAAAAAAACAAGAAAAAAAATCCACGGTCCCCAACCTCCCCTACACACACGCACACACACACACACAGACACACAGACACACACACACACCTTACTAACAATGTTAGTTAAGTAATAACTTGGATTAAAAGAAAAAAAAAAAACAACTGCTTCAGTGATGATTGTCTCTTTAAAATAGTCCCCATCTGTGGTCCTGAGAGTAAGAAAAGCAGACATAGGTGACTTCCTTTATTAAAACATATCCCCCCCTTTTTGATTCAGGGTTTCACTATGTAGGCCTGACTGGCCTAGAACTTACTAAGTAGCACAGGCTAGCCTTGAACTCATAGAGATCTGTCTCTTTCTGCTTCCCAAGTGTTGATATTAAAGATATTTACCATGCCATGCTAAAAAGTATCTTTTTAATAAAGGCATGTTTTTCTAAAACTAATATCATTGCTTTCTTAGTTGACTTTGTGTGTGTGTGTGTGTGTGTGTGTGTGTGTGTGTGTGTGTGTGTTGGGGATCAAACCCAGGGTCTCACACTTGCTAAGCCAGGGCTGTACCATGGCTCTTATGTTACTCTATCCTGTCATTATGCCTGAACAATCCTATGGGAGCTCATTCTTCCTGAAGCACTGACTCATACTGTGCTCTATACAGGGCCATATCTGGGAGATGAATTATTACCTTGCTTATCCCTTTTTACTAATGATTTATTAGAAAAACCTTATAGAAATTAAAAAACATAGAATCGAGTAAATACTCTTTGGTGGAGACTTTGTGACTGATTGATTCAATGTTCTCTAAGTACTTAATAGAGGGTAACATCTGCCTCTTGAGAAAGATGAGATGTGTGTGCTTAATGAGGTGGGTGGGACTGCAACACGGAGGGAAGTGTCTCATACAAAATGGAAGGTAGGTAGGCCTGGGGCCTCATGCCTGCATTTCTGATATGAAAATGTCCAAGACAGGAGAATCTCCACAAGCTCAAAGCCAGCCTGGGGTACAGAGCAAGACACTGTCTCAAAAAAAAGATTCCACTTGAGTTTCAACCTGTTCTTTCTTCATTTAAGTTCTGGTAGAATTGTAGGACACAGAGAAGAAAGGCCCAAAGGCCCTAGTAGACAGCTTCCTCTGTATTTGCTTCTGGAGCATTGACCATGGCTATTTACCTTAATTCTAGGCAAATGACCTCAGTGACAGCACTGAGTCAGAAGAGGACTTGGGCTCTGATGGTGATCAACATTCTTATAGACCAGCTGGAGGTCTCCCAAGGAGTGCAAGAACAGACGATGATAAAGAAGATGACGAAGATGAAAGCGGAGATGACACTTTTGCGGATGAAAACAACAGTCCAGGGCCTGCAGAGGGACGTGCGGATGGAATCTCCAGACTTGACAGTGATGCTGACTCAGCAGATACCACAGAATCCAGTGAAGATGGCCCCTCACAGGAGGACAGTGCCCAAGATATCCCCAGTGACAGCAGAGGCCTTGACAATAAAGATGAGACAGACAGCATGCCTGAGGCAGCTGACTCCACTCAGGACAGTGAGAGTGAGGAGGCTTGGGTAGGAGGTGGCAGTGATGGCGAGAGTAGCCATGGGGACGGCTCTGAGTTTGATGATGAAGGGATGTTGAGTGATGATCCAGACAACACCAGGAGTGATCGAGGCCACTCCAGAGTGAACAGTGCTGGTGTTACGTCAAAAGACTCTACAGGGGACAGCGAGCTGGCCAGCACCCAGGATTCAGATGACAGCCTGTCCATGGAGTATCCCAGCAGGAAGTTCTTCAGTAAGGCCCGCATTTCTGAGGAGGATGACAGAGATGAGCTTGCCGACAGTAACACAAGGGAAGTCCAGGGTGACTCCACAGAGAATGCTAACTCTGAGGAAGCTGGCCTCAGGCAATCCAAGGAGAAAAGCAGGAGTGAATCTTGGGAGAACACAGCCGAGACACAGTCCCAGGAAGACAGTCCAGATGGACAAGACCCCAGCAGTGAGTCCAGCGAAGAGGCTGACCGTCCATCCCAGGAAAGCAGCAGTGAGTCTCAGGAAGAGGTGGCCAGTGAGTCCAGGGGTGACAACCCTGATAACACCAGTCATCCAGGAGAGCAGGAAGACAGTGAGTCCAGTGAGGAGGACAGCCTGAACACGTTCTCCAGTTCTGAAAGTGAATCCAGAGAGGAGCAAGCTGACAGCCAGTCCGATGAGAGTCTCGGGTCCTCGGAGGAAAGCCGGGAGTCAGCTGAGGATGAGGACAGTTCCAGCCAGGAAAGCCTCCAGTCTCAGAGTGCCTCAGCAGAGAGCAGAAGTGAGGAGAGCCAGTCTGAGCAGGACAGCCGCTCCGAGGAAGGAGTCGACAGTGACTCTCAGGACAGCAGCCGATCCAAAGAAGACAGCAACTCTGCGGAGAGCACATCCAGCAGTGAGGAAGATGGCCAGCCCAGAAACATGGAGGTGGACAGCAGAAAGCTAACAGTTGACACTTATCACAACAAACCCATTGGGGACCAGGATGACAACGACTGCCAGGACGGCTACTAGTGCGGACCTTCCTGTGGGATGGCTCTCCCAGAAAGGGGTCTTGGGGCGTAAGAGTAGAGAAATGGTTACAGCTATAATATTTTGATGTTTTGATCTGAAGGAGAATCAGGGCCATTTCTTTCTGTAAGGAACTGTTGGGCATGACCTAGTTTCTAGGGTATCACCCACCCCCTAGAAATCGACACAATGTGGAATGAGTTAGAACACACTCAGTGAGATACATGCATGAAAGCTACACAGATGTAGTAGGTTCTAACTCATCAACATGACAGTGACTGAGGGTCTATTAGTACCAAGCACTGCACTAGATACTGAGGTTGTAAGGAAGTTTCCAACTCAGTTTTTGCTCTTGAGGAGCTTAGAGAGAGCGAGATGAAAACCTAACCAGGAGAAGGATACAAATGAAGGTAGCAAACGTTATAGCAACATACGTGGTAAATGCCTCAGCAGAGGCACATACCAAAAAAATATATGGGAGCACAGACGGAGGTGACCAAAACTGCTTTGGAGAATTAGAGGACTTCACAGTGGAAAAGCCACTGGAGTTGCGGGGGGCGGGGGGGGGGATGGGGGAGGGTTACATAGAATTTTCCATTGAAGACAAGAGAATTCTGTTTATTTTGAGAAAAAGCAGTATGAAATCCTATATTATTAAAATTTTAGTTTGTAAAAGTATTTTCAAACTATGGCATAATGAGGTATTTTGGATAAACAAAACAAGCATTTTTTCCCCCAACTAATTCATCCTATTCGGTGCTTTTGTGGAATTCCTGTGAGTATTGCCCCATTAATGGTGGTCTGGATGATTTGGTGGGGGTATGGGAGAAAACATCATTTTAACAAGGACTTATAGCTTTATTTTTTCAAATCATGTATGTGCAATTCCAAAAAAACTGTCCACTGAGTTCTTTATATGTGTTGCACATAGCAAAATTCTGTATATAGGATTCAACTGTGTGGTTTATTTTTTTTGTCAAATGCCATTGAAGTGTTACCTCATGATAAAATATTCATTTTGTAATAAAGATAATAATACCTAGAAGAAATAGGTGCTTATTTAATATAGTGGTGTTGGTTATTAGGGTATATTTATGGTAAATAACTCTTTCTTTAAAACATTTACCAAAGAGTTTATTAATTTTATCTTATTGAGATAAAAATATTTTCTTCCTGGATGTGGTGCACAGGGCTTTAATCACAGCATTCAGAAGGCAGATGCAGGCAGATCTTTGTGAGACTGAGGCCAGCCTAGTCAAGTTCCAGCCCAACTGGGGTTATAGGGAGACCCTGTCTTAAAACAAACAAACAAACAAACAAAATAGATCTTTTTAAAGTACTTCGTGAAACTTTTCTCTGTTATTAGGGCAACAGTGTTATAAAATTCTATGTTGCTTATAATAATTTACTAAGTATACACATTACAGATGAGGAGAAATTAAAATAAGCCCTTAACTTTCGTGAGGCTATTCCAAAAGTTTGTGATGTCTGAATAGTAGATCTTACTGACCTCTCAGACTCTCATCTGGAAATATTTTAGAAGGTAAAGGACACAAACTCCTTATAGTTTATATTTCCCTGAGGGAAACTATTTCATCCCAAGAGTTCTATCTTACCAATGTGTTTGGCCTCACATTCCACTAGAATGTGTATGAAGTCCCTGACAAAGTTGCTAAGAGAATCAAGACTAACCTTCAGTCTGATCCTCCTTGTTTTTTCCTCACATGGTTAAAGCTGTGTTTACTTGAGGATATATACATACACACATATCTGTAAACATACATGCATATTCTGAGTTGATCTATAGTCTTGTTAGCAGCCCCTAAGGAATCAGATGCGAAGGCTTTCACTGAGCATGAGTGACAGAGTATGCAGTCTAACTTGACTTTTCCTTTCTGGAAACCTGAATATTCAAGGAGAAAGAGCTCAGAAAGTGGTCAGAACAAATCCAGAAAGAAACACACAGAAAGCAGAAATAGAGAAGGGATGCATACTACTAATGTGGAGCATAAACTGAAACTGCTGGGCTCCTGATGGTGAGGGGGAAAATGGCTTTTTCCTATTGCACACTTGACCTCAAACCCCCTGTTGCCCGGCAGACTTTATCACCTCACTATACTCCACCCACCCATCTTCAGCAACTTGAGTGAGTCTTAGTTTTTGCAACCAAGAAATCTGTAAACCAAGCCTCATAAACCAGCAAAGTAAGTTAACTCACAGGACTTTTAAAAGGAAGAGCAGTAAGAAGAATTTCGCTTATGCTTGTGACAGAAATCCTCTAAAGCAGAGGGGGAGGAGAGAAGAGCAACTGGAAGTGGTACAGAAATATTCCTAGGAAAGCTGTGTGGACCTGGTCTTTAGCTTTAAAGGTGCAGAGCTTTCTTCGTGAAATTCCTCACTGAGGGATGGGGTATATGGTCCACTTGGTAACCGAAACTGTAATCGGACCGATGGTTAATTTTTAATGTCAACTTGATCAGGTTAAGGGACACCTAGGAAATTAGTGAAGTGCACCTCTAGGTGTGTGTGTGTGTGTGTGTGTGTGTGTGTGTGTGTGTGTGGTGTTTTCAGAGTCAATTAGATCATAAGAGCTCTGACCCAAGCAATGGATTGCTCACTTGATGCATAATGTCACAGCATGCTGACATTAGTGGGAGGTGGTGAAAGGCAGGAGGTAGGGCCTGTGGAGGGGGTAGCCCACCAGAGGCATGTGGCCTAGGCTTAGATCATGCCCTGACACTTTTCACACTGTTCTTTCTTTGCTTCTTCTCTGCCATGTGAGGTCCTCTGCTCTGTCTGTCTATCATGATGGATTGAACTCTTTGAAACTGTGTACCCCACCCAAATAGATCCTTCCTTCCTTTGGTTGTTTCTGTCAGGTAGTGGGTCACAGCAACATAAAAGTAACTAAAATATCTGTAATGTTATTTATATTGGGAAAGAAGATAAACAAAGGACGGTATATAGAGAAGACAAGAACAGAATGTTTAATAGCTTTCATCTACTCTGTAGGAAGTTATACTGTTTCATAAATCTGATAGATAACACATGTTAAATTATCCCAGCAAGGACTAAAATTGTTGGTCTGAATTTTGAATTGAGATGCTGATGATTGATGCACAGCTTGCAGGTCTTTTTATGATGAGTGATTATAGTACAGTGAGATGGGAATAAATGTGCTTCTATCCCACTAATGTCTATTCCAGGCCTGGCTGCAGCTCACCTGAGGAGATTTGTAACCAAATATCACTGTCCTGGCTCCATTCCTAAAGTTCTTATTGAATTAGCCTTAGTTTTGCCTTTGATACATTTTTAAAGTCCCAGACAATTTTAAAATGTACCCAGCACAAAAAACTTGTATTATGATATAACAGTTAATTCTGGAACATTTTCTAAACTATAATCCCACCTCCTTCCATGGGTTGGATCTTTCTCCTCAGTTTCACAAGTTTTCCTGCTTCCTCCATCACCCCATTAGCAGGTACAGCATTTTGGTATCTGGCACATGCTTCGCATTAGTTCCCAGATAGTAGCAGTTAAGATAAAACCAGCCACCAATGTAGTGTCGAAAAAAATTCGGCTCAAATCAGTGAAATGCTTTGAACTTTTTAGTTTTACTCTCACTCTTTTTCCAACAGCATTGGTCTCATTGTCAATGCAAATCATGCCATAGGTGGATGAATGGTTTCCCTCTGCTTTTGTACCATGATCCAGTAGTGGAAGAAATTACAGCTGGAGATGAGTCTTCAGACTCAGGGCCCACAGTCAGGAAACATGGCTAGATAGTAATTATTATTTTAAACAACTGAATATAAATGTAGTATCTGCTCAGAGGTCTTATTGTGTAGCTGACACGAAAAGGAATGCTGACACCCTTTTCTGTAACACAGTCTGGCCTTTGTAAACTGCATCTGGCCTAGAACTGAGTAACATTTCACTGTAAATAATCCAGGAACGTAGTTTCTCCAAACTCCAGCAGATGGCAGTGTTGCTTGCTGTTGTGGGTCCTGAGCTGCTGGAGGAAAATGGGATCCAGAGCACAGGTGAATGGCTCAGTGTTGGACAGAGTGCAATTGCAGGCAGTTCTTGCATCAGAAGGCTCTATTCCTTTATCTCTAGTAACTTTATAAATTATTATCATACTGTGCTAATGACTTTTTAAAACCAACCTTCCTATGCCACCTCTTCTTTACAACTGTCATTTGAGTATTGAAAAAGTCTGGATTCCAATTTACCTGTTAGTAGATAAGAAGTTTATAACACACTACCCCAAAATACTCCACCACAGATTCTACATTCACTATATAGGGATTAAAGGCCCTTCTTCTGGTCTCTGTTTCTTGAGAGCAGAAGATGAAATTCCTATGGGAAAGACGCCTTCTCTATAGCAAAAGGAAAGTATCGTCATCATCAAGGATGGGAAGCAGAGGTTGGGGAAACAGCAACAAGCAGATCTTACACTGCCACTTTTCCACCCAGCTAACTACCCTCCCCAAGCTCCTTTGTCTTCTTATGTTTCCACAGTGTTCTACTCCTTGTCCAGTTCCATGTGTCTGTCCGACTCTGAGTCTCTGGGTATTCTCTGTGAATACCCTGTGACGGTCCTTGTGCCACATGAAACTCATTCAGCAAGTTCATATGCTTTCACACATTAACCTGTTTTATGTCCATTTGATTCTCAAGCACAGCTGAAAAGCCCTAAGAATGTAAATGAATGTAGAGATGAAATTTTGATTCCTCTACAGAGGCATGCAGTCTGGACAACAGGAAGGAAACAGCACAGTTAGGATTAGTCAAGACTAATGACTAGAGGCAATTAAAAAAAAAAGTTGTAAGGAAAGCAAAAACTCGGAATGCAGGAGCCCCAAGGAGGAAACAGTCACGCGGACTTCAGCCTCCGCTGCGGCCTCACCTCTCTCCTGTGTGCACGGTCCTCCCCTTCTTTGAAGGCATATGTTCTTTCTGTTTATGGCACACATTGGGGTTGGGGAGTAGGGCTGCCAACAATCCTGATTCAACATTTTCACCACTACAGATGGTTTTTGCCAGTTCTTAGGGAAGATTTTCATTTCCTAGTTTGGGTCGATCAAGTATAATCAACGGAACGAGATCCAATCATTTAACGTGGATGTTCCCTATGCAGCTAGAAGCAGGCATGCTTCCAGAAGATGTGGGCCGGGGATTCACAGACCAGAGAGTGCGTCTGGTACACACAGAGACCTAGACAAAAGGTCATAGTGTGTGATGCTTCTGTGATAATGGTGCCATAATGGTGTGGTACTAAAGTGATATGGTGCCATGAAGATACTGTGCCACAGTAATATGGAGCCATGATGCATGGTGCCATAGAGATGTGGTGTCATGGTGTATAGTCCCACGGTGTTATGGTGATGTGGTACCATAGATAAGGTGCCATTATACACGATGCCTTTGTGATATGGTGCCGTGGTGTACGACACTATAGCGATATGGTACTATGGTGCAATGATGTATGTACCGTGATTTACAGTGCCATATGGCATGGCATATAGCACCATGGAGACATAGCACCCTGTGTGTGATGCCATGGTGATATGGTGCCATGGTGCACATAGTGATATGTATAGACTGATAAAAAGGTGACATAGATTGGTGTTTGAAGGAAATACTATTTAGGAATGGAGAGTGATTAGACAAAATGTGAAAGGAAACATCACAAGCCGCAGATATCACACACCAAAACAAGAGCAAGTTACTGGTGGGAACAGGGGAGGAATGATTTTGTGATTTCATAATGTGGACAATTTAAAACTGGATTTTTGTGAAGACCATAACATATATTGAGGTTTAAATTTAGTTTTTCATATCCTGTGACTGAAAACTCAGTAAATTGCCTCATATGTTGGAATGTTGTGATTTAGCAGGACAAAGCTACTAAACTAAAATGAAATCTTAATTCTACGTTCTATTTTACTAGAAAGGTGCTGAATTACCTTAGACCCAAGTCTGTATCATAATTTACTATTCCATAATCTTTAAAATCAAACACATGGGCCCAGGAGCATCCTGGTTTGGCTCAAGAAATGGTAACTCACTCATCCAGTCGTTAAATAAGCATTAAGTCCCTATAGACCTGGGGTCTTGCTTCCTGTATGCCTCCACTCTTTTTGTTCTGAACTCTCTCTTTTTTTCATTTAGTTGTGTCCCCTGGTTAGGGTCTTACTTAGACTGCTCTCTACACATTGAGATTATAGTCACCTCACAAACTCAACCAAGAAAGAATCAGCTTCCTTGCAGTTGCTGGTTAGAGACTATCCTCAGCTTCTTGCCACATGGGTTTCTGCAGGAGCTGACAAGAGAGGATACACAGGATGGAAGGGTCTTTATAATCTAACCTTCAGTTGTTGCCGGTTGTAAGCAAGCCTTGGGACCCAGCTTACAGCCACTGGCACATGCCGCATAATAAGCAATGAATGCTGTAATGCTAACGGACCCTTGTGTCAGTTCAGACTCCACTCGTGTGGAAATGACTTTTTCCTTACCTTGTAACCCAAAAGTTAATCTTATGGGTTTTAACATTATGTCAGTTTGCTTATATTGTAAAACAAGTTTAGTAGGCCTTTACTCGTCCTGTAACTTAAACATAGCTTAAATCTCTCATGGCCCTTCTTTGCTCTTGACTCAGAGTAATACAGGTATGCATGTGTGTATGCTGTAAATATCAAAACTGCTGCAAGCAGTGGATAGTCATCGGAAGCAAGGAGAATTATTCCATTTGTGTTGTAAGTAATAGGTAACCTCAGATCGATAATACCTGTTTGTGCTTGTATGTTCTGTTTTAGGTCAGTAGGGGTCAGAAAGGGCAAAATCCTTGTCTGATAAGGTAAGGACTTTCTTTTCCTTACCCATTTCATGATGCATGTACAGGTTCCATGGGGGGAAGCAAGGCCTTTTTTCAGGAGCACAGTTCCGGAGCAATCTGAAGTAACAAGCTCTTAGAACAGTTTGAGGCCCCACTCTTATTGAAATGGATGCTAAGAGTCAGGTTGACTGTTGAAGAGCCAGGCATTGCTGTAATGTGGCATTTCAGGACTGCATACCCCAAACACTCCAAGGGATAGACTGGAAATTGCTGGAAGAAAGCACACACAGATATTTGTAGTACTTATCTTGGTGAAAGAATTCTTCTATTTGATCTGGTCTCTTCCTTGGAAGTCCTCAGCCAATCATATTATTAGTCTGTCTTGATTGAGCTTTTTACCGTTGATGGACATGATTAAACCTGTCCTCTATCATTTAATTGGTAATCAACGCATATTCCTTTAAGAACATCAAATCCAAATCATTAGATTAGATTATAAGAACACAGAGTTGACTCAATGGTAATTACTAACAATATTGAATATATTTTATTAAAATTTTCAAGGTGCTACAATTTTATCACCATATCAAAGAACATACACATTCTACGAACTCTAATTGAATCAGTTTTAATCAAAAATAATTTTTTGAGATAGGGTCTTATAACTCTGGCCAGACTCAAATCCATATGCAACAGAGGGTGTCCTCGAGCTTCTGATTCTCCTGCCACCACATATTGGGTGCTGAGGTTACTGGTAATATGCCACCATACCCAGTTTTCTGTGGCACAGGGGATCAAGCTTAGGACTTCATGCATGCTAGGCAAGCATTGCATCAACTGAGCCACACTTTCTAATCTCTGCACACTGGATAGTCAAAGGACAATTTTTAAATTTATTATTTATTTTAATTTTATGTGTATGAGTGTTTGCCTGCATTTATGTATATATATGCCCAGTGCCCACAGTGGCCAGAAGAAGGTGTCAGATCTCTTGTAACTGGAGTTTCAGGCAGTTGTGAGTTGCTAGGAATCAAACCCAGGTCCTCTGATAGAGTAGTGAGTGCTCTTACCTGCTGATCCATTTTCCCAGCCCCAAAGAATTTTTTTTTTAAATCAAGTGTACTGAGGAATGTTATAGTCAATAGTTTTATGACAGGATAGTCACCACCACATCTGTTACAGATAATGTGTAGAAGACATAATCTCCCTTATGTGGATCCACAGAAAAATTGTTCTCAGCTGTCATTACCAGGAAATGCTGTGTCTCATAAGTAACGGATTTATTCTGAACTCACCTGATTTTGAATACCAGACAGTGTTTCTCTCTTTCTCACCCACTACAAGGTTTAAGCACACTCCTGTAGCCCAGTTTTGATACACGAATAGTAATGTATGACTTGCATGCTCTGATGTGCTGAACTGTTCCTTTGGCGACTTTTATCTTCTTACTCATTTTTCCTTCGCTCAGATTTGCTCATCTATTTAGTTTCTCCTAGTTTGTGTGTTTTGCAAGCGGCCGCAAAGTCCTTTTATAGCAACAGTCATGTTCTTCACAGGCTCTCACAGGTTACGCAGCCCCGGCCACACTGCCATGACATTGTATCTTGGTGGTAATTGCCCTGGCTCTGTGAGGACACTGTGGGTTTCAGCACCAACAGCCCTTAACCATCTTGTGGAAATTCACCACAAACATGGGAGATGTGCCAGACCAACTTGTTCTTCAGATTGGGGACGGCTGTGATTTAAGATAATAATCATAACAAAATGTCATACTTTCGGTGCATTCTTAGCAGAACACTAGCTTCTACCAACCCAAAAGCTAAGAATGCCAACAGACAGCATCTGAAAACTGTAACAAGCTTCCTGCTTTGCTTTAGCAAACCTACCTGTGGTCCTGACCAATGCATTTGGTAAATGTGTTGATTTATAACTTTCTTTTGTTTGGTAACTGTAAAAAATTCATGAAATTATTTCCACATCAGAGCATGGCCAAGATCATGGAAATGTGGCTTAGAAAAAAAGTCAATTTCTTATTTCTTTTGAAGTGAGAGCTGTGTTTTATATCAAGAGTTCCAGTGTCCAGTGTAGGATCCAAAGCATGAGCCTCTTTTAACAGAGAAGTCACCAGGATGGACACCAGATACCACAGGACCTTTGTATGCAGCTATCCATGTTGCCTCTTTGGTAGAGGTTGGTGAACTCTTTCCAGGGCCTGGGCCTCTTCTTGGTTGGGACAATGGTCTCTTGGTTTATTCTGATCTCGTTGTTGGATAGCCTTTTGTTTGTTTTCTTCCGAACGTTTACTTGTTTTTGCTTTCAGAGCATTTGTTTGTGAGCATTCAGCCTTTTTCTCCTGCCACTCTTCCACTGTCTAACACTTCCCTGTGCTCGCTCCCGCTTACTGCAAACTCGTTCCCTTTTAGGCTGAAAATTCTATAGAGCACTTGCTCATAAAGACACTAAAAATGAGAGACACGTGTTCCTTTCAGCCCAACAGAGTGATGATTTCAATAATAAAGGAAGATTATTTTCAGTGCTAGAGCACTGCACCCAGACAGATTTCTGGTGGAACCCTCCTTTGCCAATGCCTGTCACCCACAGTGGGAGAAGTTGAGATAGAAGGTCCAACAGGACCCACAGGACAAAGAAATTCTTTACTTTTGTAGACTTTAGAGGGGAGAGATCCCTGAGTTTAGCAGTTTACTGAAGGTTCTAGGCAGGATATAAGGCTGAAACTCAGGTTGCCTCAGGCCTGGAATGGGACATAAGCTGCAGAGGAGTGTGACTAATTCCCTTTACAGCCACAGCATCCGGCATCTAACAGGTGGAGATGTTAGAGGGAATTCTTAGGGATGTGCAAGAGCCTTATAGGGAAGCCCATGATAGCCCATTGCGTTCTTCAGTTGATATGACCCTTATTTTCTCAGCAGGAATATGTGCACAAGGCATGATCACCTTGTGTTTTAAGGCCCCCCCCTTCCTTGTGAGGAGAAAACCCAAGACTCCAACTTCAGCCTCAAGGGAGTTAGGTACTCCCATAAATAGCACCTAAATCTCATCCAAAGCACATAACATAGAAGGTTGGGATTTTCATGGGGGAAGAAAGATACCTCTACCAAAAAGCAAAACAGAAATTCAGAGGGGAAATGTTTGGAAACACAGCTCCATCTGGTACTGGATGCTCTGAGGAAACGCAGCTTTTCCGTTTTTCCTAACTAATGCCTTAGGAGCAAGAGATAATTATTACTCAAAAAGAAACAAACACCTTGATAGATACAGTGACTAAACTGTTTTAAATATCACCATGTTATAAAATAGGCTCCCTCACAATAAAAATAATGTCAAGTGCTAGGAAGATTCAATCTAGCCATAACTGTCTTTTAGACAAACCCCATGAAATTTCAGTTAGGATAAAATCATGGAACATCATACTTTTCCAATTGTGCCCATGTCTCCTTCTTTCCAAAGAGAAAGATGATCTTCCATTTTGAGAGACACCAGAAACCTGCAATCACTCATTTTCGACATGCTTTTTTGTGAAATATCCCACATGGAAAAATGAAGAGACTTCTTTCACAAGTACCAGAGGAAATGGAGACACAATCCTCAGTGGAAATGGGTTGGTAAGATTAATCTTCCTGACCAAGATAACAGTAGATAAAACCAAACCCTTGCCAAATGTAAAACATTACTTTTTGAGATACAAAGTCCTAATAAAAGCCAAATTCATCCTGCAAATATATTCTCCAAAGGGTTTATGATTCCTTCCACCAGCTCCTTTAACACCCAATATTACTCATAGAAAAGCCAAGTGAAGAGGATAGAGCTTTGTGCAAGACCTCTGAGCTGTCACTAAGATAGTTATCAGTGGCTCTGATCCTGTACACTGTTGTATATTATTCCCCTAAATGCAGTTTATTTTTCCTATTAGGGATTTTTGTTTATTTATTTGCTTGCTTGTGTTTTTGAGAGAGGGTTTCATGTAGTCTAGATTAGCTGCAAACTGCTATGTAGCTGAGGATGACCTTGAACTCCTAGTCCTGAAAGGATAACTTACAGAGACATTTGTGCTCTCCCTTTGATCATCAGACTATAGACATAAAGGACCCTAAGAAATTGAAATTTCCCTAGGAGTGCATGGCAGGAGAAAGAAAAGGTTGGGTTTGACACCAGACAAAGGAGGAATTTATCCCCAGGATGGGGACTTCACACAGTTTTGACTGGAGAGGAGACAGTGATGTTGGGTGGGACCACACTTTGACTAGGACTTAGGTCATGCATCACCCTTTAAGCCTAAGTCTTCAATCTGGAAGAGGAACTTTGAGGTCACTAGATCACTTCATTCCTCTTCCTGATGTTGTGACATTGAATAAATCTCCGTTCTCTGCTTTTCACTGTGTCCCGTGGGCTTAATTGACCCTTTGAGAAGGAGTAGCAGAACCTAGTTTTCTAGGCCTTCCAGGGTCCAGGCCTTCCAGGGTCCAGGCTCTGACCACTGCTGGGCTACTGGAAATAGCCAAGGAACTCGCTTTAGGGTGTCTCCTCACCATTTAGGAGTGCAAAACTTGTTGCAAACGTCACATCGAATCTAACATAATCAGTAAGCCATCTATGTTCTTATGAGAGGTGTTTGCTTTTGTCTCAACATGCTTTCCTGGTGCCCTGCAACTTTATAAGTCTTGTACTTTACTGCCTTTATCAGGTGAACTAAAAGAGGACAAGCCTGACTGGACTCAAGTAACCGGTACATAGCTTTCTATTTAAAAGGGTATGTTGGAAACACCCATTAAAATAAAGAATTAGGAGGCTGGAGAGGTGGCTTTGTGGTTAAGAGCATCGGCTGCTCTTGCGGAGGACCTGGATTTGGTTCCCAGCACCCATATGTGGCTAGCAACCATCTGTAACTCCAGTTCCAGGGGATCCAACTCCTTCTTTGACCTCTGTGGGCATTTCATGACATGGGTACACTTACATACATGCAGACAATACACTCATACACATAAAATTAAAAAAATTTAAAGATAAATATTTTATTGATGACTATCATTTATTAAAGCAAGGGCATTTTTCAGGCAGGAAATACAGTTTCCTCCATTCTTGAAAGTATGAAGAGCGCTCATTTGTCTGGAATTCATCTGTTCAAATGACTGAGTTCGTAGTCTAAACTACAGCATGGCATTTAACAACATTAACAGAACCAATACAGCCAATATTTATGCAATCATCACGATATATTTGGAGTGGTGCGTGACTGTGGTGTATTGTAGAAAGAAAGGATTTCTAACTTCTCAATAGTCAACAGATTTCAAAACTTTCAGATGCTATCCATTTGCTCAAATGATTATCTGCTATTAAAATCTCAGGACATTCCAAAACAAACACCAAAGAGGCAAAAGTGAAGGTAATAATTCTCTGTGGGTGTGTCAGGAGTCGGGGGAGTTGCGCCGCGTGGAAATTCTTATCCTGAAATAATCTGTCCTGTTCGCTGTGCTCACTCTCTCTGGCCTCCTTTTTCAGGCTCAACAGACAGATGATGTCACAATAAGGAGGGGTCACGTGCAGCAGTTGGGTTGTAATTTCATTTGCCAAAGCAATCGCTGATTGAGACCTAAGAAAAAGCTCATAATAATTAAGTAACCAATTGCTTTTTGGAAAATGCATACATAACTTTGTGGTACTGGGGACTGCATCCAGGGCCTAGGTGAAGTTGTCTGTTAAAAAAGACACCACATCAAAGACTCCTCGCAACCTTAGTGAAAAAGACCTCATCAGGTACTTCTAAGCACTTTCCGTGCTACGAAATTCAGGGGTAAACTCTTGGGTTTATAGTTCCCACCTCAAAGGTACAACAGCTAAGGACATGTCCATATGGATTTCAGAAAAACTGAGTGAGCTTTGCGTGATACTGACAAATACTTTACCAATGATCTATATCTGGGTGTGGTGGTACATGTGTGAAATCCCTGCACTTGGGAGGCTGGGGCAAGAGGAGAGATGTAAGTTCAAGCTCATTGTGAGTGTGTAAGGAGTGAATTCTAGACCAGTCTGGACTAAATGTGAAATCTTCTCACAAAAACAAACAAGCTGGACATGGTGGTACCAACTTTAATCCCAGAACTGGGAGGTAGAGGCAGATGGATTTCTATGAGATTGAGGCCAGCCTGGTACACATATCAAGATCTAGGCCAACTGGAGCTACAGAGTGACCAAAAAAACAAAACAAAATAAAAAGATGGACTTTGTAAACTAAAGCACTGTCTTAACAGCCCATGGTCTGTAACTAAACAAATCTTCAAGGTTTCCCATTTGTAGAGTGATTTAATTCTCCAAGAAACAAGCCAGATAAACTGTGGACAACTCCCCCCCCCCCCCAGGCCAGATGATATTTACTCAGGACTACCTTGGGAAAGCCCTATGCCCCTCCCAACCAGTCTATTGGCCTCGGATATAAGAAGGGGAGGGGCTAAAGGCATTTAAGCTGAGGCCCGAAGTGGGCCCTAGCTTCTTCCTCTCTTTGACATTTTGGATGGGACCACCAGGAAGTCGCAAGATTCTTTCTTCCAAGCCTGGTTGTGGATTTCCTAGTGTAACTCATGGAGGGGAGTGACCCCACCCACTGCTCTGTTACTAAGCCAAGTAAATTGGGTAGAATTTGCCCAACTGCGACGTGGGGAATTTGTGTCTCATTTGTTATGGGACCTGGGGAGGGAGGGACTAAACTTAGTCCCTCCAAGAGGAATTTTAGCTACATCATTCTACAGATAGTTGGCAATAGAAGAGCACTAAAGAAGACTCGATTTGCCAATGGGAAGTGGGCGGATAATTTCACAAAATGACTCCTATTGGAGTCTCATTTCCATGTCTGATTGCAAAATGAAAGGATTTTGTAATTCCCACAAAGATCTATGAAATCTCGATTTCTCCCAAGTCTTATTTCTTCTTCTTCTTCTTCTTCTTCTTCTTCTTCTTCTTCTTCTTCTTCTTCTTCTTCTTCTTCTTCTTCTTCTTCTTCTTCTTCTTTCTTCTTCTCCTTCTCCTTCTCCTTCTCCTTCTCCTTCTCCTTCTCCTTCTCTTCTTCTTCTTTTCTTCTCCTCCTCCTCCTCCTTCTTCTTCTTTTCTTCTTCCTCCTCTTCTTTCTTTCGTCCTCTTCTTTTTCTTCTTCTTCTTCTTCCTTCTCCTCCTCCTCCTCTCTTTAATTAAATCTTGTCTTTACTTGAACAAAATACACACTGAAAAGCACCAAATACAGAATCTATGTAACTGTCATTCAGAAAAATCCCATTTTCACATAACTGTAAGGAACTTGCAAAGGAATTAATAGAAAAATAAAAGAACTGTTATAAGGACAGTGAGAAAATACTAATAATTGAGAAGCAAATAGTTTCCATTTCAAATGAACAAATACTGAAAAGCTATATAAAATTAAATCTACTGAATTATTACAGATACATCTCAATTCCACGAATCCACCAGTTCTTATAGTAAGGGAGAAAAAAATATTAGTTCACTTTTTTAAACAATACCTACCAAACTAAAAGTGATTTACAAGTAATTTCTTCTTCTTACAAATCACAGATAATATCTGATACAATTTTGTGAGGAACAAATTTTAAAATGTAGAGGCATTGTTACTGTATTGTTTTCCAGTTTCTTCGGTGGTGGGTATTTTGGGGATAAGGTCTCCCTATAACCCCAGCTGGCCTGGAACTCACTATGTAGACCAGACTGGCCTTGAACTCACAGATCCACCTACCTCTGCCTCCTAAATGCTGGGTTTAAAGGCATGAGGCATCATACCTCGCTTCAGTTTCTTTATAGCTTGAAGTTTTATTGGGTTATTTTTTTATTTCTTTGTTTTTTGAGTTCTTTGTGTATTATTGATATTAATCCTCTGTTGGATGTGTAGCAGGTGAAGATTTTCCCCCACTCAGTGGATTTCCTCTCCCCTTCCATCGTTGCTTCTGTTTCTGTACAGAAGTGTTGTAGCTTAATGAGGTCCCACTTATTGATTATTGACCTTAATGACTTAATAACTGGTGTCTGATTTAGAAAGTCCTTTCCTATCCCTGTATCTTATATGGTACTGTCTGTTTTCTTCTAGCAGTTACAGAGTTTCAGGTTTTATATTTAGGTCTTTGATCTCTTTGGACTTGACTCTTGTCCAGGGTGAAAAATATGAGTCCAATTTCATTCTTCTACAGGTGGAGATCCTGTTTTGCCAGCAACATTTGTTGAAGATACTGTCTTTCCTCCATTGTGTGTTCTTGGCAACTTTGTGGAATATCAAGTTGTTGAAATTGCATGTTCTCCTGGTTAGCTCTTTTACTGTGTTTCATTGATCTATGTGTTTGTTTTTGTGCCAATACCATATTGTTTTATACTATAGCTCTGTAATATAGTCTGAGATCTGGTATGGTAATCCCCTCAGCATTGGTCATTTTTCACAAGATTGCTTTGGCTATCCTGAGTCTTTTAAGATTCTATATGAATTCTAGGATGGTTTATTCTAGCTGCTCTGTGAAGAATGTTATAGGTGTTTTGATTGGCATTGCATTGAATCTTTAGATTGTTTTTGGCAAAATATCATTTTCACAATATTAATTGTACCAACCCATGATCATGGTAGTTCCTTCCATCTCCTGGTGTCTATCTTTATCTCTTTCTTTAAGGATTTAAATTTTTTATTGTTAGAGTTCCTTAATGTCTTTGGTTGAATTTATTTCTAGATATTTAAATTTTTGTGGCTCTTGTGAATAAGAGAGTTTCCTTGAATGCTCTTTTGGAATGCTTGTTATAGGTATGTAGAAATGTTGATTTCTGTAAGTTAATTTTGTTTCCTGCCACTTACTGAAAGTAGTAATCATTTCTAGCAGTTTTCTGGTGGAATTTTTGGGATCTCTTAAGTATAATATCAAGTAATCTACAAATAGAGATTATTTGACCTCTTCTTTTCCAATTAGTATTCCTTTAACTTCCTTCTGTTGTCTTATTGCTCTAGCAAGAGTTTCTTTCATTAATTTCTGCTCTGATTTTGGTTAGTTTTACTTATCTGCTGGATTTGTTTTTTCTTGCCTTTCCAGAATCTTGAGTTGTACTATTAAGTCCTTTGTATGTGCTCTTTCTGATTTTTTAATGTAGGCACTTGGAGCTATAAACTTCCCTGTTAGGACTGCTTTTAAAATATCCCAGAGGTTTTACTGTGTTGTATTATAATTTTCATTTAGTTACAGAAATAGTTTTGTTTCTTTCTTAATTTCTTATTTTACCCATTCATCATTTAGATGTGTGTTGTTTAATCTCCATGAGTTCATGTACTTACTAGAGCTTCTTTCACTGTTTAGCATAAACTTTATTGCATTGTGGTCCATGCATTCTTATTTCAATTGTTTGTATTTGTTGAGGTATGTTTTGTTCCCCAATATGTGGTCAGTTCTAGAGAAACTTGCATGGGCTGCTGAGTAGAATGTGTGCTTTTTGGTGCTTGGATGGAATATTTGGTAGATGTCTGTTAGGTTAATTTCATGTATAGTAATATTTAATTTGAGTGTCTCTCTCTGTTGATTTTCCATCCAGTTGACCTGTCTAATGGTGACAATGGGGTATTGAAGTCCCCTGCTATTAACGAGCTGGGGTTAATCTGTGTCTTAACATACTGTAGTAGTGATGTTATTAAGTTGGGTGTACCAGAGTTTGGTCCATATATGTTCACTATTGTAATATCTTTTCCATTAATTGTTCCTTTGATCAGAATGAAGTGACCCTCTTTATCTCTTCTGATTAGTTTTAACTTGAAGTCTGTTTTATCAGATATTAGAATGGCAACTCCTGCTTGTTTCTTAGTGCCATTTGCTTGGAATATTTTTACATCCTTTCACCTTGAGGTAGTGCCCGTCCTTGAAAGTGAGATGGTTTTCTTGCAGACAACAGAAAGATGACTTTTGTTTCTTTATCTGTTCAACTAACCAGTGTCTTTTGACGGAGGAGTTCAGTTCATTGATATTTAACATTATTTTAGAAGATGTGTATTGATTCCTATCATTTTAATTTCTATTTCCATTCGTGGTCTAACTTTATGATTCTCCAGTTACCCCTTCCTCTAGTTTCTTAGTGTTGTCCTTTGGGTATAGTGCCTTTCTTCTGCTCTTTATATTGCTTAAAATATTCTCTGAAGGGCTGGTTTTCTGGACATGAATTCTATTAGCTTACTCATGTCATGAAAGATTTTTCTTTTCCCTTTAACTATAAATAGACATTTTTGCTGGGTAATGAATTCTAGTTAGAACTGAGAATACTTTGGTTCAGGGTTTCCTGGCTTTCATAGTTTGTCTTGAAACGTGAGCTGTGATTCTGATGGGTTTTCCTTTACATGTGACTTGTTTTTCTTTTGCATCTTTAACTCTTCTTGCTGTGGTCTGAATGTTTAGTGTTTTTACTATGATGTGCTGTGGGGAGTTTCTTTTCTGCTCCTATCTATTTGGTGCTCTTTGTGCTTCTTGTATTTGTATAGGCATGTCTTTCCTTAATTTGGGGAAATTTTCTTCTATAATGTGGTTGACGGTCTGGTCAATACCATTATCCCAAGATTCTTCTCCATCCTCCAGGCCTATGATATATAATTTTGTTTTTTTCAAGGTGTCTCACATTTTCTGCATATTCCATTCCTGTAGTTTGAAAAAATTTCCATAATCTTTGCTTGAGTGTTCCAATTCTTCAACTTTATTCTCCAGTCTGGATATTCTGTTTCCCATTTCATTCTCTCCTGTCATTTCAATTGGCTTATTGAGTTTTTTATTTCCTTCTTCATTTCAGCCCAAGTTTTCCTCAATTTCCTCTCTCTCTTTCCTTTTTGTAAATTCAGTCAGAAGTTTATCTCTAACTTCTTTTAGTTCTTTGAATTGTTTGTCTGTGTTTTCTTTAAGTTCATTGAATTCTTTGATCATATTTATGATTGTTCTTTTAAACTCTGCATCCTGGGTTATCTCTTTGTGGTTCTCCTTATAGAGATCTTTTATAGGTCTGGTAATGTTTGGTGGGGGCATATTATTTGGGTTTTTCATATTAATTTTTTGTTGTGATCTTTGAATATGTATTTCTTTTTGTTGTTTGTGATTCTGATGTGAAACTCAAGCCTTCCTTTGTTGAGGTGAAGTCTGATTCTGTTTGTATGACTTGATATGACTTGGTTTTTTATTGGGTATGAAAAACTGGTTTGTAAAGGCTTCAGGCTGTTTCTTTTGATTTTATATTGTTGGGAGCAGATGACTTTAGTCAAGCTGTTCAGGAGTTCCTTTAGTGGCCCAAGTTAGGTGAGATCAGATGCTCTCAGGCTCTGTGTTAAGTTATGGTCCCCTCTAGACAGCAAGCAAAGCTTCTTCTTTGTAGGTTTTTTAGAGCTTTTATATTTTGTATGCCTGTGTATACAGTAAGCTTTATGTCTAACATATTGCTGTTTGTTTTCTGACTGGGTCATCTATTTTTTTCCTTTTTCCATCTTTTATTAAAGCAAATGTTTCATATTAATATACTGTTTTCTCTTCTGGTGACTTATCTCACTGTTTTATTATTTATTTAATGATTTCTGCAAGGAATACAATATATATTCTTACTCTATCATATTCTACTTAGATACAATATAAAAATCAACTGTGAATGTCCAACCCCATTCCTTCTCCTCCATTGTGTTGTCATATACCTTAGTCCACACATTGTGAATTGCTCTACACACTTTACTACTTATGACCCTAATAATCAATTGATTTTCTTCTTTTAAAAGTATTAATTTTTTTTCTATTGACAGCTCCTACATGTGTATAATGAATTTTAGTCATCTTTATCCACCATCACTCTCTTTCAGACCCCTTCCCCTTTCCAACCCTTTCTTCTTCCCAAGATGTATTCCTTCTGTTTACATGTCTTTGGTATGTGACCCATTGAGTTGAATTATGAGTGCTTGTATGACATGGATGGAAAGCTATTTACTCGAGCATGAGCAACTTATCAGTGGCTCCATCACTGAAGAAAAGTCATTGTTTTTTTTTTTTTTGATAAATATTTGAGACAGGGTCTCCCTGTAGCTCCACCTGACCTAGAACGCTCTATGTAGACCAGGCTAGCTTTGAACTCACCGAGATCCACCTGCCTTTGCCTCCCAAGTGTTGGGATTAAAGGTGTGCACCACCATACCTGGCAGAAAACAGACATTGGTTTTTAAGGAAATTATGAAAGTAGAAAAATGTGTAGTCCTCTTTATTTCATGTGAATCTGAATATCTATTTCTGTTATTTATGTTTAACCTGAACAACTTTAGTTAACAATTATTTTAGTGCTGGTCATCACTCTTACCATCTGGAAATATCTTTGCCCTAACTTATGAAGAAAAATTAATTTGATTCAGAATTCATATTTAGTAATTTATCTATAGTTAAGCATGGTGGCATAGGCCTGTAATCATAGCTACTTGGGAGGTTGAGACAGAAGGTCTGCATGTTTAAAGCTGGCTAGGTAACAGAAGGTGACCCATTTCAAACTAAGAGTTAGATGTGGTTCCACGCTAAATGCTTGCTAGAATGCACAAGGCCCTGGGTTCAGTTCTCAATACTAAAAAAAAGCTTTATTTATTTATATCTTAAAACCATGATTCCGTTGTTTTCTGGCTTGCATTATTTCTGCTGAGAATCCAGTGGTTTTTACATTGCTATTTTGCTGTATGTAATGTCTTTTTTCTGGATGCTTTGAAGGTTTTATTTTAATTTAGTATACAGCAACTGTACTAAGATCTGACTAGATGTGGGTTTCATTGTGTTGTTTGTGGTTCTTTTCTCCATCTTGGCCTAAATCAGATGTTGGAATTTTCAAAACCAAGTTATAGTGTCCTCCCCCAGCCCCCCAGGAAATAAATGACTTGCCAGGGACATTGCTCTGTCTGGTATTAGACAGCGTTCTCTGTGGGCTCACTTTGCATTATATTTGGGGATTCTTCAGAATATTATTCCCTACAACTTATTACTTATTTTATTGTTAGAATTTCCCTTCTCCTTTGCGTCTTCAGTTCTGCATGTGTTACATTTTATGATAGTCCACAGGTTGCAGAAGCTCTGTTCAATCTTTTACCCAATCAATTTTAGTTTTGATAGTTTCTATTTCTTTGGGATCTTTTTCTTCAGTTATCCAAAATGTTAAGCCCAGTTTAGCATTTTTAAAAATTTCAGATGGTATTTAAGTGCTATAATTTTCCTTTTGGAAATGTTTTTGACTATATCTTTGAGAATTTCATACATGCATGTAATGTGTTTTGATCATATTCTTCCCCTTTGCCCTCTTTTAACTCCTCCCAGAACTACCACCCCTAACTCCCTACCCTCTCTCAATTTTGTGTCTCTTATTCTTTTTTAAAATAACATATCCAGTCAATTTATGTTGGCCGTCTACTCATGGGTGCAGGCCATCCACTTAAGTATAATAGACCTACTAGGAACCACATCTTTAAAAATACTGACTCTCCCCGAGAAGCCATCACCTGTCAATAGCACCTGAGCTAAGGGCAGGGGCTCATTCCATGCTGAAATGCTGGCTGGCTTGGTTTTATTCCTGTCTTGTCCAGGCAACCACAGCAGTCTTGTCCTATCCAGAAGATGCTGTCTAACTCTGGTCTTCTTTGACCTCTGGTTTTTACAGTTTTTCCACCTTTTCTTTTATGATGATCCTGAACCTTGGGGAGGAGCTGTGACATACGTGTCCCATTTTTGGTTGGGAACTCCACAGACACTGATTCTCTGACCCTTGACCAGTTTCTGTGTTCAGTATTAGCCACTGTCCAGTCCATAAAAGAAACTTTTCCAGTCAGGCAGGTGGCACAGGTCTTAATCCCAGCACTCAGGAGGCAGAGGCAGGTGGATCTTTGTGAGACTGAGGCCAGTCTGGTCTACATAGAGAGTTCCAAACCAGCTGGGGCTACAAGGAGACCCTCTCTCAACAAAACAAGCAAACAAACAACCCAACAAAAACCAAGCAAACAATAACAAAAACAACAGCAAAAAAGAGAGAAGCTTGTCTGGTGAGGTGTGAGAACTGCACTAATGTATGTGTATGAATTTAGAAGGCACTTTGTGTCCATTTAGCACAATAATAGTGATAGGTTCACCCCCAGGGTCTGTGACGACCCCAACCACGAGTTCTGGTCCAGATTTTCAGCAATTGGTGTGTTTCTTCCTGTGGAGTGGGCCTTAAATCCAAGCAGAAAGCAGTCGATTATCTCTGTAATGTTCGTGTTCCACTTGCAACTAAGGATGATGCTTGCTAGTCATTGTAGTCATTGTTATAGCCACATGGCTCACTGCAGTCACTTTCATTACTTTCCTGTGTCTTTTATTTTCCATTCATTGCTGAAATTCCCTCTCTATTCATTCATCTATTCACTTTTATCTTTGAACCTCTGACCACAGACTTTTTCTACTGATTTACCATGAGAATCTTGTTTCTCTTGTTTATATTCTTTCTGATTTGTATCAAAATATATATAATATCCATACTGGATTTTCAATTTTTATGCCTAACAATAGAATGTTATGTTGCTGAGATTCTGGATTTGTCTTTTTATTAAAACTGTTGGGTTTTATTCCAGCTGAGAACTGATTGATTGACAGCTCAGTTTAATTCTGCCGAGGCTTGGTTTTTGATTGTGTTAGGATAGGTCTACAGAATCCCTTATACCACGACTAGAACTGTTCTGCTCCCCAACCTGGACTATTCTGGGTTATTTTTACAGTATGCTCTCCTGGCACTTTGTATTCTCTGACACTTCCATTTAACCATGTTTCTAAGGAAGCAACTGTTTGCTATGTTCCTCAGTTTTGCATAAACGTGATAGGCATACAGGAGAAGATTAAGAGGATATGCACACAGATTCTTGGGCTCCTTCTCTACTAAACTGTTTTATATGTGGTGCCATGAGATACAAATTCCAGGTGGTGTAGAAATCTAAAGCTCCAGTCCTTGCCCACAATTTGGAAATTATGCTCTGTGAATATGAAAATGCATGTAAGTGCACCCATGTCATACAATGTCCGTAGAGGGCAGAAGAGGGCGTTGTATCCCCTGAAACTGGAGTTACAGATGATTGCTAGCCACCAGGTGGGTGCTAGGATCGCCATCCTGCACTGTGTATTGACTGAGGATTGGAAATAATTGCTTTATGTATTTTGTCCAACTTCAGAGTAGTTAAGAGGGGTAAGATTAGTCTAATGCCCAATTCCCTTCATCATGGCTAGTGTCAGAAGCCAGGATTATTTGTTTAGTGCATGACTGAATGTCTTCTAAGACATTAGCTACTTGGTGATTGAACAATGTCCTCCCATCACAAAACACGTATTTACTGAGCAGTTTCTTTTGTTAGGTTTTATGCAAATAATTTATATACATTTTAAATTTAAATTTGCAAATAAATCAATAAAGTATGGACATTTCTATGAACTCTATTATACAGATGAAGAAAATGAAATTTAAAGTATATCAAAGCCTTGTCAAAGAACTCATGTGTGATAAATGATACATATAAGAATTGGACTCATATAATCAACTAAAAGTCTCACTCTTAAAGATCAATGCCAACTTGATTATCCTGTTCTGTACAGATTAGGTTTTGTCAACTTCACACAAGCTAAAGTAAAAGATGGAACCTCAGTTGTGGAATTCCCTCCATCACACTGGCCTGTGAGCATGTCTGCAAGGCATTTCTTCATTGCTAATTGATGTAGAAGGGTCCATCACATCTCTAGGCAGATAGGCCCGAGTTTTCTAATAAAAGTAGCTGAGCTAGCCAGTAAACAGTGTTACTCTGTGATTTCTGCTTCAAGTTTTAATTAGACAGCCCAGGCCTATCTGCCCTTGGCTCCCCTTGATGATGGACTATGAAGCGCAAGATGAAATAAAACTTTTCCTCCTCAAGTTATTTAAGGTCCGAGTCTTTTATCACGGCAACAGAAGCTAAACTAGAACATATACCTAAACCAACTGCTTATATAACTAAATGTACCCATTCAATGAAAAGTGCTTTACTTACTTTCCATAATGAAAAATACAGTCATAAACTTGGGGCCATTATTTAGGAAAGCCTGCTGAATGTAATGGTTCTAGAATAGCCATGTTATACCAAAGGAGAAGGAAAGCTACATAGGTGCTTTGGGTTTAAAAAATTTTGTTAAAATTTATTTTTATTTTATGTGTATGATCGTATTGCATGCATGTAAGTGCACCCATGTCATGCAATGCCTGTGGAGGGCAGAAGAGGACATTGTATCCCCTGAAACTGGAGTTATGGACAATTGGTAGCCACTATGTGGGTGCTAGGATTTGAGCCGGGGTCTTCTGCAAGAACAGCCTGCGCTCTTAACTGCTGAGCCATCTCTCCAGTCAGGTTTGGGTTGTTTTAAAGAGAAAATACATCAATTCCTTAAACTGGTGTAGGAATGAAGGAAGACCAATATGTTTTGCCATTTATGAAAAAAGCATGACTACGTATTTTTTAAATTAATGGATCTTTGGTTTTAGTTTCATGCACAATTGAGTGTAAAATTCCGAAATTTTCATATGTCCTTTTCCCTCATCATGACAGCTCCAAATGTACATCTTTCTCATTTACGGGTCATTATCACCCAGAGTCCACAGTCACAATAGAGTTTATGCTCTGTTCTGAGTGCACTTCCTATCACTTTTGAGAAATCTGTGGGATGTCTGCCATTATAGTGTTATATTTTAAAAATTAGCAATAGAAAACAAGACCAAGTTCCTCAGCGCTCAAGACTGTTGCAGAGTCCTTTTTTTCATCACACTGAGAGCACTATGGGAGCTCAGTTACGGGATAAAGTGATCACAGAGGCAGCAAATTTTGACTGAGGCTATTAGAAGACAACTAGAGGGATTTTGTGGGAACACATTAAATATTGAACAGGTTTTAAGTGGCAGAGGCTATTATTAGTAACATGTGCTCTGGCTTCCATTAACTTTTCCCATTTGGGAAGGGAGGAAACAAGAATAAAATCATTTTTCATTTTCTTCACTTCTCATTTTGCTGTGCTATTTTATGTGTCTTTCCCCAAGATTCACTCCTTTATTTTCCT
The DNA here is from genome assembly GCA_035773235.1 of Eospalax fontanierii. Lineage (NCBI taxonomy): Eukaryota > Metazoa > Chordata > Mammalia > Rodentia > Spalacidae > Eospalax > Eospalax fontanierii. The sequence continues at coordinate 21,055,445 of CM069533.1, read as the reverse complement.
TTCTAATAACACTATTACCACTAGAAACATGGTCTCCTCTCCTCCTTCTCCCACTCCTCCCTAACCCCCTCTCTGTGCTAGTCTCACTCTGTGCTAGTCTTGAACTCATAACAATCCTGACTCAGCTTCTCAAGCACTGTGATTAGCAGCATGCGCCACGTTGCCCAGCTTTCCCCTCTACAAATAATTGCTAACCAAGGTCTGTACACTTGGTTTCCTGTGGCCTCTTATCTTCCTTTTCTCTGCAGCTCCTCGCTTGAAGCTGTGAAACACTGTCCCTGCTGGACAGCTGGCCATTTTGTCCACCAGCAATCTCTTCCATTCCAGTTCATCTTCCAAGCTAGTGGAAAACAGCTTATTTGAGGACATGATGAACATTGCTTTCACATAAATTCCTTGCCTCTTCAGGAATGTCTGACTACAAATTTGCCAGAAGTTTGAGGAACTTATATCTTGTGTCCCTGCCGTCTCTGGAATTGTAATCATGTGCATTATCTGAAGGGCTCACCTTCCATGCACTGACTCCATCTCGTAAGAAAGAAAGCCCTGGAAGAGAAGGAAACACCCTTTCTTTCTACAGATATGAGTCATTGGTAACACACATTGATTCTGTTCAAATCCCAGAGCTGAGGAGTGAGAAGCGAACACTTCCTCCCTTTGACTATAGTTCCAGAAAACACTCAATAACTCTGTGACTAAAAGAATAAAGAAAAACAATATTAAATACAAATGTTTCTGCCTTAATAGTCTTGCTTCTAATCGATAGATTAGTCTATCGACTCAGTAAAATACCCCATTCTACTCTTTTATCTAAAATTAGATGACAACCTCTGGTTGGGCTGGCAGAGAATTCAACTGTATTCATTCTTAGCATCCACTTTCCTGACTAGGAATGTGACTTTTGGGTCTTACATAGAACTACTGTCTAGGGAGTTCACTTGGTGCTCTGTTCCTTGTCTCTACAGTATCTTCAACAAAGCTGGAGCCCCAGCCACAGCATCTCAGGGTGGCTGTCCTACTCACCTATCTGACTGCTTCTAAGCTTTCAGCCACATTTAGGTTCTTGGTCTTGGAGAAGAATTCTTTTTGGTCTGGGAAATCAGTTTCTCCTCGTGTCATTTTCTTAGAAATACTGACACAAATCATCCTTTATTACTTTGAAAACAAAAGCTATGAAGGTGAAACCCTGTCTCAGACTTCTTTAAAACTACTCAGCTGTAAAGCCTATGAAGCACTGTAATAACTGGTGCACTCAGTGGGGTTATAGTGGCACCATTATTTTCAGGGCAACCAACAGCTGTCTATTTTGACTTACGAACTGCTCAATAAGAGGGAATTCATGCCTTGTACTATAAATCTAGCCAACTACGCATGACTGGAAAAAGTCATAGGCCCTAGAGGAGAGCCTACTATGCCATTTTCCTAAACCATTGTATTTTCTAACTGTATTCTAAATACTGACTTTATACTTACAGGTAAATGTAGCTTTTACCCCTTATCAAATAAACTTTTTGCAGCAGACAGAGGTGATTACCGGGATCCCCAATTGGTCAAAACACAGAAAATGAGTGACTGTGAGGTACGAAGCCCCAACTGTTACATCTACAGTGCAATCAATACCTAAGAGAACATGGCAGAAAAGGGAGCTGAAAGATTGTAGGAGCCAGAGAGGCCAGGACGTCTGCTGCTACATAATGATTCTATACATGCTGCACCCATGAAACATCAGCAATAAGCTTGCCTCAACCAGACCCGCAAAACAACAATACCTTGGGGAAGAACTACAGGCACTTGATGGTGCTGAAAGAGGGGGACTCAGTCTCCTCAGGGACAAGCTGCCTCATGGGCTCTCTAGTCCCAAGTGGTCATTCCTAAACACATGTACATACAAACAACACTAAATGGGGTTACAGGAGGAGTTGGGGAAGAGCAGAAAGGGTAGAAATGAGGGAGGTACAGTGCTCCTGTATGAAAGTCTCGCAGGTACAGTGCTCCTGCATGAAAGTCTCAAAAACGTAAATAAAAATTAAGTGCGGATGATGTGGGCCTTTTGCCTCCATCAATGGGGAAATAGATGACAGAAAGTAACATCTGAAGGAGAGGGTGAGGTAACTTCCCAAGAGCAGCTTAGACCATGTCCTTGGACTGATGGTAGTTCTCCACTGTTCCCCTCACCCCAACACCGTGACATCCTAATCAACAGCCTGAATCCTCTTTTCTCAACTCCATGACTGGTCAGAGGGAGAGACATATTCTTTGGATTCCACAAATGCATTTACAACCATATGTTGTGCCAAGATAGAGATTTCTTGTTATACCTCAAAATGTTTTTGTGCCTTTTATATCTATAATTCTTTCCACTTGATATCTTCGACTTGGTTTGTTTCCTAACCTTTCATCATAAAGACTCTTTTGTATACTTCATGTGTGTTTGTGGAGCTATTCCATCTAGGAAACTTTCCCAACAACTCCCAAGCATCTTGAAGCACTTCTTTAAATTGAACCTACAGTGTACTCATGTAGGCACTCAGAAGTGGATTCCATTCTAGAGCCCCACCATACTCTGGTTTAAACTTCACTAAGATTGTCTGTTTCAGCTCCAGCTTGATATCTTTCAAAGGTAAGATTGCTGCCTTGTTAAACTATACTATGCTTAATGATGTACATGGCCAATGGGAACTGCTCAAAGAAGCTGATTCGTTTCTTAGGGCTCCTGAAACAAATAACCACTAACTGGTAGCAACAGAAATTTGTTCCCTCAGCTTAGGATGCCAGAAGATCAAAATGAAGGCTTTCTGATGTCTTGGTATGGGCTTGAAGCTGCCCCAGCTTTTGCCTGCATCATCACATGGCTTCTCTCTCTCTCTCTCTCTCTCTTTCTCTGAGTGGCTTTCACGTTGGACTGAGATCCTACTAAGGGAATATAGGATAATCTCACCTCAAGACTCTTAATTACATCTGCTAGGACTGTTTATTCAAATGCAGCCACATTCATAGGTCCTGGTTGACGTATCTTCTAGGGCCCAGAAAAAAATGGAAAGATTTAAGTTGGGAGGGAGGCAGGTGGTAGGCATTGGAGAGATGAAGGTGTGGAATGAGAAGGAGGACTGACCAAAACAAAGGAGTACAAAGAGACCTATGGAAGGCTATTGTCTTGTAAACCATATAAAACATAAAAAGAAGGATTGAAGGAAGTTATCCTGCATGGCTGGTTGGTGCTGCTCCTAGAAGCAGGGGCTTTACTGAACATAATCCCCCAACCTCGGTTAGAGATACCTTCACAGTTGGTCAAAGAGGCCTCAGATACAGGTCCTTGTCAATCTTCTTGGTTGCCCACCAGACCTAGAGTACAAGATCATCCTGCAGAAGATATCACACATCTTGGTTGTAAGACAGAGAAAGCAGGCTCTTCCATGCTGGCTAACTTTAAACCTTGGAGGGTACGGAGAAGGCTGCAAGCAGGGAGAGGAAAGCATTATTGGTCTTGCATATCTGTGAACCTTAGACAAGATATGCTCACCTGTGCCATATTGTCTCGACTCTTGGGGGTAAGCAACTGTCGTCTCATTGGATATGAGATCCACTTTACAGTGGTGAACCATAGAGGGGAACCTATGTCTCATACTGCAAGCCCAGCTGTCAGCTCAGGAGCTTGTAGGCTCAAGTGGGGAACTTATTACTGTTGTTTAACTAAAATGACATAGCATCATACTGCCTTCCACGTACCTATGTCTATATGAGTAGACAAAAGCTAATGCCAACTTTAATCGGGGAAATCTCTCCTTACAATGGGCATTGGCAAATGCAGAGACGCGTGGCTACCAAAGACGCTGAGAATAAGTGACAGTTTTAGACTCAGCCTTAAAGAAGACATTTACTTCTAAGGCTCAGGGAACATTGTAGAAAAAAGGGCAGAAAGCATGTAAAAGCTGGAAGGTGGTGTGAAGAGCTGCAAAATGCTATCCTCCAGGCTTGATACAACCATTGCGATCACTGACTCACAGCAGCTCTGGTTACCTGCACTGGACTCACACAAGACTGGAATGCTGTCAACAGTCACTCATGGAATGGGGAGGGGCTCACCGGGCTCTGCCCTTTACCACGGAACTATTGATAGATTCTGGTAGAGGCGAAATCGCTGTCTTCAGTTGTATACTCACTGCTGAGCCCCCCAGGCTCCCATGGACGGTTTCAAACGTGGTCACATAGATGGCCCTGGTTAAGCTCAGTGGATCACAGAACCAAAGGAATAGACAGCAGCATGAGAGAGATTTGTGAAGAGGAGCAGGGGGGGCAGGAGTGCTGGAGGTAGCATAGGAATGCTCAGTTTGTGTTGTTGTTTGTATGGAAAATTGCCTAACAAATTAATTAATAAGTCGAAGTACTTTCTAAGTGAAAATGGAAATAAACAAAAAGAAAAAGGAACTGGAGACATGTGTTCACATATAAAAATGATGAAACAGGAGAAATACTGTATTTTTAACATGACATTCTTCTTGTAAATTCACTTATAGATAACACTGCAGTCTTGTGACTCTACGTATAATGGCAGGGTTCTGTAAATAAGAGGCACATTAAGACATCTTTGTACATTCATTCTAACTATATGGCTCCTTTTTTGACATGACTATTGTTTTTGTGGTTTAAAAAAATCTATTAATACTTGACCTCCTTTCTTTCTCCTGGAGTAGAACATAAATTGAGAAGTTACCATACAGATGGAAGAAGAGTGCCCACGAAGACATTTCTCAATGCAGATCCGCATTCTTAGTTCCTTAAAATGAGGTCTACCTTAAGAATCAGAGGAGGCATGGGCAGCAACCATTTCTGCTGGTGGAGAGTGTGTTTGTGTATTTTCACAAGCAGAACAGGTTGGGAAGTTGCAGACATAGTAAATATAATAAAAAGGGACAGATTCATTTTTTGCTTGGTTTTAATATAGTAATTTTCTTCTTTCCACTTTCAATATGACCAAAAGATTTAATTTGAGTAATGCCACACGAATGTGGTTTCAAGGAGGGAGAATGTTCAAATATCTACCTCCTTGCTCCTCACTTAAAAAAAGAATAATTTTCTATAGTGCACACGAAAGACTTCTGAGATGTGTCATTTGTTTGCTGACATTTGTGTCCTTTGTTATGTAAGCAAATAAATAAATATAAAGCATTCTGGAATTTAAATATATTTCTCAAAGAAGAGCTCTAAGCAAACTACAATAATTCTTTTGATGTATTTCAAACAATAGTGCCACTTAATTTTTGTTATGAAAACAATAAATTTAATATGTGTATTTCTGTCCTGCCAAATCCAATATTTTATTTTTCAATATAATTTCTCCTGAGGTTCTTCTTGAACTTTTCTGAGAAACTCATTTATAAATAGCAAATTGGAAACAGGAACTCATAACTCCAAGTGTTTCCTCTGTAGAGACAGGCAGCGAGGAATGTAAACACTCCAGTCAGTCCCCACAGTCCCACAGACTATGGGAGGAGACGCACAGAACTACCACAGGCGATGTGTTCAGTTATGTTCTGAACTGAGTGATAGGCTCCTTCTTACCTTCTCTGCCTCCTTGTATGTCCAACAGAGTTGTCTACAGACTTTTACAACAGATCCTTCGTATTATAGTCTGTCTTGCTTTTTTCCTAAGTTTGTCATCTTTCTTCTATTAAACTCAAGATTGACAACCAGCATGCTGCCATTTATTCCCCTACAACTCTGGCAGACAGCATAGAGGGTCACAGCATGTTTTGTTTCTCAGTCTAAGCTAGATCTCAACTATAAGGCCTCAGGTGACCATTTACTTATCCAGAAATTGTATAGGAGACAAACCAAATGCCCCTTTTGTCCTGATTTATGACACGGAGTCAGTAAAGCCTGCCTAGTTGTAGCCAAGCTTCTTCTGCAGGGAGGCTACATCTTGCCCAGTAGGGGTCCTGTTGATAGAGCACATGCTCCTGGTTCTAGGTAGAACCTGATGGCTGGCCTGCCCTGTACACTTGCCTGTTTGTTGGACCGGAGCTCCAGAGGGCTGTCTGAATCAGATCTGAGGCCACTACACCTGTGTGTTGGATTCTACTGGGAGACAAACCCATGCTTCTGAGTTTCTGTTTACTCCTGTGGCCTCTTTGTCTGGTTTACACCATTCCCTGAGATACCATAGTGACACAAAGATGAGTTCCAGTTGTTTCAGTTACCTGATGCAATTTTATTAAAATGCACTGCAGTAACTCCTATGAGGCGCTTAGCACATAAGCACTCAATAAATGTGAACTGCTGTAAGTTTGTCATTGTCCTCCTCATCATCACTTTTACAAAGACTTCCTTCCTCCCTTCCTCTCTCCCTCCCTTCCTTCCTTCCTTCCTTCCTTCCTTCCTTCCTTCCTTCCTTCCTTCCTTCCTTCCTTCCTTCCTTCCTTCCTTCTTTCCTTCCTCCCTCCCTCCCTCTTTCATTCTTTTCGTCTCTTCCTTCCTTCCTCCTTCTTCTTTCTCATCTCTGTCTCTCTTTTTAAATTTAATTTTTTTATGTGTTTGAGTGTATTGCCTGCATGTGTGCACCCATGTTGTGCAATACCTGCAGAGGTCAGAAGAGGGTGTTGGATCACCTAAAACTGGAGTTCTGGACAGTTGCTAGTGGTTGTTGGCTGCCATGTGGGTGCTGGAAATTGAACCCAGGTCTTCTACAAGAGCAGTCAGTGTTCTTAACCACTGAGCCACCTCTCCAGCCTCTCTTTTTTCCACCTAGGGTCTTGTGCATGTGAGGCAGGTGCTCTATTGTTGAGCTAGCTCCCTGTAAGATAATCTTAATTCAAGAAAAGCTTCAGCAAAACTCAGACACAGGTTTCAACAGTTTTCAAAGACTTTTGCATCCTGATGAACAGGGCATATGTTCCTAATGGATGTTCAGATATGAGCCTTAGCAAATAATGACGGTTGCCATTTACTGAATTTGTCCCGTGTTCCAAAATTTTGTCACACATTTTTATTCCACCTGCACCACAATCCAATTAGGTGCAAACTGTGTGGTGAGATTAGAGAATCTCACTTCCAACAAAAACAAATGGTAGTAAACCGAATCAAATTCCAGGCTTTTAAGTTAAAAATTCCATTTATTTATTCCTGGTGTATTTTACTCCCCTATAGACACTTGTGTGCTGGGAGCAGAGCCAGAGCTCAATGCTTTTCTTACATTTATTTATTTGCACAGGACACATCTCGGGGCAGACATCTTGTGGGAGTTGGTTCTTTCCTCCCACCATGTGAGTACCAGGGATTAAACTCAGGCCATCAGCCTTGTCAAGAAACTTTATCAACTGAGCCATCTTCACTAGCCAGGACTTTTCAGTTTCTGGGATTCCAGCTGATCCGGTCTCACCATTGGTTTGTATGTTGTCCGATGAAAGTGTCTCCTGATTCCTTTCTTCCCTTCTAACCATCTTCCTGGTTGATCTTTATCATTCTGGTTCCTGTTTCCATTATCATCCTATAGATCTAAACCTTCCATCTGTTCTTTTTAGTCTCATCCAACCTACATTAATGCTATCATAATAGTTCCCTCCTCCAAATCCCTCTTACTCTGCTTTCAGTGCTATGCAAATATTATTACACTTGAGTTATCTAAATGTTTAAAGTGGTTACCCATTAATTCATTCATTTACCCAACCACTATCTGTTTGAATCCAAATTAAAAATCAGACACTGAACTAGCAGAGATATTTGGATATATATAGATAAACTATTAGAAATATCTTAAAGTAAGAAGTACATGTGAATATTTATAGAACTGTGTTAAATAAGAAAAGAAGCATGAGCTAGAATTCTGACAAAAAGAATTGAAAGACTTGTAGAAGAGGAAAGGATTCCATTTCATTAGGGTAAAGAGTTTGAGGAGGGGATTGAAGGAAAGCGCATCTGACTGGCAGGTGGTGTCCAGGCACAGGGCGCTATCAAGGCTGTACTTCAACTGTATTGCCAGTCAGCACGATGAAGAGAATGGTATGGTGGAGTCTAACACTGAAGGCCCTTAAATGCCCAACACTGCCACTATTGGGGAAAAGAAGTATCATGAGAGATCTTTAGTTTGATCTGAACTGAGCTGTATTTCACACTCCTCCCCTTAGATGACACCAAGTAAGTTGAAGTTTAAAATTAGGTTTTATATTTCTTTAACATTTCATTAGAACCTACCATAAATGAGAACATAAAAGAATATTTAATAAGTAGCCACATGACTGATGAAAAGCAAAGTGTCCACAATATCTCTGTGTAGATATATATATATATATATATAGATAGATAGATAGATAGATAGATAGCTATTTATCTGTTATGATAGTTTGAATAAGAATGCCCCGATTGGTTCCAAGTATTTGAATACTTGATGAGTTGGTGGGCCTGTTTGGGAGGTGCAGGAGGTGTGGCTTTACTGGAGGAAGCTAGTCACGGGGGACTGGCCTTGAGAGTTCATAGCCCCTTCGGCTTAGAGTTGGAGTCTGTTTCCTATGTGTCCTTGAATATGTGAGTTTTCAGCTTTCTGCTCTGGCCATTCCTTGCCCTCCATTATGGACTCTTATTCCTCTAGAACAGTAAGCCCAAACATAATCTTCTTTCTACAAGTGGTCATGGTCACGGTGTTTATTCACAGCAACATAAAAGTAACTGATACCTCTATCAATTTTCTTATTTCTTGGTATTTGAAACGTATATATATTCTAACTAGATGGCATGGTAATTAAGTAAAACATTCCATTGTTTTAGAGCCAGTCTACTGATGAAAGGGTAATATTACAAGAGTTAATATTACTAATTAGTCCTAGAGGTCCTTTTGCACTACCTGGATAGGAATCATGGGTCAGCAAGGAGAACTGCCCTAGTGATATTGATGTTCCTGTATAAGGCCTGACCGAGAGACCAGGAGACTCAGTTCCAAGGCCCAGGAACTAGAGACCCGTAACTTTAAGCTTTGGAAACCACTAGGTTGGAGTCTTATCATTTATGCTGTTAAAAAGTAGTGACCCCAGAACTTGTGATCCTTAACCTTCGGCAGCAGCGGGTGGTGGCTGCAGCAGGAGACACCTAATGTAAGAGCTCTTGTACAGGCCTCGGATGGGGGGACCTACAGCTCTGCAGTGATGAATGTCCTGGCTCTCAGGCTCAGGATGTCAGGATCCCATGATGGTGACTAGTGTTAGTTTTCAGATACAAAGTGTCTGAGAGCCTTGACTGCCAACTTTCTGGAACATTCTCGGGACCGTAGCCTTACTGTCCACTCTCCAGATCTTGCTGTCCTTGTCTCAGCCCTACACTCTCTGGACTTCAGCAATCCTCCTGTCACCACTGACACTGTCCCTGCTGCTTCTTTCTTCTTTGCTACTGAAAAGAACCCTGAGAGTCGCTGAGGAAGAGAAAGATGGCATGCTTGCTGCTGCTTCTTGGTCCCCGGCAGGAAGGTCTTATTTTTAATTCCAACAGGTCCACTTCAACTGACCTGCTTAGAGCCATGTAGATCTCAATACCTCATCATTTGGAGCCATAAGCCTATCATCACCCACTTCTTTGTTTGAACAATCCAAAATTAGAGGAAACCGCTGAAATCCTGAGGAATGTCGTATTTCTGTTTCCAGGTCCCTTCTCCACTTGTGGAGAGTGTCATGTTCTGAATGAATGTGTGGATATATATATATATATATATATATATATATATATATATATATATGATTCTTAATGTATATAGATATGTTTCTTTATCTTTTAGTAAAAGTTTAGCGGTTACTCTCTACTGGTCTGGAGTTTTTCCTGCCTTTTAACTCTTTAATTGGTTGAGAAACAAACCCCGTAATACCCCTAGACTGATAACAATGCCACCCCCAACAGCTACCACTCCACTGGCACCACATTGCTGTTTCCACCTTCTTTTCTTCATGTTACCAGCTCAGCCCACTCTGCTAATGTAAAGATCCAGAGGAGGCAATAGCAAAAGCATTTGAGAGAAATCTCTATAACCTAATGCTACAATATCAGGGAGTGACACAGGAGAGTGTCTGGCCCTCCAAATGAGCTGAACAGTCTACCCATATAATTAGAAAAGGGACTTTTCAGAGGTGTCTGTCTCAATCATAACAATGATTAAAAGTGAAAGATTGTGTTTCACCAGTTCTGATACAGTCATCACTTGTACCATTCACAGAAGTTCTTCATGCAAATGAAGTACTGTGCTTGTACCAATCATAGGCCTTCCTCTGGGACATCAGAGGATACATAACATCTCTGGCCTCTCTTAAAATGACTAGAAGATAAGCAAGGTCACTTAGAATTTATTGAGGCTTACAAGAGTAAAACAGTCTGGCATAAGCTATTTCAAACAGTGATCATGGGACAGTGTCTTCTGGAGCTGGAGTTGTGCTTTGTAGCAAGTGGTTGTAGTTGCAGTGTAGCTTCCTCAAGGTATGTATGGAGTGTTGGAAGTAGCCAGTGCTAGCTAGCACTGAAGGCAGTCTGATGGGCTGCTTGTTATAAGTTAAGGAGTCAAAATTGTCCTAACCTCTAACAGCTTAGCTTGCTCAAAGGAAAAATAGACATGAAAAGGCATGTTTACAATAAAGACATATCACTAGTGACTTAATTGTATTTGGGCAATACTTTTCTATAATCAGTACTCCAGGGAGAGATGGGTCCTCTAATATGTCTAATATAATCTTCACAAATATTTATTATAATAAGTTCTAGGGTTAGATGTGGAGGTGCATGCCTATAATCCTACTTGGGAGGCTGAGGCAGAAGGATCATGAGTTAAAGCCTGGGATTCATAGAAACTTAGGATCCAGGTCAGATGAGAGCTGGGAAGACAGTGGGTGACCCTGCCTCCCTGAGGAAAAACAACTATACATGGGCAAAGGAGATCTTAGGAAGCCAAGAGGCAAAATATCATTCTCAGAATACCTTGTACAAGCTTTCTAGAAGGAGCAGTAGACTTCCCTGGATGCATCACTGAACTTTGCAGAGTGTTCTAAAAAGTGCTCAGAGAGGTTGCAGATCGTGACTGCTAAAGGAAAAATGAAGATCTGGCAAAGGTGAACAAGGCTTGTGAAAGAAATTAAAACCTACCTCCTTTGGGGTTAGAGAAATTGCTCTGTGGTTAAGAGCAAGTACTGCTGTTACAGAGGACTCAAGTTTGGTTCTCAGGACCCTAACCGGCAACTCACAACAACCTTATATAGAATAATAGCACCTTATACAAAATAATAGCAAGTTATATAAAATAATACTTCTTTAACTGAATCTCACTCCTTAATTTCCAAAAAATTTTGCAGCTCTTTTGTTGACATTCTGAATGCTTCTAAGTAAATACAATTTTTTATTTAAAGTATGATTTTATGATTCATTATACTTTTATTAAAATTTTTTATATTTATATATTTATTTTGTGCATGTTTGTGTGTGTGTGTGTTTGTACATGTATGCGTATGTGCATGTCATGGTGTGCTTGTGAGGGTCAGAAGACAACCTGTAAAAGTTGGCTCTTTCTTTCCATCATGTGGGTCCCAGTAGTCACAGAATTCAGTTTCTCAGGCTTTGAGGCAAGTGTCTTCATCTTGCCAGTCCTATATTTTCAACTTTATATTATAGACCTTTAAAAGTAATATTTACAGAAGGAAACTTCCTCAAGTGTTATCAAATACCTGGAAAATATTTTCTTCAAAAGCTTCTTCATCAGCTGGGCATGGTGGCACATGACTTTAATCTCAGCACTTAGGAGGCAGAGACATGGAAGTTCTCTGTGAGTCTGAGGCCAGCCTGGTCTACATAGTGAGTTACAGGCCAGTTGGTGATACAGTGAGACCTTGATTCAAAAAGACCAAAAAGAAAGAAAAAAATCATCTTCATCTTCTTTTAAAGAGATGATTCAGCCATCTTACATATTTTTAATGTTATGAAAAGAGTTATCTACTGTAAACAACATCTTCACAAAGTCAAACCATACAGCTGGTAGTTTAGATGGGGAAAGAAGCCCAGGAAAACCAATAGTCCGCATTCTGAACTCCTGGCAGGAATGACAGGACAGGCATCCAAGCCATTCAAAGGCAGAAAAACAAACAAATGGAAAAGCCACTTCTATTTCCTCTGAGGGTTCCCTCACTGGCACTGCATACATCTTCCCAAGGCCAAGAATGAGGAGCTGAAACAGAAAAGATTTGGTTATTAGTCCCCACAAACCAGTCTCTTTATAGAAAATACTGCTGTTTAAGTGGGAGGGATTCTTTAATTGCAGATTCTTTGAGGAAGTAAGTGGTATTGAAGGCATTTAATTGATCTGTGGTCCTTGGTACACTATGTCCAGGACTGGAGTCAGCAAAAAGGTCCCAACCTCTGATCTCTGACTGACAGGTCAAGTTCTGGGCAAAAGGCTCACCACATTGTAAATGAAGCTGACTTGTTTATGGCTTATCTTGCCTAAGTAAAATTGCCCCTTCTTGTATAAAATTCATATTACTAATCAGATGTAAAATGTACTTGAATTTCTACCCAGAGAATCCTTGAGTAGTAGCAAGTAATTATAGACAAGTAATTCTACTTTATTTGACAGTGAGATTTAGTAGGTTAAGCTTTCTGCCAACACAGTCTTTTTTAAAGATGGAATTACGTATTTGTTTTTAAAATGTCATCAGTATTTCTTGCTCCTTTTCATTTGTCTAACTATCCCTGTTGCTTCTGCGGGGCAGTACCCTGTGTGCAGTTTTCTATACTTGAGAACTTGTTTGGTCTGCACTTTTGGGAAAATAATTACACAGTGTCCGGTACAGATATTAACATTGGCAACAGTTAGTTATGGAGCAGTTCAGGGCCAGGAGAGGTTTGTTTGTGCTGTACTCCTTGCATGAAAGGCTATTTAGTTCTTTCCTAAGCTCAGGAAGGACCATAGTTGCAAAGTGACTCAACATCCTGCAGGATCCCGCAATGTACCAGGCTGAGACACCGTATTTTCTTTCTTGTATGTGGTACTGTCTATAGTGTCTCCCTTCTTTCTAAATCTGCTCTTCCCAGACAGAGTTGGTCTAGAAGTTGTTTGTGCTGAGTGGTTTTTGAGGGGGGGTTAAGAATAGAAAGTCCAAGTACATTATTATTATTTTCAGCCTTCTCTTTAAAAAATGCCATGCACAGTATGCATTTACGTGCATGAAGTAAAAATGGTCATTCCCGGTAGAACAACCCTCTGGAGGATGGGAAACCGACGCTTCTGGCAGACTCAGGAACTGCCAGTGACATACCATGCAAACAGAGAAGAACGAGACAGCAACTGCAGGACACTGAGTGTTGTGAGCTCACTGAGATAGCATGTATGCGCTGTGTTCACTGTTTTACTAACAAAACGTTGGCCTGCATTCCTACCACCATAAAGATCTGAAAAATGTATTAATATAATTAGATTCTCCTAGACACCTGTTTTGTTTCCAATTTGCTTCTTTTATAGATAGAGAAAACAAAGACGTGGAAAAACGATAGCATAATAACCAAATTGTTAGATCATGAATTTCTCACAACCAGAGAGAAATCTCTTTTAAGTTTTCATAGTGTGTCATGAATTTTATGACAAGGTCCACAGAAACAGATCTTGAGAAAAGCAAATACCTCACTGAAAGGTGGTCCTAGAAGACGGAGTATTATGAAAGTATTCTGAGGCAGAGGCAGGTGAATAATAAGAGAAATGTTACTAAGCAAGGTGCTGGTCAGGGTAACGGGAGCTCTGCCTCTTGTAGGAACTCTGGGAAACTGTAGAACAGACTGAAGTCATCCAAGCCAAGAAGCAGGGCAGCTGAGCGTTACCTATGAACGCTCATCCTTGATTCTTCCAGCTTGCACTGAACAAGCACACAATCTGCTCCTATAGTCCCCAGGAAAGCTGCGGTGCATTTGGGTTGTGTGGAAGCCAGAGAAGCTGGTGGTCAGAGTGTGTCTGCACAGAATGCTGGTAATTCCATCATCTAAAGATGTTTTTAAAAATAAACGAAATATAATGGTCAATGAATCAACTGAAATTTTGTTGAGATATTTACATGGTTTCAACTTATCTTCTTATAAAATATTTATGAATTATGCATAGAGATAAATTGATTTGTCATTGTAGAGACCTTGTATGCTACCTTAATTAAGTGATCACAGCCAACAACCAATTAGGAAGCAAATCAAAACCATAAGCCATGTCATTGACAGCAGAGAACACATAATGATTTCTATATCACCATCAAAGAAGCATGAAATTGGGGTGTAGCCCAGTGTAGAGCCAAAGACCCTGAGTTCTACTCCCAGTCTTGCAAAAACAATCTGAGTAAAACCAGGAACCAATTCAGTAATATACTAAAGACAGAAAACACTTTGAACCCCTTTTAAGGCAGAAATCATAAAGGCAGTGCTTAAAAGTTAGCTCAGAGGTAAAGCTGGAAATCTATTACCTACTTTAGAATGAAGCATAAATAAAAAAAGACGTTCTTTTAGGAATTTTAATTTTTAAGAATAAAGTATTTTCTCTAGTAAATGCATCTTATTTCCATTTAAAAATATTTTATATACTATAGTTATGTTATATGTATGAATGTATTGTTTGCATGTATATAAGTGTACCCATGCCATGCAATGCCAGAAGAGATCAGAAGAGGGTGTTGAATTCCTCTGGAACTGGAGTTATAGATGGTTGTTAGCTGCCATGTGAGTGCTAGGAATTGAACTTGGGTCCTCTGCAAGAACAGCCAGTGTTTTTAACATTTGAGTCATCTCTCCAGTCCCCTTATTTCTATTTTAGTTATAATAATGGAGCCCATCATGCCAACCAGTTTAATAACATAGATAACTGGGTAGCTGGTAGCTCACATAGCTCTTAATACAATGAACAGCCTTCAAACAACCCTAATGGCAGTGGCATGCTGTGTTTGACTCCATGCTAACCCGTGGAACTTGGTTCTTCTTTGCAATCTTGAAATTTAATGAATTTTCACGTAACTCTTTTAAAAATGAAAAAGAAACGTGATAACTCTAAACCTGAAGGAACATATTCACCTGAGGCACCTGATCTGTAAACTTTAAAGGTGTCAAGAACCTTAAATAAGAAAATGCACGTGTTTTTTTTTCTTATTCTCACATTTCTGAAACCAAAGAGAAGGGATTTTTGTACACATCAATCCATCTCTCACTATCAGATTCTAACTGGAAGTCCTACAATCGCTCTGAATTCTGACATTGTCTACAGTGAAAGTAGACACTTTAAAGGCCAGTCTACAGGAGCACCTAACCCATCTTAGAAGCCAATCACAAATAGCAGGATCCTAAGTAACGCACAAATTTTTCCTAAATGGAGTATCACAAATTGGTGGTACTCATAATCCCTCCCAAACTTTTATAATTTTCTGCAACCTAGAACATTGTGCCAGGAAGAAGAGATCAATGATGCTGATGCTAAACGTGCTTCCTTCTCTTTATAGAGTACAGCGTCCCAGCCCAAGGAACAGTGCCATCTACAGTAGGCAAATCTTCCCGCCTCAATGAACCAAATCAAGGTAATCCCTCACAGACACGCCTGGCACTGTAACCTAGATAATTATTCAGAAGTGTGCCTGGAGGATTGTCTCTTAGCTGATTCTAGATCCTGTCATGTTGAGGATTAACATCAACCATCACAGTGAGCCTCTTAGGATATGGACGCCTTCTTATTCATCAACCTGAAAATTCTCTGAAGGCCCATTACTTAGGATTTTTGTAGAGGTTACATTAGGTAGGTGTGACTGATTAAATCACTGACTAGTGGCCATTGGATTCAAACTCATTCTTTTTCCTCTTCCTAGAGTTTGGAGTATGTGGTCATCCAATCCTTGAATCATATGATTGGTTCTTCTGGGAACTAGTCACTGATTCCTCAAAAGTCACCTCATTGATAGGAACTCAGTTACTATTAAAAGAGAATTATTATGAATCATAACCTCTTTTTATTCTTATAATGCAAGAAATTCCAAGAGTTTTAAAAACTTTGTGCCAAGAATGGAGTGGTTCAAATACATATTTCATTCCAGATCAAAGATATATAAAGAGATATGGCAGCTCAATGTAATACCCTAAAGTACATTACTGTGACATTGTGACAACTTGGAGTTCAGAGACTAGCTGCAACAACAGTCTATGTTAGCTTTCTAAGTCTGAATCTATCTGTGGGCATACAGGACCGGGTTCTTGCTAGCAGTTTTAGGTGTGGTAGGGTGTTTTTGCTATTTACTCTCAAATGGTTCAGAACAAACAGCTTCTTTCTGGCACAATTCATGTGACTTTCCTGAAACTAAGGTACTTTTTTCAACATTAAAAGAGTTATATATTAAGTCTGTACATACCTCTTCCCTTTAGAGCTTTCCTAGATAGTGGGCTGCCCGACACAGAGATCACAGCATCCTAAGATAGAGACAAAGACAAACCAGGCAGTAGGTACTGGGACTTTGGCTAAACTCTGATTAAACAGCATTTCACTTTGAATAGCTACAAGAGAATTGCCTAATGTTGGGAATGAATGCCCTTCCAAAGACCCTGTCTATAACAAGATAGAAATTTCACAGCTTCATTTTAATTTTCTCTTTTCTTTCTTTCCTTTTAAAATTTGACATAGAGATATGGTCTAAATGTAAAGTGTTCTCACAGGCTCATGTTTTTAAACTTAGTCCCCAGCAGGAGGTGCTATTTTAGAAGGTTTTGGAACCTTTAGAAAGTAGAGCTTTGCTGAAGGAAGTCACTGGGGGCAAACCTTGAGACTTGATAGCTCAGCCCCACCATGGGGTACCACCATGTGGTAGCCTCACATTCTTACACTATGCCTTTGTTCACACCAAAACACAACTATGGCCTCAAAGGAGATAAGAGTTTAATCTAGAACCAAATATGAGTGAACATGGCCCAGGAACACAGATCTGTGTCACCCAAATTCTGCGTTTCAACATGGAAACAACTTCCTGAAGCTTTTCTAGTAATACAGCAAAGAATGTTATAAATCAAGCCACTTTCAGGTATATTGGTGGAAACATTAAGTGGGCAGTTACTGCAAAGTGGAGAATTCTCAACTGTAGGTCGCAGATGCTGTCTGGCGGCACTCAGCTTTTTGGTTGGTGGAGACCAGGGTTTTGTTAAGATTATACGTCCCCAAAGGTTTAGAATCTGTTAGTTACAGGATGTTAGGCTGGTAGGTCTGACATATCGGTGAGTAATGAATGGCTATTTAGGGGGCTAAAAGTAATCCCAAATAAATTGCAATTAGGCTCTGGATCTGCAACATTCCAAATTCCCCACAATCATTGACGTTCTAATCAGTTAATTAGCCTTACAGTAGGTTCAGTTTGAAAATGTAGGTGTTTTTCTGGGAACTTTCATTCATACCTTCCATACATAGGCTATATTACTGCAAACTTTAAACCTAAATAAACCATTTCTCCCTTAATTTACTTCTTGTCAAGTATTTGGTCAGTGAGAAAAGTAATTAATACAAGAGTTTTGCTATGTTTCCCAAGCTGATCTCAAACACTTGGCCCAAGCAATCTTCCTGCTCACTCTCCTAAGTAGCTGATACTATAAGCATTCAGTACTGTACCCAGATTCATGACTATGAAATGAAGTTGGAAGAGGGGAAGGAAAAAATTGTGAGGGACATTTTAGTAGATTGAATTATTGAAATATGAACTTTTGAAGCATCTGGTTAATAAAGAGCAGCTGGTCTGTTATACAAAGGCCACTGATATATAAATGAAGTTTTCCTAGAACTTACAGTATCTAGAATGCTTCACTTTTCCTAAAGAAACAACATTCCTGTCATTGCTTAGCGTGATCCTCTCCTGCTTAGATGTATTAAAATAAACCAACTGGAACAAGAAAGCACAAGTATGTCTTATCACTACATATAAGCAACAAGTGCATTGTCTCCTCATCACACATCATGAGAAGACACACTCTCCTTACACTGACAATATGTGTTCAGACACATGAGTCATAATGAGAATGAAATTGTGAGGAAACTTTAAGGTCTTTGTAGTTCTTATTTTTTTAAGACTGATATTATGTGTGTGTGTGTGTGTGTGTGTGTGTGTGTGTGTGTGTGAGTGTGTGTGTGTAGGTGTGTGACTTTCTGTGGAGACCAGTAGAGAGTGTCAGATCCCCTTGAGCTGAGTTATAGATAGTTCTGAGCAGTTGGACATGGGTGCTAAGAACCAAACTCTGGCTCTCTGGAAGAGCAACGTGTGCTCTTAACCACTGAGTTATTTCTCTAGACCCTGTATTTCTTAGTGGGGTTTTTGATTATCCCTAATCAGAAAGATTTAAAATTAATTCTCCATGTTGATTTGATTGAGACGTCTATGAATTCATTTCTAATCCATTTAATATATATTTTAAAATTACCATTTTTGTTCACTGCCATCATTTTAAATACATTACAAGAAGTCTTACTACCATTGACTGGGACACCTAGAGGTAAATTTATGTTTCTTCTCCCTGTGTTGACAATATCGGCTATGATGCCACAACACTAGCTCAATGTATGTATGTTTCTTTTGTCCACATACCTTTTCTAAGATAAACCCTTATATACCTCTCTACAGTCACATGACTGCTGTTCTCTTTCAGTGCTGGGTCTCTTGGTCATAGATGATTAGTTTGTCAAGTCATGTGACCCAAGCTAAACCTATGTTCTCCATCCACTAGCAATTGCTAGAGTAAAAAGGAGAAAAGGGAGGTTGCTTAGACCTGCAACATAAAATTCAAAGTTGGGATTTTTCAATTGCTAGTAGAAGATGTGAAGTTGAGGGATTTGGTAGGGTTGAGACTGCAGAGAAGATCTGAATGAAATAAAAGCTCATCATGTAAAATTACAGAATCAGTAAAATTCCTCTTAAACTTAAAAAAGAATGAGAGAATAAAAAAATTCCAGGAAAAATTTAAAAATTGAAATTTCTCTTTCTCTCTCTCCTCTGCTTTTTCCCTTCCTTCTTCCTTCCGTCCCTCCCACCCTCCCTCCCTTCCTCCTATCCTCCCTCCCTTCCTCCCCATCCCTCCCTCCCTTCCTCCCTTTTTTCCTTCCCCCCTTTCTCCTTCCCTTTCTTTCATTTTTCTTTTGGTTGGGAAATGCAAAACTTGCCATGCAGAGAGAAAGACAACGACCTTTAACAGAAAGGATGAAAAGTGAGCTGGACAGAAGAGAGAGAAGATTTGAAAAGGTTTTGAATTTTTTGTTTCAGTTGGTTTCCAAAACTCATTCCTGTCTTTGAGTTCTATAATAATCCTAACTTCCTTCCAACAAGTTCTTACTTTGGCCTCAAGCTAGATGGATTTTGTTTGCTTATCTGTAACTAAAAACACTAATTAGAAACTGATATGAAAGACAGGTGCTGCAAAGGATGCACTTGACATGTAGACTTTGAGGAACTGAGGTGAAAACTGTGAATTCTGTCACCCTTCTTGTTAGAATAAGAAAGTAGTGCAGTGGAACACCCAGTTTAGCCATCTCCTGCACTCCAGATGGATCAGATCTTGTGCGCAAAAGTAGCTTGTTTAATGAGACTTTATGATTACTTTGCAGGATGTGTTTGAATGCGTTAAAGCTGTATAAAATGTTACCTTCAATACGGACTACAATTTTCTTCAGAGATGTCCATCAGAATGTGGAAGGTCATGAGGAGAAATGTGCTAATTTCGGAAGAAAAGCCATTTTTACTCTCTGTGGCAAGAAATCGGGGACTATAAAGCATGAGCTGATCACAGCCTGGCTGTATTGCAACTGCAACTATTTTAAACATGTTTATGTTTAAGAAAATTGTAATATTTGGAATGGGGATATTTTAGAGGAGCTAGGATTAGGAAGAATGGATGCAATGCCCTCTTCTGACCACTGAGGGCGCTGCATGCATATGGTGCACATACAAACAAATAGGCGCACACACACATACACATTAAAAAAAAACCCACTCTGCTGCAAAGTCACTGCTAATCAAAAGACTAGAAAAAACTGCAACGTCTTGTATAGGGGTCACTGGAATTCCTCAGCCCAAAAGCAATCCTTAGTCATTAACAGTACTTGTACTTTGAAGGTAATGTGCCCCTTCTACAGAAAAATTTCTCTGTTCTCTGTAATGACACTAAGAAGGGAATTCCTCCTATGAACCAGACCCCAAAGAAGCCACAAATAACTCATTGTAATGACAGAAACACAGACAATAGCTTATCAAAACAACAATAGCAAAAATCAATTAGAAAAGTCACTCACGTAGCATAATTTCAGAGTATTTATTTGGCCATCCAGATGTAGCTAGATGAGTCCTGTCTCTACTTAGGATTGGACAAGTTACTTACCCTCTTTTGCCTCAGTTTCCTCTCCTTTAAGTAGAAAACATAGTAGTAGTGACTGTGGAATCTAGTAAGTAAGGACTACGTGAATAAATACATGGAAGTCCCTTAGAATAGTACCTGGTGTTATTTATTTTAATGTCAAATTTCAGGTTCTTCTCTTAGGACAAAGCATTTTATGGCTGGGCCAAGCCTGCTGGGTCCCTATCAATCCTTCTCATGTCTATGCGATTTACTAACTAAATCTTTTCAACATTTTATTACCAGCTTTTAACAAACTATTACAAATTAGACATATCTGCAAATGGCCTCAAACTTTATACGAAGGCTATTTTGAGGGTTAAACTTTCATTTTCTGTCTTTCACTAAATCTAATTAATTCAGTTCACCAGAGGATGACAATTTTAATTAGAAAAAGAAATGAAATATAGAATACTTTAATTTCAGTGCAAAATTCATTAAAACTATTTTGTTATATGTCACCCAAGTAAATATGACTTACTTCTTGTTCTTTTGGAATCAGTTTCATAGGAGAGACGAATTTATACAAGCTTAACATAATGGGATAGGGGCCATCAGTGGCCTTGAAGGAAATCACAGAAAAATGAGTTACTTGAATTCAGCTTTGAGAGGCCACTGCCAGGTCAATGTAAGTAAGGTAGTGGGGATTTTGAAAATTCTGTGTTTGGGAGTTCTGAAGACACTGGTATGGCAATGGGGACCTCGATTAAATGCGTACATTCAGGAAAGTAGGTTGAATAGTGATTATCATCAAGTTCCATATTTTTGCAAGAACATGTTGCTAGCATTCATGAAAAAGACCCCAAGGCTTGCTTCAGTGAATAGGCACTTGCATTTTAATTAGCTTGGTAATTTCAAGAGGATAAAATGTTTCCAAGATATTTGAAGTTAGTAGGCTAACCTAGGCTTCTGAAATAGTTCCCTTGAGCTTTCATTTTTTAATTATATATGTACTTAGGTACTTTATTTTAGCCCTGAGACTAACAATCAAATACCATTTTTCCAAATTATCAGAATTCCTTTTTCATGACTTACGATCAGAATATCAAATCACATTTTTTCTTGATCTCTTTAGAATTAAAAATATTATCATAGCATTGTCTAGGGTTATGTTTCATATGGAAAGAAAAGTGTGGTCAAACAAACATGAGAAAGCTTGTAAGAGCCAGAGGTAGTAGAGAACGGTCATGAAACAGTGCTTTCCCCAACATGGTAGGACTGCTGCGCATATGAAGTCACAGCAGCTGTGACTGCATGCACGAGACCATCACAGCAGGGAAAGAAAAAAGGCTCCCAAGATTTTATTTCTATTCGAGTGTCTATTGGAAATTCATGGAGGCTGGCGGAAGGAGAATCTGTTTCCTTTGGATGTGGTCCCTAACCGACTGTCTATGTTCTAATGGATAGTCCTGTACCCCTGAGAATACTGGTAGCACCAAGTGACCTCAGTGGATTTCAAAGAGAGTATATGAAGTTGAGAGGAAAAAGTGGAGACGTTTAAGAGGAGTTGGAAGGAAAGGGAAGGGATAATTTGATCAGAACACATAATATTCATGCATGAATGCATGAAATGCTCACAATTTAAAAAAGAGTCAATTTGAGATAGACTCAACCAAGCAAAATTAACTAGCCTCAGGAATTCTGAGCCTTTAACATACAAATATTCATTGTGAAACTCTAAAGGGGACAGACTAATTAGCAATTTTTGAAGTTGTATGACAAATAGTCACTTGGGAGCCCACTTGGCACCTCTAGTTTTCTGTAGGTGTTAGGTAAGAACAGTCTGGATCCTTGACAATCCACCACCTCTGGTTCTTACAATATTTCCACTCCTTCTTCTGCAATGGTCCCTGAGCTCTGAGGTTTAATATAGGGATACCCACTCTGCAGTTTCTTATTCTCTACATTTTGATCAGTTGTGGCGCCCTGTGTTAATTGCCCTCTGCTGCATGAGGAAGCTTTGCTAGTAAGAGTTGAGAGATGTGTTAGTGTTCTCTCTACTATGTTCCATGAGCCTTGGAGGTTCAATTGTAGATGTCTCACTTAGGGTTAAGAATATCACAGACACATATTCTCTGTGTGTGACCAGTTGTGAAACTCTGTGGTAGTCTCCATCTGTTGCAAAAAGAAGCTTCTCTGATGAGTGTTGACAGGTATACTTGTCATACTAAGGATGCATACTTAGCATACACTAAGAAATTACCTTTGTCTTGGGATGTGACAGATGTAGGATTTTCTCTAGGAAATATGACCTCTCCAACCATGTTTATTTGGCTATGATAGCAGTACCACACATGAATTCCCTCCCATTGGACAGGATTGATGTCCAATTAGACAGCTGTTGATCACCCCCAAGATAAGATTGCCACTGTTGCACTTGTAGAGATAGTTTAATGTGCTGGTCATTGTTGCGGTTATTAGTCTTTACAGCTGGGACTGGACCATTGATTGATTTCCTCTTTTGGCAGATTGCATAGTATCTTATGAAACTATGAGAGCTAGTCTTCAGGGAGAAGGCATCCAGGTAAATTCCAGCTCCTTTGCTCCAAGACCTATGTGTGAAGTATGTCCTGTATTCAGCAGTAGGGTCTTACCTGCAAGTTCTCTGAGAAACACAAAGGCTGTGGCAATAGCCTATGTTATTTTGGGGAATCTTTTAGATTTCTCAATCTTTTAGGTTGAGAAACAACTCAAAGAGATGTTTCTCCTGTCTGGCACTGTGTTTCTTGTTATATAGACTTCAGCGATATACTTGGACTCATGTGCTGATGTTGTATGTGTGTTTTTCAGTAGGTTTTTGAGCCAATACATTTCCCTCTTTTTTTCTCACAACCTAAACATTATTTATCTCCCACATCTCTCTTGACTTAGAGAAATGATGACAGCATGCACAGGAACCATACAAACTCAAACCAGGCAAAAGCCCAACATAGAACTGGGGAAATGTGCAGGAGTCCCCAGTGTTAGCAGAGGAACCATTGGCAGCTGATCACTACTGAGTGAGGAGAGTTGAGCTTCTTTGGCGGAGGGACCTAGGTAGATTGACTAGGCTCCAGTGGAGGAACTTACACTGAGGGACATCTGGAGACACGGACTTGACTTGATAGTCCTTAGCATGTACGACAGAATGTTTGAGGCCTGGTGGGGAGACCAGGAGGGGTGCAGGTAGTGGATGGGGTCTGAATATGAGTGAGGTGTATTGTATGGAATGCACAAAATTTCAATAAAATATATATTAAAATAATAATCTGTATCTACTCATGTGTCATGTGATTCAAGTCAAAAAGCAGCTGTAGCAGCCATGTGCCTAGTGCACAGCTGAATGGTAACAGTGGATTTCTGTCATCAGAAACCCTCCTTTCCAATGGTGGCTTAGAGGACAATAATTACATTGTAGCTTAGATTCTTCCTCTAAATCACCATTTTTCAATAAAATAAATACAGTCCACAGGTACTTATTTTTTGTAATAACTCCCTCGGTTTAATTTACAGGTGTTCCACAGCTTGGCATGATGTATCCCTCTTAGTCACAGAAGTTTGTGGCCACTTGGAAAATGGAAGGTATTTTTCTGTCTTTGATTGTGCAAGACTAAGTTCAAGGACTACAGGAGCTCTGTTTTCATCTGTAAGAATAAGTATTGTGGGCTGGAGAGATGGCTCAGCCATGCTGGCTGCTCTTGCAGCAGACCCAGATTTGATTCCCAGCACCCACATGGTGGCTAACAACTGTCTGTAACTCCAGTTCCAGGGGATCCAACGCTTTCTTCTGGCCTTCATGGGCGTTGCACAACAGGGGTGCACTTAAACACATGCAAATAATGCACACATACACATAAAGTGAAAATAATAAATAAAATACTTTTTAAAAAGAAAAAAAGTGCTGTGTGTGACTTGAGGTTGTGAGGGATGAAGATGTTATAAAGAAATTTCCAAAGCTGTTGGAATGTTAGGTTTGGAACCTTTAAAAAATCCTGAGCTCTGGTGAGAAGTGAAAAATGAATTTATCTCTAGGGTATAACAAGTGATTAGGAATCAGTTTAATACTATGTCTACAGTGCAGAATAGTAGTAATGGGTTCTCCCTGTGGCCGGTGGTCTGTCTATCCACACATTCCTATGCCTAGTATCAGTGTCAATTATAGACTGCATCCTGTGAAGCAGACCTTAAATCCAATCAGAATGTAGTTGTTTACTTGCATTGCATCCATGCCACTACTGCACTGGCTGCACCTTGCCAGGCCAATTATTGTAGCTGACAGGGTTCACAGTTGAGCAAGTTTAATGATTTCAAGAAGGATGCTTACTCATGTAGCACATGATGATTAACCCAGTGACCCATAACTGTACAGTGTGTAGAGAATAAGAGACTGCAGATTGCTTATCCCTGAATAGGACATCTATTTCAAATCATCTCTGTCTCCCAATGCTCCAGGATCATTGTAGAAGAGGGGGCAGAAAGATTGTAAGAGCCAGAGGTGGTTGATGACCCCAAGGAAGCAAAGTTCTCCAGACAGCTGGTCAGTTACTAGTGTGAACTCACAGCAATAGTGATGGCATATAGAAGTCTTATGCAAACTCAAAGCAGACAAAATCTCAGCATAGACATGGGGAAATGGGTAAGAAACCTCAACCCAACCTAAGGAAATTGTGCCTACAGATGGCTGCTAGGTGTGGGAGAGACAGTCTCTTTCGAGGATAGGACTCCTGGTAGGTTAACCAAGCTCCAATGAATAGACCTACACTGAAGAGCAATGGGTACACAAATATGACTTTATAACAAATATGACTTTATAAGCATATATATATATATTATTAATATATACATACATGAAATTGGGTGGGGGTACTGAGAGGATGAAGATAGGGGAGGGGCCTAAAATACAATCAAAATATATTGTACAAAGTTCATAATGTCTTATATAGGAGGGGTTGGTATGATTGTCTTTAGAAGCCACCATGTGGTTATAATGCAGGTGACTAGAAAACTGGTTCATTGCAGTGCCCAGGGTAGACCTTTTAAAGTTTGACATCTTTGTTCTACAACCTAAGACTTATGTGACATCTCAATCAGTTCTGAGTGGGTTTTCTTTTCATTGTTTGCTTGTTTTTGAGAGTGGGGCTTGCTGTGTAGACCTGGCTAGCCTGGAATTTGATATGTAAACAAGTCTGGCCTGGAACTCACAGAGATTTGCCTGCTTCAGCCACCAAAGTTCTGGGACTAAGCATTTGTGACACTGAGCCTGGACAGATTTGAGTATTTTAAAATGTTTTCCTTTTGAGAATAATATGATATTTCAAAAAAAGTATCTCTGGTGAATTCTTCTCTTTCTGCTTATAGGCGTCTCTTATCTGACCATGGAATACATATTGAAATTTCTTCAGAACTGTGATCGCATACATTTTTCATACTATATAGTCTTAGGAAATCTCATCTAGTTTCACTGTCTTAATGACCACTTTTAATTAGATCACCTATCCCCAACATCAGATTTCCATACCCAACTCCAGTTGGTCAGATAAGAGAAGCCTATAAGCAGTTTGCCACTCCCCAGCTCCAAAGCCACTTCTCATTCTTTCAGTTGCCACACACTTAACTACCCAAAGCTAACAGAGAAGTCATTAGTTTATTCTTCCATAAAGTTCATCTATATTGTACTCAAAACCAGGCTGTATTACATCCTTCGAACTTAATTGCATCTTAACCTTGATTCTACACTGCTTGGCTTCCAGTTTCCGAAATCTAAGAACTGGACAAGTAAAAAAATATTAGAATATTAAAATCTTCTTGTGTATAATATCTAATATTAATTTCTGATGATATTATAATTATGCAAAAATCCATTAAGATAAACATAGTTTTCAACTAAGCTTTTGTTTCTGAGGAAGAATCATTTTCCTGAATAGGTTGCAAGAGAGTCGTAGGCTAGACCGTAACGGGAGTACTGCCTGCAGCCTGCAGCCCCACAAAACTGAAGTTTGTACAGTGAAGACTACTATGCTAATAATTAATAATAATATGTTTTTTATTTCATAAGAAGAATAGCTGTTCAAAAATATGGCTGTAATAAGGAGATTAAAGAGCTAGCGAGTCTTGTCTGTGAATACTGCAGAGGAATTCTCTGGCGTTTACAGCAGTTTAGAGGTTCATGGTTCTCCAGAAAGTATCACTTTATTGAAATATTTGTTTTCCTCTTACTTTTTGTTGTTCTTTTCCTAGTGAATTTTGTATATTGCAGATTGTTGGCTGGTTTCTTTGTTATTGTGGCAGCTGGACTGAGTCTGCTTACTGCATCTTATAACTCACTGTGTCTATTAGGCAAATAAAAATTTGCTCATCAAAGACTCATCAGCTGTTGTAATTGTTGCATTCCTGGGGGTGGGGAAGGGGAGTGCCTGGAAAAGAGATTGTGGCAGATCTCTTAGGACTGTAGGTATTTGTCAGCATGAATTCAACTACACTGAATGTATGTGGCTTATGCCTTAATACACCTGACTTTCTGGCAAGCTCATTGTAGGGTAAATTGACTCTTATGGGTCGGCCACTTAGGTAGTACTCATGACCAGGAGGGGAAAATATTTTTGGACATAGACACTTGGAATGTAAAATTAAAAGAATTTAACTGCCTCTGGAGAAAGAACGAGATACCATGGGCCAACAAGCAGGATTCAGCTGAAAAATCAGAGGCTGAGAATCAACTTTTAATTTCTAAGAAAATGTCAGTGGGAATGGAAAAAGAGGAAGAAAAGAAATAAAGTCTGACGTGCTATCTCTTACTCCTCAATTTCTTTCTGATATAGATGCTCACTTCACACCAAGACATGTTATAATTGCAAATTTAAATCTAGCTAGAGCACTTCACTACAACTCAGAAGCACAATGATGGCAGGAGACAGATAATCCTTTGACATGATGTATGACTCATTCATTCACTCGTCTAAAATATGTTTCCTGATTGCCTCAGATGAGCTCGGTGGCTCTTATGTGCTCAGGATGTAGTCTAGTCTATGGCCCGAACTAGAAACTAATAACAACAATAAATGAATGAGAAGGTAGATGAATGAATGAACAAGTTAGTTTACTGGAAGATGAAAGAAGGTGGCTGTTCTGTTAATTGTATCCTTCAAAATTCATATGTTAAAGGTCCTAGAATCTAGGACCTCAGAATGCTACATTTGGAAATAAGGTCATTGAAGATGTAATTAACTGAGGTCATTCAACTGGGCCCTGATCCAATGTGATTTGTATTCTTAGAGAAAGGAGGAATTTGAACACAGAAAGACAGACAGTCACAACCAGAGAATATCATGAGAACATCAAAGATCACAGTATGAACTGACAAAGAAAAGGGTACCAGAGATTGCCAGCAACCACTGGACTCCGGGAGGGGGCTCGGGGAGACTCTGCTGTGCTCCTCAGAAATAGCCAACTTTGCTATTCTTTTGTCTTGGACTTAAAATATATAGACATGTGAAATGATGCATTTCTGTTGTTTAAAGCACCTTATCCCATTTAGCTATAACAGCCTTAGAAAGCAAATCATGAAAAAAGCAAGCAGAAGAGAGTAAGTTACCAGGAGTCTTTAATAGGAGCCTAGCTCATATCAGTCATCTTCAGACAGGGAAACCAAGAGGTAGAAGCATTCCTGCCGCATCCTGGGAAAACTGATTTTTGGTTCTTCTTCCTTTACCTCAGTCTTTCATAGATATCTCCGTAAGAGCTCACATTCATTGATTTATTTCTATTGTCATCTACCCATTTGACTGGGAGCATTTCAAGTGAAAAATCTCATTTTCATGTATCTATCCTAACTTCTACCACAAATCCTGAGCTCAGTGCATGCTCGTTAAGTAAGTGAATAGATACTGCACACAAATGCAATATGAATTTCACATGTGCATATTGTCTGTGCTTCTGTCTACAGTGAATATAATTTGATATAGGTTAAAGCATAATTAATCATGAAATAGGGTATCAGCAGCTGCCTTTCTTTTTTTCTCTTTTCGTAAATATTTTATTGAATTTTTGTGTATTTCATGCGGAACATCTTAATCATCTTTATACCTGCTTCCTCACTGGCACCCGCCCATGGCCCCTCCCCACTGGAACTCAGAATTCTGTCATTTGTGTTAAGGCCCATCACATCAAGGTAGTTTCCCCAGACATCCCTCAGTGCAAATTCATCCACTGGGGTCTAGACAGCCTATCTAGAGTCCCTCCCTTTAAGAAGACCAGCTCTTCCTCACCCAGCAGTAATCAGCTGTCAATAATTCTTCCACTGAGATTGAGGCCCACTGCCCATTTCCACAATTCTGGGCTGGGTTTCTGTCTGCTTGAGTTTGCATGGGTCTTATGCGTGCTGATACCATTGCTGTAGGTTCACATGAGCAAGGTTCTAGGAACCTGTAGGACTCAGTTTCCATATGTTCATGCATCTCCTCTCTGGTTCTTATAATCTTTCTGCCCCCTCTTACACAATGGTCCCTGAGCCCTTTGTGGGTAGTTTACTATAGGAGTCCTGTGCGAGGACCCGCACTCCAGCAGCTGCCTTTCTAAGCAGCTCACCACAGATAAGATTTTTCTGAGGCTGTGAGGAACAGCAGGAAGAGAACATACTCTGAGACTGTTGCTTGGGTGAGGCTTGTGCCCATTTCCATCTGACAACCAGAGATGACAACATTGCCCATCCACATCTCATGTTGCTTTTGAAAGTTAAATAGATTAACACATATAATAAATGGTGTTTGGCACTGAGTGGTCCTCAAAGGCACTATCACTTCATTGTTGTTCATGAACCTCACTAGAATGCAGTTTTAGTCATGCTTCAATTTACTGGATTATCTACTATGTGCCTGGGTCTCTTGGTAAAATGCAGGAGCAGAATTGTTTTTACTACTTATTGAGGTGATCGTTTAATAGGAAAAGCAGATGAAAATAATCTCAAAATCAATCAAACAGCACAGTTACGATAGTTGCTAGGAAGAGCAAATGCCCTGTATTTTGAGAGCAATAGGGGATTTCTTCGGTTTATAAGGTCAGGGACAAGGAGTTGAGATTTCAGATGTGAGAGAGAATTGACTCCTGAGGCATGAAGAACCATGGAAAGAGTAGAAGCCCTAAGGGTTGAGGCCACAGGGGGCTTTTTTTTTTTCCTAAGGAAGGGAAAAGAGGTCAGTGTGTTATGGGTCTAGCAGATGAGAGCAGAATGGTTCAACGTGAAGCTGTGTAAAGTGCAGCAGCCCAGAGCTTCATGTGTCTGAGAGTCGTTTGGCACAATGGAGGCTGTGTGAGCTGCCGGTGGTAAGTGGTGGGTAACATAAGGCTCAGAGCTTCACCGTGAGTATCATTCAGATTGCGGTGCAGAAAGTCATGAAGCAGGCAGTGAATGCAGGTGGACTTCTGTAGAGGGCAAGGTGGGCTCCAGTAGTCATGGTACAAATGGAGAGGACTGGTAGGTTAAAGGTGAATGATGACAGAGAAGCTGTGGAGGACCAGGAGTAGCAAGCTGGCTTGTGTCATGGCTAAGAGGAGTCTTATTCATGAAAACACAAAAACTGAAAAGAGATGTTTTGAAACACCTCAGTGAAATGTCCACTGGCCAGCTGGGCATATGGGGTTATGGTACAGGAATGAGTCATATAAACATGGGGCACCAAGGTTTCCATTGTCTGAGGGAAATATGTGAGGGAGAGGGTATTTTGTGGTCTGACAGTCCCTCCACTCCCATTCTGGAATGCAGAGAAGGCCCTTGGGAAAGAGATGGATCAACTGGCTTCATGCGTCATCCTTTCTTCCTTTTCAACAATTTCTATTTTGAGTACACAACCCATTGCATGACCCAAACCTAACCACAGTCAGAGACCTAGAAATTTCTCCAGAGCATGCCTTAATGGGGGCAGTGAGTATGGCTGGGGTCTTTGTGGGGGACGAGCTCTTTTTTGTCATTGGTCTATCAGTTGTCTAGTTCTCAGTCATTGGTCCACACAGGTTACAATGAGATGTCCCTTGTCTTATTCTCTGGATTCCTGCATGTGCTGAGCTCTTTTCACTACTTTCTTATCACACCTGAGAGACTGGAATCACTCTGCTTCTCTGGCTCTGTGATCCCAGGCTCAACATACAGCCACATCACAGGGACTCGACTGTGAGAATTAGGTAGTTCGTGTCTTCCGTTCCCAGGGGCCTTCAATTTCTAGTATCCTCTTACCTCAGCCAGGAAGTAAGAAATAGAATTTCTCATACAGTCTGGCCTAAGCCTCTGAGGAATCCTGCCATTTCTCAGGGGTTTTACCCTATGGAATGTGTGCAAACAAGGCTCTGCTCTGAATCTCATCTACAATTTCCAGTGCCACGAAGCTTGTGGAATAGTCTACCAGGATTCTTACTGTTTGTCCCATGACTTTGATTTTTGAAAACTGAAGCAATAGATGCCTTTTTTTCTTTTTTTCCCCAATATATATTTCTATTGAATTTCTGGTTTTACAATACTAAAAATATCAATAAAATGAAAATGAATTTGTTTTGTTTTATTCAAACAGAGGATATATGTTATGCAAGAACATTTCTATTATTTATTTTATCTTTATTTTCTAAAAATAAATAAAATTTAATAGAAAGTAGATGGGAATATATATTCTTGCATCCTATAAATTCTTTCTTAGTAAGATGCTCTAAGTTATATGACCTCGATTATATATCTTTGTGAAAGAACTTAATGCCAAGATATATAGATTTAAACAATTCCCCTAACAGTTAATTGAACAAAAGAAAATCCTCTGGTTCTTACCAAGTTGGAATTTATATCTGTACATTTACATTGCTTTTTGCAAGTGCCTTTAACTTATTTTTTTCAAAGTTCTTCCTAACATCCAGACAGCTTTTGAAATGTGGCCTCTGGCACAGCTTGTATATCAATGCTATTATTGCTCTACTCTCTTACTGGGGGGTGCCTGACAATTTAAAGAACATTGGTTCTAGTGAGAACTCAGTGTCCAACCATAGGAAAGAAATTTAACATTGACTAAAATCAGACAAATGTCTAACTTCATTTCAAAGCTTATTACCCATCCTTTTATGAGCTTAAATGTGTATTCTTTATTCAGATACAAAACACTGTGTTTTAACTATGTTTAAGCCAGAAATAAGTGTCCTACAAAGAAAAAGATAATATTAACTTTGTGGCGTTCCATGAAAAAGAAACCGTGGGTTACTTAAACCTTCTTTTAAATTTCTGGCCAGCCGCAAAGCCAGCCATGGTAAATGAGTAGAACATACATTTCTTAGTTTCCCAAATAAAGACAGCTGCTGCCTGAAGCTTTAGAGCCACTTGCAGCTGTATTTCTAAAGTGAAATCATAGGCAGAAACCAGTATAACCAGCTTAGTAACAGCAGCTGTCAGATTCAAAGACACCATTGGAATATCCTTCTGTTCAGTGTGGTTAGTATTAGTTCAACTATTATTTAAGTCCTCTATTTGCTAATTTGTCTTTATAGCCAGAATATAAGATCTGTGAGATGCTATCTCTAACTCAATGCTTTTTCTCTAGCATTAGCAAACTGCTGACTACCCTCCGCTTTTCGACTTATTTAATTGGACTATCATTTATACAGAGAACTTCAAAGGGTTTAAGGCCTAAGGAACTTCAATTTTGTTTACATTGACATCAAAATAAATTTTTTTTTCCTTTTTCTGTCTCACCAAATTATTTTTAAAAACTCAAGGAGGTAAA
Source organism: Eospalax fontanierii (assembly GCA_035773235.1). Classification (NCBI taxonomy): domain Eukaryota; kingdom Metazoa; phylum Chordata; class Mammalia; order Rodentia; family Spalacidae; genus Eospalax; species Eospalax fontanierii. The sequence continues at coordinate 21,023,346 of CM069533.1, read as the reverse complement.
TGGAAAACAGAGCCACAGAGGACAACAAGAGCAGATGACACAGGGAGAGAGCAAATTGGTGATGAGATTCAACTGCTCTAGATAGAAGAAAACCGAAAATCTTATGCTTTCTAAATTGATATGAATACCTCAAAGGAAGTAAATAATCTTTTGTTTGCAAGGATGAGGGAGGCAGGAATAGGTATGGCTGGAATCTTGATTGAAGAATCAGAGTAAACATGGCTGAATGAAAGGTCATGCAGACAAGCCTTGTTTCCAAGAAGCAGCATTTCTCTAGTATAGTAGAGAGTGAAAAAACTGGATTGTTGAGGGGAGAATTAGTATGGGAATGTTATGACGTGTGTGATAAGGTCTCCCCAAGACTGATGTCTTGGTCACTAGTCAGCGGCACTATCGGAAAGTGGTAGAATCATCAGGTGGTGGAGCCTCATGGGAGAAAGTTATGTCCTTGGGCGTGTGCCTGAGAAAGGATACTGGGAGCCTAGTCCCTTCTCTCTCTTTGCTTCCTGGTTGCCTTGAGGTGAACAGTCTTCTTCGGCGAGCTCCGACCACCATGTTGTACTGCATCACCACAGAACAACTGGGCCAAGTGACAGGGACTGAAACCTCTGAAAACTGCGAGCTAAAACAAGTCCAGGAATTTTGTCACAACAATATAAAGCTGGATGTTTGGGAAATAGCAAATTATGTTAGCCCTAGATTATAAGAAAAATCACAAATGACCTGGAACAAAGTCCTGAGCTCTAGCTTTTCCATACTTACTTCAAAGATATGGTTTGGAACAGTAGTAGATGAAAGTCTTTAATACCGAATAATTTAAAAGGACTAGTATATACTACATGTATAGATTTTTAAAAATTAATTTTCTTGGGAGTGGAGAGATGGCTCAGTGGTTAAGAGCACTGGCTGCTCTTGCAGAGGATCGGGGTTTTGCTCTCAGCACTCACATGGTAGCTAACAACCATCCATAGCTCCAGTTCCAGAGAATCAGATGCCCTCTTCTGACTTCCATGGGCATTGCACAACACAGGTGCATATATATATATACATATATATATATATATATACATATATATATATACGTATATATATATACATATATATATATGTAGGTAATATACTCATACACATAAAATAAATTAATAAATAATATATTTTAAAAATAATTTTCTTTATTCTTGGGAATTTCACACAGAAATAACAGTGAAATGTGATCATTCACCACCCTTCCAACTCCTCCTACATTCCTTTCAGCACATCCCCCCACTGCTTTTCCTTCCTCTTCCTCTTCCCCCTCCTCCTCCACCTTCTCCTCGTCCTCCTCTTCTTTTTTTTGATAACCCATTAAGTCTAGTTAATGCTGCCTATATATACACGGGTGTGGGAACATCCACCAGAGCATGGGAAATCTACTAGTGACCACACCCTCAAAAAATGATTCTTGGGGCTGGAGAGATGGATCACCAGTGAAGAACATGGCTGCTCTTGCAGAAGACCCAGGTTCAAACTCCTTCACCCACATGGCAGCTAACAAATACCCATAACTTCAGTTCCAGGGGATCCAGGGCCTTCTTCTGTCGTCCGCAGGCACTGCACAACACAGATATACCTGCGTACATGCAAGCATAACATTCACACACCTAAAATAAAAATAATAATTAAAACATTCTCCTTCCACCAGCAGCTATCATCTGCCAGTAGCTCCTCAGTAAAGGATAAGCCTGAAGAGCACCTTCCCCATACATGCTGTAAGTCTGGCTGCTTGATCTTGGGCAGAACTTGTGCAGGTAACTCATGAGTTCATGAGTGTAATAACCATGTCAGGTCCAGAAGAGAGCATTGCACATCACTCATCCCCATTCTCTGGTTCTTAACTTCTTTCTGCCTCCTTTTCTGAGATGTTGTTTGAGCCTTGGGGGAAGCGGGTATTTGATAAAGATGTCCAATTCAGAGCTGAGACTAGGCCTCTTATTCTCAGTGCTTTGATCAGTTAAGCATCTCTGGATGTACTGCTGCCCACTGCAGAAAAGAAGCTTCTCCAAAAAAGGTTGAGAGCACCCCAAATCTATGAGTATAACATAAATATTTTGAAGCCAATTTGATAACATGACCATTTATCATAACAATACCAGGTTCTACCCTGGGACCTATGACCTTCCAGCCATTCTTCCACAAGGGACTCCACCCTTGCCTCCCCAGACCCCAGCCTACTCAGCCTCCTGGTCCTGTGCACCACAGCCATTCCATGAAGTCCTTCCAGCCCCAGACTTGGACTCCATAAAAGATCATATCCCCACACTAGCCTCCTAAACTTTGGCTTCACCCCCCCAAGGCTCTCCCAAGTCACCCAGCCTAAAACCCTACCTTGGGATTCTAGCCTACTGGACTAAAAAGTCATAACAAAATATAATCCACATCCTAAATCCCTTGAGAAACTACAAACAAGATAAATTAAGACAACATTCCCCTCCAAGAATCAAAGCTTGGAGACCTATACTAATATGAGTGTCAAAAAGGATAACCAACATTTTAATCCTTGTCCTCCAGTGTTAGCCAGGAACCCTGGGATCCTCTGATAAGTTATTTGTTGTCTTGATGAGAAAGCCTGAAGATTGGACTCTAACAGGTGTGCATCCTGCGGTAAGAAGAGTCAATGGAGTGGGATATGCTTTCTATTCTTCCAAAGGAAGCCACATAGTCATCAGGATCCTGACACATCCTTGCAGATGATACTACTGGCAGGGGATAAAAACAACTAAAGAAGTCAAGGGGCTTCTTCTAAGTCCCTGAGAGTAACAAGGAGTTTCAGATGAATTTTTTTAAAAGTTTATCTGTGGCCACCTTCATGGTCTTAAACACTGAAAAGGAAAATATAGACAAAGAATGGCTGTCATTCATATGACCAGCTTTAGCTGACATAAAAGAGGAAATCTGTCTAAGATTTCTAAGAAATGACTAACTGGGTTCACCTGTCTAGGATTAATTCCTGTTTTCCAGAAGACCCTAAAAAATCAGAAACTAGAGAGACCTATTAGACCTACAATAAACCAACTGAAGTCTCATACTTTCTGTTCAAAAGATACTCCAAAGGGCTGCTTCAGATCAGTACCTGTGCCTTCTAGGCAGTTTTACTTAAGCACCTTCTACCTCCTTAAAAGGCAGATCAGATCTACTTCTTCCCAAATTCAACACATACAACAAAGACATTGAAGAGTCTCTCCTGGACTAGATTCTCAGACATCCTACTCTCCATTAGTCAAATCTGTAAGACTTCGTTGGACAAAATTAGTGCTGACTCACATCAGCAGGCCCCTGAAGCCCTTTTCTTACTGTTTTAATTTTGCTTTGCTTCTTTGGTCCTTGCTCATTTATCACTGGTGTCTTCAAGATTCTAAGCCCTAAAATTTCTAATAATCCTGACTACAGGATGCCAACTTTTAACTATCATAACCACCACTTTCTACTATCTGTCTGTCATAGGTTCTTTTACTTGAAGCCTCACCTTATGGAGCACTCTGTTCTTCCTAGAATTCTCTCATTTGAGAACTCCACTGCCTTAATGGGGTTTTCCCAGTCAGTTTTCTGCTGGAGGTTTCAAGAGCACCTGATTGGATGATATTTTGTTATCTATCTATCTATAACTTGTGATTTATTCTTTTACTTTAGCTTATTGTATACTTAGTAAACCTATTCAAACTCAAAAGTATGACTATTATAGATAATTCTCCAGATTGTAGAGTACAGACTTCTATAATAAAAATTTTATGACACTGAAGAAAGAAACTGAGGAAGACAATAGAAGATGGAAAGAACTCCCATGCTGATGGATCAGAACTTGCATCATGAAAATGTCTGTCTTACCAAAAGCAATCTACAGATCCAATGTAATCCCATTCAAAATTACAGGTCTATTCTCCACATATATAGGCAAAAAAATCTCAAAATATGGAAACACAAAAGACCAAAGGTAGCCCAAACAATTCTGAACAAAAAGAACACCTCAAGTGATAGCACCACACCTTTTCTAAAGCTATATTCCAGAACCATAACAATAAAAGCAACAAAGTAATGGCAAAAACGCAGACACATGGGTCAGTGGAATACAACAGAAGGCCCAGATATAAGGCCACACCACTAAAACTGCATGATTTTTGACAAAGATGTCTAAAATATACTTTAGAGAAAAAGGCAGCATCTTCAACAAATCAAGCTCGGCAATCTTATATTGGCAAGCAGAAGAATGAAAAGAAATCCTTATTTTTCAACTTGTACAAGACTTGACTGTAAATGGATCAAGGACCTCTATACAATACTGATGCTGTAAATTGCTTGGGGAAAATAGTAGAGGTATACTTCAACATAGAGGAAAGCAGCGTCTCATGAACCTGAGAAGTTTCTGTACTGCAAGGGAAAATTTGAGTGAAGAGGCTGTTCACAGAATGGGAGAAAATTTTTGCTGATCTATATCTGACAGAGGATTAGTGTTAGAATACACAAAGCACTCAAAAAGACTAAACACTAAGAAAACACTTCAATTAAAAAATAAGCTTCACAACTGAAGGAGAGGCTCCCTTTGACAAGGAGATTAAAGTGATTAAGGAGAAGCCTAGAGTTTTGTACTTAAGCAATGGAGAGAGTGCCTCCAAGGCAAAAGTACACTTAGGCAAGCCTCCAGCTTAAAAAAGGAAAATGCTATAGGGTTTTCTACTAAAAATCACTGAAGAGAAAAGCTTTGAAAGTGGATGAAGGAGACTGGGGTCCATCCCAAACCTGCAGCCAGATTTGGCAGTGTTGTTCACCAGGTGCTGGCTTTAGAGACATGAAGGATGCAAGAGTGAAGAGGTCATCAGTTCTTCCTCTGTGGTTTCAGAGAGCCACAGAGGCCAAGCAGCATGCAGGGCATCCCTGCATAAAGAAGCCTTGATAGGTCATTTTGTGAAAATGTGAAGGTGAAGCCTGGTTGGCAGTGGAGACTCCAAGAAGATGATGCCAGAGCAGTGAGATATCTGCCAAGTAGACCTGCACACTGGCACCCTCTCAAGAGAGAGATGCAAGTTACCTACAGTAAAGCTGGAGAGACCGAGCCATCTAAGTCCCTTGGAAGCACAGTCCTAGAAGTCAAACGTGGAGTTACTGGATTTGATGTTTGTCCTGCTCTTTTTTGGTCTTCCTTTCTTCTGGGATTTCCTCACTATTCCTCTATTCCTCCACTTTGAATGGGGATGTGTATTCTGTTCCATTGTATTTTGGGAGTTTGTAATTAGTCTTTGATTTTATAGGAGCTTACAGTTAAGAGACTTCTCTGAGTCTCCGAAGAGACTTTAGACTGTGGACTTTTGAATGGTGTTGACTGGTAAAGACAGGTAGGGACTTTTAAGGTTGGCCTAAATGCATTTTGCATTTTAAATGGTCGTGATCCTATGGGGGTCAGGGTTGTCTGAATAAGAATATCCTCTGTAGGTTCTCAGTACTTGGACATTTTGTTCGTAGCTGGTGGTGCAGTTTGGGGAGATCTTAGAAGGGTGGCCTCGCTGGAGGAAGCACAGCGCTGTGGATGGGCTTAGAGAGTTCCTAAGCCTTGCCAGATCTCCAGTCACTCTCTGCTTCCTGTGCCTGCTTGAAGATGTGAGTGTTTAGTTGCTGCATCTACTCCAGCCACCCTTGCAGCCATGCCTCCCCTCCATGATGGCCTCTTGCCCCTTTGGAATTGTAAGCTAAATAAACTTTCTTTTATAAGTTCTCTTGGTCTGTGTTTCTATCAGCAACAGAGAAAGCAAACTAATACAGAGATTCTCTCAGCAATTTAAAACTAAAAACAGACGGGAGAGGGCAAGTGTACACGGTGTACATGTCCTGATTAGAGCTGTGTAAGGCTAAAAGCATAAAGATGCGTTTACAGGATTATTGACATTAGGATACTGGAGGAAGTGATCTGGAAACAGTCAGAGTGGAACACACACAACAAACCCTCAGAAGGAACTGCAGTATTGATACAGGATAATATAATAAGTGTGTGATGATGATGAGACTGCCTGAGGAAGAAGGTGGGAACAAGGCCTTTGATTGTTTTCTCCAGTCTCACTAAGAAGGGATGAGTAGTCAAGACAGATGGCAGTAGAAAACACACACCACAAAACGGCACACGGAAAGCAAATGAATCAGAGTAAAGAAAATTGAATGCAGAGTAACCAGCACAAAAACAAACAAAAGGAGAAGAGGAAAAACACATGAGACTGATCATAGGTCAACCTAAAACATGGGAATAATTAAGCATTAGTGGTAAAGGTGAGAAACACTTGCAATGACAGTTCAGTACAAGACAGTTGGTGTAACAGTGCAGTGTGAGGTGAAGTAGACTTTAAGTTGAAAACTGTTACTAGCAAGAAACGACTATTTTGTAATAATAACTGTATAACTATAATAACGAATCTAAAGATGAAACAACTCTAAAGTTGTTTGGAATAATGAATGAAATGACACAAATTTTAAGATGACAAAACTCTTTGATGTGTTCTTACATTCGGTTTGAGAGCATTTTATTGGGAATGTTTTGCATATATATTAGTCAGAAAGATTGACTTATAATTTTCTTTTTTGTCCGTCTTTGACTTCGATGTCAAGGTAATACTAGCTTCATAGAAGGAATTTGGGAGTGTTCTCTCATTTTCTATTTCATGGAATAGTTTGAGGAGTATTGGTATTAGTTTTTCTTCTTTGAAGATTTGGTAGAATTTTTGTGCTGTGTGCATCTGGTCCTGAGCTCTTTTTAGCTGGGAGATTTTTAATACTACATTCATCTCATTGGTTGTTATATACCTGTTTAAATTATTTATGTCATTTTTGATTTTTAAAAAATATTCTATTTATTATTATTTTATTTTATTTATGTATGGGTGTATTGCTTGCACGTATGTTGTACAATGACTGTGGAGGTCAAAAGAGGGTGGGTGTTGGATCCCCTGGAATTGGAGTTAGGGTGGTTATTAGCCACCATGTGGGTACTGGGAATTGAAGCAGAGTCCTCTGTATGAGCAGCCAGCGCTTTTAACTGTTGAGTGATCTCTCCAGCCTTCCTATGCCATTTTGATTTAATTTTGGGCCATACATCTCTAGAAATTTATCCATTTCTTTTAGATTTCTTGGTAGTGGAATATTGATTTTTTAAAGTATGTCCTTATAGTTATCTGAATTTCCTCAGGGTCTGTTGTAAATCTTACTTTGTTAATCTCTGAGTTTGTTAATTTGGGTCCTCTCTTTCTTTTGGTTAATTTGGCTAAACGTTTGTCAACCTTGTTAATCTTTTCAAGTCTTTGTTTCATTGATTGCATTGTTTTCTTCATTTCCAGTTCGTTATTTTTGGCCTTGATTTTATTTGTCTCCTCTAAACTACTCTTTTTAGGTGTTGTTTATTTTTGGTTTTCCAAGGCCTTCAGATGGATCATTAGTTTATTTATATGAGATGTTTCTAATTTTCAGGTGTAGGTCCTTAATGCTATAAGTTTTCCTCTTAGGACTGCTTCACTGTGTCCCAAAGGTTTTGGTATGTTCTGTTTTCATTTGCATTCAATTCTAAGCATTTTAAAAATTTGCTTCTTGATTTCCCTTGTGATCCAGTTTTCATTCAATAATGTGTTTGTTTAGTGTCCATGAACTTGTGATTTTTTTTCTCATTTTAATTTTTGTTGATATCTATCTTTATTCTTTTGTGGTCCGACTGAATACAAGATTTTTCAGTTTCTCTAAAATTAATGCACCTCTCAACTCTCACTGGAGAAGTTTCCTTATGCAGCAGATGCGATTAACAATGTGCAGAGAACAAGAGGTTCCAGCATGCTTATCCTTGAATAGGATACTTATATCAAACTTCCAAAGCTTAGGGATCATTGCAGAAGACTGTAAGAGCCTGAGGTAGTGGATGAACACAAAAACAGAATATAGAGTTTTCCAGACAGCTGGTCAGTTACTCATATGAACTCCCAGCAATGGTAACATTGTATGTAAGTGCCATGCAAGTTCAAACCTGACAAAATCCAGCACAGATACGGAGAGAGGGTAAGAAACCCCAACTCAGCCTAAGAAAACTGTGGCAACAGATGGTTGCTTAGAGGGGGAGAGACACAGTCTCTTTCAAGCATGGGGCTCTTAATAGGTTAACCAGGCTCCAGTGGATGGACCCTCACTGAAAGACATTTGGTGACACAAATAAGACTCTATAGGATATTAGATTAGTACATTAAATCAGGTGGGGGTGGACAATCAAAGGAGGTGCCGAGGGGAGGGGATCCGAATGCCATCAAACTATATTGTATGAAAATCACAAAAATTAAATTAAAAATGTTTTTAAAAACCCCTAGGGTTGGAAGCTAGGTGGAGCATTTGTCAGCATGAAAAAAAATCCTGGATTTCATCCCAGTACTGAAAAAGATTAACCAAGGAAATGAAGAATGACCAATTAAAAAAAAATGATAGTCTTGGTGGTGCTTGCCTTTAATGCCAGCACTAAGGAGGAAGAGGCAGAAGCAGACAGATACCTTTAGTCCAAGACCAGCCATTGCTACATAGTGAGACCTTGTACCACCCCACCCCCTGCAACCTAAAAAGCAAGCAAACAGAAAATCATTTCTCCTAATCTGGACACAGCAGACTTTAAGAGTGAATAATGATAAACAAATGCTCTATCTGGTTGAAGTGACTGTCTCTGAAAACCAAAGTCCCTGACTATGTCTTGCCTGTGGGCTCAGTAGGTAGGATCAGAGAAACAAACCAGCAAAACATTAAAAATGATAGAACTTGAGGCTGGAGAGACGGTTCACCGGTTATGAGCACTGACTGCTTTTGCAGAGGACCTGGGTTGGATTCCCAGCACCCACATAGCATCTAACAGCTATGTGTAACTCCGGTTCTAGGGGATCCGAAGCCTTCTTCTAACCTCCATGGGTATTGAAGGACACACATACTTTTACATACATGCAGGCCATACACTCATATGCATAAAATAAAAATAGTAAATAAAATGGCTTTTAAAAATGACAGAACTCAAAAAAGAAATAAATGAATTAACATCTTTAGTAGATTTCAATGCAATTTCCTCATTAGCTGTTGTAAAATCAGTAAAAAATAAAGATTTATTATACTGAATATTACAATTCACAAATGTATGCACACATAAATTAAGACAAATTTGTTTGTGTAAATGTACATATGTACACACACCAATACATAGACAAGCTTCATCTAATAACTATAGAATAATTTTATCAAGTGCACATGAACCACTTTCTAAAATTAGCCAAATAGGGCATTAAACAATCCTCAACAAATTTCAAATGGTTGAATCACAATATGATTTCTGACCATCTAGAAATAATAGCATAAAATAAAGTCAAAATTTAAGTAATATGTTTTAAAATAATCCATTACAAAAATAAATTTAAAATTAGAGAAACTGATAACTAGAAACTAATGAAAATACTATTTATCAGCCTTTGTAATATTTATATGAAGTTGTATTTAGATATAAATGTATGGCATTAGATAAAATAACAAAAAGGTTGCAAATTGGTAACCTGATCATATTTTTCACAGTAGAAAATTGTCATAAAATTTAGTATGAAATAAAGAAGGAAGAAGACAAGAAATAATGAATATATGGATAGAAAGCATGAAAGACAACTGACCAGCAATCAGAAAGGTTTTTCTTCATGCTGAATTACAAAGCTGACTTGTTGCTCTGGTATTATAGACTTCTAAACTTTGTAAGTTCTGAACTTAGAATGCAAAATGTACTTATCCTTTAATTCAAAACAAGTGAAAGACATTTAGTTATCTTTATCATTTGTATTTTGTACACTTCATCTTAAACTTACCATTTAAAATATGCAAATTCACTAAGAAAACAATTTCATACCCCAAATAATTTCGAGTGTTGTTTTCTATAGAAACATTTCTAGATTTCTTTAAGCATGTTGATACGCTTGTCTCTCATGTACTTCAGTCAGGTTGCCACCATTGCTTGCTTGATGGAGCGTGGTGGGCTATTTTAGACTTGCATATCAATGACTCTAAGCTTAAAATAAAAGCTGGTTATAATAGTCTCTCAAACTGCTTAATTTTATTTCAGATTTTCATCAGACATTAATCTGTAGTCCTCACATAGTGTCTACACATGTAACTGACATTTAAGAGACATTTCTTTGGCCTTTCATGATCTTTAACAGAATTATTAAGTCTTCCCTTTTTCCTGGCATGTTAGAGCAGTTTTCAGTGTTAGAGTAACCGAGTTCTTCAGACCTCACAGTTGTAGCTGAGTCTCTTTACTGTGTGTTGCTCCTGATCATTCGTTGAGCATTGGGAACAGGAATGCAGCATGTACAACTGGTACAGGAAACTACTTTTCATCCTCTTGTAACAAGCCACGTGTCCAGCATGCCATGACCCTAACATTTTTAGTTCTTGCTCGTCAAAGACTACAAAAAACTGAAATCATTGGGTGGTCTCTCGAGCTCTGCCCTCAGTACTGGCCCAAAAACTTGGGTGTCTACACCATGAAAAAATAAACACACCCCATCATTGTTGACACTAATTGTGTCCTTCACTTGCGTCTTCCCAGAAGAAAAGCCAAGAATGAAATTGCCATGAAAGACAAGCTCCTTTTCATCACTGGGTGGCCTCTGTAGCCAAGGTTGAAGTCAGTGTCAGGGTGGAATGGGGTGGCGCGTGGCCGAGGCCTGTGCTATTTTAGTGTGTGCCAAAGAACAGCAGAATGCCGTCCTGGGATACTTAGCATCCGTGACTCAGCAACAGCTATTTTTTTTTTTGAGGGTGGGGGCGAAAGTTAAGAGAAACTAGAGGAGGAAAATAACAACAACAATGACAAGACACACACACACACACACACACACACACACACACAAAACAGGCAAGAGATGGCTCAACGACCTTACTTAGAAATTTCTTTCATCACACATAATTACCTATACCACATCATCGTTTAATATGGTATTATGTACAAACAGTTTTAAGTTAACTTTTTAGTCACTTCATTTAATCAGAATTTTACAAGTTAGTAAGACAGTGTTGGTAAGTCATAAACAGGGTAAACCTGAGTTATGGTCAGCAGGATCATTTAATTTTCATACATTCTGTGATATGGACGTTAGTAACAAAACTGACTTTTAGACTTCCATACTAAGGACTGACTTTAGGGCTTATGATCTATGCAGTCACACAGACTCCAATACATAAAAATCCCAGGTCTTGACTCAATGCTTTGCTGTCATTATTTTGAAATTCTTAGTAGGTATTAAATAAAGGGGGTTTACCTTTTGGTTTTACATTGGACCTTGCACATTATGAAGACAGTACTACGTGTACCATTCACTAGCGATTTTATTCCAAATTTTCCTACATAGGTGGGGAAAAGAGATGCTGTTTATTTAAAAAGCGCTTTGAAGTATATAAAGACCTGCCCAAGGGTGTCCAAGGGAATCACTGGAAAGCTAGTCTCACTGTCATCACAAGTGAGTGGAGGAGATTCAACTTCACCTGCCCCAGCTAGAAAGGATGAAGATGGCTGCAGAGTCTGCGGGGATCAGGGGGAGTGGATGTCCTGTCCTGTCCCTTGCCAACTCTCCACCTGCTCACTACATCAGCAGAGGGTGACTGTAGTAACAGGTGCCACATGGCCAAAGAGTTGACTGGCCACTGAGCACCAGGGTTCTCACCTCTACCGTATGGGTGCCTACAGCCAGTAGCTGCCCCTGTCAGTGGACTCTGTCAAGACTAAATATATGATTTCTCCCCTTGCTCCCACTGACCAGCACTGGGGAGGTGGGGTACAGAGAGGAACTTAGAGTTCTCCATATACATCCAGGACTTGAAGTTTTGAAATTCCAGAACTTTCTCATATCTGAAATGAAGACATTGAAAAGTGGCTGTGGTGATGCAGGCCTGAAGTTCCAGAACTTGGAAAGCAGAGGAAGGAGGAATGCCATGAGTTTGGGGTCAACATGGGCTGTACAGTGAGTTCAAGTCCAGAGTTGCATACCAAATCTTGCCTCAAAAAGTACAGGGTGAGTGTATTGCAATGAAAAGGGACCCACAGCAACAGCATATTGTAGTAAAAAATAAACAGATGAAGGTTTAGTCTGAACCTAACCACGAAGAAATAATCAGACAAATTCAAATATTAGTCACACGCTGCTACCCAACTAGCCCAGACTCTTAAAAATGTCAATATTGTAAAAGATAAAATAGTCTGGGAACTTCAAGATTAAAAGAGACCAGGACCAGAGGTCACCACCTCTGTACATGTCTACAATTTACTGGGAGGTAGAGGCAGGAGAATGAGAACCTCTCCTATTAAACACAGTGAGTTGAAGACCGGACTGGACTACCTGAGACTCTGCCTCAGAGAACAGAAAAAAAAAAAAATAGGCCAAGACATGGCAACTCACTGAAATTTAGGATTCTTGAGAGAATCTGGTTTTTTTTTAAACAGATGTAAAAGGCATAATTGAGTTTGGAGAAATTGGAATACCAATGTATATTAGCTAATAATATAATGATGTCTACATCCAATTCTTAAATGGCTCAACAGAAATAAGCATAGTAATATGAGTTGAATGCATGTGTGTGCATACTTATATCTAGATACGCAAGGAAGAGCACAGTCCTCATGACTCTAGATGAATTGTAGATGGGCATTTATTTACATAAAAGAAAAAGAAAAACAAGTGCTTTGAAATTCCCAATATGATAAATCATGAAAAGTGACATTTTCTTTAATGATAAAAGACATGATTTATGGAATGTCTGCAGAAGACATGTCACAAAACATCTTGTATCATGTAATATAGAAACTGAATATCGTGAATTAACCATTACAAAGCAAAGACAATGAGATAAAATAGGATTTTCATTAATGGCATTAGTATATTTCTTTTACACAGAACAGTTACAATAGGTGCAAACGTTAAAGTTCCACCTGTAAGATTCATATGTCTAAGTAAAATTTTACAAAGTCATTTGTGACTTCCAGGTCAGTTCCAGCTCCATTGCTCCAAATCCAGTCTTGGAAGTTTGTCCTGTTTTCAGCAACAGGGTCTTACCTTCAAGTTCTGGGCAATCAAAGACTGTGTAATTTGGGAAGTCTCTTGGACCACCCTGGTCAACAACTCAAAGGAAGGTTTCTCCCGTTTGGCATTGTTTCTTGTTATGTAGCCTTCAGTTATATACATGGGCTCATGTAGAGATATTGTGTGTGGAATTTGTCATTGGGTTGTTAGACAAGTATGATTCCTTCTGGTGTTTTGTGCTAGCTAGGCACTATTTATCTCTCCTCTCTCTCTCTCTCTCTCTCTCTCTCTCTCTCTCTCTCTCTCTCTGTCTTTCTCTCTCTTCATGCCTATGTTTAACTCTCCCTCCATGGCTTCCCTATTTAAAGTGCCCCATTTGCCCCATTTCTCCCGTGATAACACCAGTCTCCTAAGGCCCCGCCTCTCTTGAGCTCCTTCTTTCCGTTTATCCCCATAGTTCCTTGTATAACCCTTCCTCTCCCTTCCATTTAAATACTCCCTTTTATCTATTTCTCCAGTTCCTTCTTTCCCTTTACCTCCCTGGTTCCTTTCCATTTTCCTGGTTCCTGAAGTTACATCAGGACACACACTCACATGTAAGGGTTTGGTGCTAGGATCCACAAATGAGGGAGAACATACATCATTTGTTTTTCTGAGTCTGTGTTATTTCACTTAGCATAACCCTCTCTAGTTCTATACATTTATCTGAAAATATTATTAATTTCATCTTTTCTTGATGCTGAGTAGAACTCCATTGTGTAAATGTACCACATTTTCGTTACCCACTCGTCAGTTAAGGGACACTTAGATTACTTCCATCCTTTAGCTATTGTGAAAAGAACAGGAACGAACATGGATGTAAGAGTATCTCTGCAGCAGGATGAGTCCTTTGGCTCCATGTCAAGGAGTGGTATAACTGGGTCAAATGGTAGGTTCATTTTTAGTTTTTAAAGAGTTCACACTGCTTTCCCACCAGCAGTGAATGAGCATTCCTCTTTCCCTTCATCCTCTCTAGCACTTGGTATCATTTATTCTCTTGATCTTAGCTAGTCTGACTAGGGTAAGATAAAATCTTAAATGGTTTTAATTTTCATTTCCTTAATTATTAACAATGTTGAATACTTTTAAAGATGTTTCTTACCTTTCATTATTTCTTCTTTTCAGAACTGTCTGCTCAGATCCTTAGCCCATCTTTTAATCTGGGTCTCTTGTTTTATTGATTCTTTGTTCTTTTTAGTTCTTTTTATGTTCTAAATGTTAAACCTCTGTCAGGGAGATCACTATGTAAGAGAGAACATCACTCAATTGCCCAACACCAGCTTCAGGACCAAATAACCACATCAGTAACTGCCAGAGCATGTGACACTAGTATAATAGTGACCCTTTTATCTTAGGGCCAATCAATGGCTACCTAACTGATCTTAAGCCACTCAATGGGAGGAAATTCAAGTGTGGTACTATAATCATACCCAAATACACATGACTGAAGAGGTTATAGATCTTAAAGAAATCCCCAAAGCTGTCACAGTCCTAGGCTAATGTAACTTCTTACTAAATGCAAAATATGTATCCTTATATTTTGTATCCTTATATCAAGTATCCCAATCACTACTCATCAAAAAAGCCTCGTTAGCACCAGATGGAGATTACTACAGAATACCACAACTTGTCACACACAGACATTGTCTGTAAATTGTCCATGCCTAAGCGGCACATGTATATGCAACTTCTACACCTAAGGTTCATGCAAAATATCTCAAGGGATAAAGAGGACTCTAATGAATTTCTCATTAATCTCTCATTAGTGAGGCTCCCTCATGCAACAGAGGGCCAGAAACACAAAAGGTCACAAAAGGCTAAAGCATGGAGGTGAGGAATTAGAGTACGTGTCTCTGGATAGGACTCCTAGATTAAGTTTCACTCACCCAAGGCTCAGAACCACTGTGGAAGAGGGGTTGGAAAGATTGTAAGAGCCAGGGAGGAGGTGTGTGACCACATGAAAATAGAATCCTACAAACTCCTGGGACCTTGCGCACATGAACCTATGGAAATCATTTCAGCATGCTCAAGACCCAGGCAAACTCAAGCAGACAAAAACCCCAATCTTTGCCTAAGAAATATTGGCAACTGATTACTATTGGGCAAGCATGACCAAATCTTCTTAAAGTGAGGGATTCTGGCTGGGCTGACTAGACCTCAGTGGATGAACTTGCACTGAGGAACATTTGGGAAGACTAACTTGACACAGTAGACCTTAATACAGATGAAACAATGTATGGATTCCACTTAAGGGGCTGAGGAAGGAGCCAGTGGAGAAGAGGTATAAAGATGATTAGGATTTCTTGAGATGTTTTGTATGAAATACATGATTCAATAATGTTTTTTTCAAGTCAATTATGTACTTTCTGATGAAGAAAATTTAAAACCTAAAAATTGTAAAGATTTTCAGCTTACATTTGATTGGTATAATCAAATAAAAATTATAAATAATGAAAGAGACTCCTACCAACATTTAACTTGTGAATATACGGAGGCATGCTCTCAGAAGCTTCTTGAATAAGAGAGAAAATCAACATGGAAATTAAGTTAAGGATCCAATAAAAAGGAACACCCTAATTCACAAAAGGGATTGGGGTTTTGGAAGATATTATAGTCATGACTGACTTTATTTTAAAAGGAAAAGACCAAAAAAAAAAACCCACAAAA
This sequence comes from Eospalax fontanierii, assembly GCA_035773235.1. Classification (NCBI taxonomy): domain Eukaryota; kingdom Metazoa; phylum Chordata; class Mammalia; order Rodentia; family Spalacidae; genus Eospalax; species Eospalax fontanierii. The sequence goes on along the minus strand of CM069533.1, from coordinate 21,007,564 downwards.
CCACAAAACAACAAATAAAGAAACTCCAAAATCCACAAAAGCAAACCAAAGTATTTAAGAAACAGGAAACATCGGGATATTAAAGGGGATGGATGCACGTGAAGAATGGGGGTATGAATATGATCAAAATGTATAATGTGAGATTCTAAAAAACACAGTTAAATTTTTACGAGAAATGAACAGTGCAGGCACAAAGTAATACAGTTATTAGTCAGATGTAACAGAAAAATAGAGGAAAAATTAAAACAATCTAAAATACTAGAAAGAACCAAAATATACACACGTAGTTTTTTTTGTGTGTGTGAAAGGGAAAAAAATAAGTCACATTATCAGTAAGAAGCAGGCATGAACAGGACAGATGGAAACTCTAGCAGAAAAATTAAAGTCTAAAGAAAATTATTTGCTACTTAAATTATCCAAACTCACCCAAGAGGAAAAGTGAAATCTAAAATTACCAGTTACTTGAGAGATATTAGAAGGTATTTATTTATTGTCTTTAAAAGTGAAATTAATGAAGTAAAACAAATTGCAATATGTTTATGCCAGTACAGATATTAAAACTGGGGTAATGACATAGAAAGACACTGAAAAACAGGCATAGTGTTACTTGGTTTGAAAGGTTACTTATTTAAGACTATGTATAGCATGACTATATTTCTCTTAAAATATTTATAAGGAAAATAATAAATGCCTATATAGAAAAGTGATAACAGATTTGTATACAGTAATATGTGCTCTTACTCCTTATTTATTTTTTTATTATTATTTCATATGTATGAGTGTATTGCATGTATGTATGTATGTGCACCCATGCTGTGCATTGCCGGAGGAGGAGGACAGAAAAGGGCATCAGATCCCCTGGAACTGGAGTTACAGATAGTTGTTAGCCACCAGGTGGGTACTGGGAATCAAACCCAGGTCCTCTGCAAGAGCAACCAATGCTCTTAACTGAGCTATCTCTCCAACCCTGTCTTCTTACTTCTTGATGATGAGAAAGGTGTGAAGTCATAATATACATACCATATGTTATAAATATATGTCAAAAAGAAGAGTTTGCTCATTCTGAGTTTAGCCCCTCATCCTCTAGGGAATGATCTAGAGAATCTTTATTTTGTTGTTAAATTTAGTTTATTAATTATGAATGTATCATCAATACCAGCTTAAGTCCTACAAAGAATTTTTGACTTTTAAAATACTAGTAGACTGTATTTTAGAGCAGTTTTATGTTTATAGAAGAAATTAAGCAAAAAGTAAAGTTTCCATGTATTGTCCACACTTTTCTCTGTTATTAACATTGAGTAACCAGTATGGTAAATTTATTACTATTGACTAGCCAATACCTAATACATTATTCTTTCATTCCATTTTATTTTTATTTTATGTGTAGCAGTATCTTGCCCACATGCATGTTTGTGCACCATGTGCATGCCTGATGCTCTTAGAGGCCAGAAAAAGGCACTGGATTGCCTTGAACTGGAGTTACAGGTGGTTATGAGCCACCATGTGAATGCTGGAAACTGAACTCAGGTCCTCTGTAAAAGTAGCAGGTACTCAGCACTGAGCCATCTCTCTAGCCCCTAATACATTATTCTTAATTAAAGTCCATAGCTTGCATTAGAGTTCATGCTCTGTGTTGTACAATTTCATAGATTTTGATAAATGTATGATGCCATATCTATACCATTAGAGAATATTTTCACTTAATATATATATATATATAATATTTTATTATTTGAGAATTTTATTCATCTATATAGTTTGTTAGTACCAGGACTTTAAAAAACTTTGTACTGAAATATACCAAAGATTCAGTATGTTCATTTTAAATGTTTTGTTGGTGTTTTTTAAATCATACTTAGGTTGGAAAGCAAGGTCTTGAACATGTGGGGTAACTCACACCCTCGGCCCTGTAAAAATTGGTTTCACTTGCTTCATTGTTTTGAAACAGGGTGTCATCTCTCCCAGGTCTCAGTGAGCCGAGGATGACCTTGGACTTTTGATCTCCCTGCCTCGAGCTCCCTAGATCTTAATTTATGTGGTGCTGAGGATGGCATCCAGGGCTTTAAACATCTACATAAGCACTCCACCAGCACATTCCAGCCTATTTGTTTATGCATGTTAATTTCTTATCTTTGACAATTTCATACACGTATATGATATATTTGATCATTTTCACTCCTCTTGGGCTGTTTTATCCAGTTTCTACTCCCCTGAACTTCCTTCCCCCAAGTCCTCCTACTTTCATATCTTCTGTTTTATTTTGCTTTGTTTTCTGACTTGAAAAGTTTAGTAAGTGTCGGTGGCCTGAGCCTGGTGAACTGAAGCAAATGACTCCTCTTCCCCAAGCAGCCATCACCTGTCAGTACTCCTCAGAGAGAGGCAGAGCCTCATGAGCCCTCTAAGGATGCATCTAAACATACATTATTGGAAAAGGCAGTTGAAATTTAGCTGAATTTTGGTTAAAATCCATCAAGTCCTTAAAAATGCCTGGGAATATTTTCTAACTCATCTTGAAGACAGCCTGATATCAACACCAAACCATCAAAGGAGAACAGGCCAAGAAGACAAGAACATGATGTAACTATGATAAACTTTGAAAAAAAAGCCTGAAAAAGACGTTTCATCCATGACTTGGTTTGACACATGAAAAAACCAAAATGAATGTGAAATATTCCCCAATTATTACCATTTTTTCTTTTTAGAAATAATCAACTATTAATGGAAGTGGCTAAAACATTTCACTCCTAACAATAAACCTATTTTAAATGAACTAAATATAACAACATAGACTCAAGGTTATATAAATGTAAAAAGAAATAAGGAATTAAATTAAATGAAACAAAAATAAATAATGGATTTGAAGAAATTAATGATGACACATTAAAGTGTGGGTAGCTATTTTACAGATGTGTTAGTAAAATGCATACAATAGAAAAACTGGGCAATCTGGCTAATATGACTATCACCCAGTAGCAAATCTATCTCACAACTCTGAAAAAGTATATCAATAGCTAGTACCTAGAAAAATACAGATAAAGATAACAAGGACCATCGTTGCACATTTACGAGCTGGTAGCTATCTAAGGAAGAGTCCTCTCAGACACAGGCATGCCACAGTTTTTCTGAAAACACCTGTGAAATAAAAAAGAAATAAAAACCTGTGGAAATTCATCATATAAGTCAAGCCTGTAGTAGATAATGACCTGAGTAAAAGAAAAACAAACGAGCCTGATTAGTAGTGAGAATGAATGAATGGATGGATGGATGGATGGAGTGCGAGGACTGGCAGCAGCGGAGGGTTATGGTGTAAATGTCTCGTCCAAACTACGCAATGCGTTTTTTAAAAAGTAAAACAGAGCCGGTGGAGTGCTGCATACTTTTAATCCCGGCACTCCAGAGGCAGAGGCAAACAGATCTCTGTGAGAAGGAGGCCAGCCTGCTCTACATAGTGAGTTTCAGGCCTGCTGGGGCTATGGAGAGACCTGTCTCAAAAAGACACACACACACACACACACACATCAGAACAAAACAGTTGACCTGAAGTGACATTCACAAAACATTTATTGTCGAGGAAAACACGTAATTTTATAATAATTTTTATAAAATAACTTTATAATATAATTATATATTATATATAATATAATTATAAAATAATTTTATAATAATTTTTATAAAATAAGGAAACCTGCATTGTGGAGCTAAGGAATGCCTGTTTATGATTCTATGAGCATATGGAGATGAAGCAGAAAGACACATACTAAGTTTTTCAGAAAAAAATATCAGTGGATTGGAAAGAACAGGTTAGAAGTGTGAAGGGATGGTAAAGGCAGAACCCAAACTCATGCTTCAAATTGCTTTGTGTATTATGCATCAATGTAGAGCTATTCTTACATATAACAAATCAAAGTTCAAGGCAAAAAGACCAGATACACTATCTGTATGCAGCACTTCCAAGAGAAATCTCACTAGAAGCCAAGCCAGTCACTAAGTCCATGTTGGACACAATGTCAGCTACTGGGCCTAGCTCCAGCATGGATTCTCTCTTCTTCTCCTGATTTTCAATTCAGTTCTATCATAACTTGATTTAAAATTTTCACAGATGGGTATGAGATAAACCCCCTTCCCCAAAGCAGATATAGAATGAATGTAAAAAAAAAAGCATGAAACATCTAATGGTTGTGAAGTTTCTTTTGGGGATGATGAGAATATTTTAGAACTACATGGAAGGGATATTTGCACACCATTGTGAATGCATTGAATGCCACTAGATTGTACACATTAAAAGCTTATGTAATGTAAATTTTACTTCATTTTTTAAAAGACATGAAGGATATCACAAAGAAATATACTCTGAGTGATATTTTCTAGACTTAACTCATGAGTCACAGCTCCTTGGAAGCTTTTGCCATGCATACAAAGGTAGATATGTGTATTAATCCATTTTCTGTTGCTAATCACAGTATCACAGCATAGGTAAATTAGAAAGAAAATGGCTTGTTCTGGTTCATTCTTCAGGTCTAAGATCAAAAGACCATATCTGGTCATATATATGTCCAGAGCCTTTTGACTATCAGAGTCCTGAGGTGTGTTACAGCGTGATATTGGGAGAAATAGCATGTGTGTGTGCATGTGTGTGTATGTTCTGATAGCTTTTTTTCATATAAAGATACTAATACTCAATTATTAATGACCTATAATGAGATTATAATGAGATGTCTTTGCTGAACCCTCCTTCCCCAGAAGTACAGGTTCCTTACATTAAGTTTGTGGCCTCTGTTTTCCTTCGTCACTGATTTGGAGGAACAGATATCGTGAATACAGTTCTTCACCTGAGACCCAAATGGTCTCTGTCTGCTGCTCAGACATCCAGTGCTGGCACTACGGGCAGCACTGGAATCAACAGATCTCATTCAAGAATTCTGCACTGGCATTGCTGGTGATCAGCTACTCGGGCTGAGGGATATGTATGAGAGAGAGAGAGAGAGAGACTCATAACCAGGACCATATATATATATATATATATATATATATATATATATATATATATATTTGCTCTAAATGACTATGTTTCTGTAACACTAAAGGCTAAATTCTCCACAGAAGTTATAGAAACTTTTGCTCAGAGTTGACATTTCTGTCTATTTAGACTCCCCCGATATCTTATTTCATGTGATAGCTGATGCTTTTATTTACAAGCTCTTCCACTAACTAGATTAAATGTCAGTGTCCTTAGCCAACCATTCTCAAAACAATGGCCAGTCAAAACATACAATTGTCTCCCAGAATAGTCCTTTCTGCACCACTCATCTACTGGATAAGTCAATTGGATAGTATTCCTTCCTACCACCTAATTTACATAAAATAAATCCACTACACCCACACAGGCACTATAATTACCATTAAGATATATCCCTGCCCCCACTTCCTATACCAATGCCTTCAGAACAGGTGATTTTCCTGGAAAATTCCTTGTTACGTATCAGTTTATTACTGTACTTAGCAAGAAAAGGTAGCTTATGTAAATAGTGTTAGGGGAAAGAAATATAATGCAAGTGGAAAATCAATCTGATACCATTCACTAACCAACATCTCCAACTGGGTTCCTGGATTTTCCTATCTTTCTTTTTGTCAAGACCAGGTCTCATTATTCAGCACAGGATGGTCTCTAACCCAGTACACAATTCAGGCTGGATTGAGTTGGGGCTAATCCTCCTGCTTCATTCTACTGAGTCCAGAGACTACAGGCCTGTGCCACCATGTCTGGCTTCCTATACAGGTTTGATTCCATTATTATTATTGTTGTTGTTGTTATTCCTTTTTCTATGCTTGTAACAATCTAACTTCCATTTGTTTTCACCGCAGTCATTTCACGTCCCGTTAGCCCTGATAGCACTGATATTACTGTCTGGCTCCTCTGTACTTTATGTCTGGGTCTTTGGATACTCCTGGACAAAGTGACCAAACTCAGGTTGATACCACCGCAGCTAATGGCACATTTCAGTGTTGGAAGTGAACTTAGAATCTTGGCAAAAGCAGTGCATCCAAACTAATGTTAAGAAAAGGAAACAAAGAATCTTGTGGAGGGGTTCCTTTGCTGAGGGGAGTCTCAAACAGTAGTGACATCACGTGAAAAGAGAGACAGGGACGTTATCCCTAACTTGCCAGTTTTATTGTATTGTTCCACTTGAGTTTCCTTTACTTTGAAGTTTTCTATGGGGATTACTGTACCTTGAAAACCAAGGATGCTATCTGCGCATGGTGGCACATACCTGCAATCCCAGCACTTGGGAGACTAAGACAGGAGATAGGAAGACTTCCAAGAACAGCCAGGGTTATGTAGGAAGACCATGCTTAAAACAAAAGAAAACAAAACAAAAAGAAAATCAAGGATTACTCACTAATTCTGGCCTACTCTTGCAGATAGCTTGGTTTCTACATCTGGCAGAGAAGACTAGACATACTCAAGGTCACCTTCTTAGACAATATTGTTTCCACTGGACACAAATAAATTCATATATTTGAATTGTAATGTGACAGTCTCGATGGACAGTGTTTAAATGTGTGCTTCACTCGTGCATTCTCTCACTAGATTGCAAGTTTCAGATTGTATCCTTTCTTGAAACACCCTTAGAGCCCAGAACTCTGTGAACATATTTATAGTAAATAATCTTTTGTTACTACTGAATGAAGAAATAAATAGCTGACATGTAGCAGTCTTTAAAAAGAAGTTAACAACCAGAATCTCTGGAGCCTGAGCACTCACAAATGAGCAAGCTGTTAGAGGTGGAGAAGCCTGTGAGAAATATTGGTGGTGTTTCCTCTTTCGGGAAGACCAGAAGAATGGACCAATGGAGTGCACCAATGAGGTCAGGACCCTAGGCTGGCCAGAGTTGTCTTCCAGACTCCAGATTCTTCCCCCAGTCTCCACATATGGCCTCTCATTGGCAATCACAGGATACCAAAATAAAACCAAACAGAAACATTTCATATTTGCATTTTAATGACAGGGAAGTATATTTGTAGAGTCAAAGGTGGCTTCACCGGTAACCTTCCTACTTGCGATCTAAAAGACATCACATTAGTTTATTTTGTTGTGTTTGCCTTGCTTATTTCTGGAGCTGTGGTTACTCTTGAGAGTAGCTCTGGGGTGGAAATATGCACACACTCCTGAGTTCTTCAAACAACCACCACAGTCTTCGCATTCAGAGGTGGCAAACATAAAAATATGAAAGTTGACTTCTGCTTCACTAAGCCAGGAAAATAATATGGGAGGGCAGAAAATAAGAGGAAAGAAGACTTAGCACACTTGCAAGAAATAGCTAAAAGCAGTCCAACCCTTTGCTCTTAAAAGTTCTGGCATCCAAAGAGAAACACTATTCAGCCACACCTTCATCTGGCCAAAAATATGGTTTTAAGACACTAAGCTACTCATTTACAGGTTTTTACTTAAACTTCCAACCACATTTTAAGCACAAATCTGTGGTTCATGAGTTAACAAGATGTCACCAAAGAAAATACTGTTCTGTAGGGTGTTCCTCTTGAGATGCTGGGACACCAGAGATCCCTGCTCCCTATCCTCTCCAAGTGACCCTTTGGGTTTGAAGCACTGGTTTGCTAATGGTTGGGTTCAGGCTACAGTGTTCCACAAATTGTCTTGTTCTTTTTCTCTGGTCTCTCAATGATATCCTTCGAGAAATGCTGGCTGATACTTTTTTCATCTTCCTCCCTAATTTTCTCACTAAAATGTTTAATTAGTGAAAAGGCACCATATTTATAGATATAATAAAACAGTGGAGGAGAATATGTTTTAAATATAGGCATGGCTTGCTTGTTATATTTGGGTATATACATATATAAATATACATTCACATATATATTTAAAGGGTACTGTAAAGTCACATACTTGTGATTCAGAAAACTATATAGTTGTGTTTTCCCAGGACAGGATGAAAGTAACTAACATGAACTCAAATTCTTGGAGCTGTTTCAAAACTTATGAAAGTATATTTTATGTTACAGTTAAGTAATTTAACATCTAAGAATTTAAGTGAAGGTTTGCTATAGCCTAAACTATCATTATAAATACACACAAATGCAAATTCTTTAATACTATCTTTTTGGAATTTATTCCTTTTATTTTATTGTTATTTTAGGAATATATCACTCTCTCAACTTTTCATAAGTATGTCAAAGACTTCAATGTCAAATAACCAAAAATTTTGTATTTCAAAATTCACCTAAGATGTAAAAATGACTAAATTAATATAATAGAAGAGCTGCAATAGGAACTTATTGATGTGCAATATAATGTAATGTAGTATTAGACCAAAAGCCTAACATCAAAAATTCTTGCAGAGAACCTGAATTTGGTTTCTAGTACCCATGTCAGGCAGTTCACAATTGCATGTAATTTTAGTTGCATCCAGCATCTCTGGTTTCTGTGTACACCTGCACTCGTGTACATATATCCCCACAGGAGCAAATATACATACACATAATTAAGAGCCCTGTCTTTTCTCGCAGAGGACATGGACTCAGTTCCCAAGACCCATATGGAGGCTCACAACCACCTGTAACATATTAAATAAAAGTTATGAGAAAATAATATGTATTTGAATTCTATAAGATATTATCATTGCTATTGTTGCTATTTACCATCAATACTGCTTTCTTTGCTGGCATATGTTCTTCTTTCTATCACTCTTCATTATTTTTTGCATTTCTGTGTCTATATCTGGGATTACTATCATTCCTTCTATAGGAATAATGTAACTTCTACCTCCTGACTGGTGTGAGGATTGTATCTTTGGCAATGGTTCCCATGTTTTTTCTGTGATGTGCCTTGCTATAATTTTCTTTATTCATTCTAACTTTGTGTAGATTTACTTTTTTGTTTGACACATGAAAATTGTACATATTAGCTGGGGGTGGTGGTGCACACCTTTAGTTCCAGCACTTGGGAGGCAGAAGCCACTGAGTGTCTATGAGATCAAGTCCAGCCTGGTCTACATAATGAGTTTCAAATCAGCTGTGGCTGCAAGGTGATCCTGTCTCAAAAAGACAACGAAACAAAGAAAGATTAAAGATCATTTGTATACTAATGACAGGATGGGCTTGTTGATTTTTTACATGAAGAATTAAGTGTTGGCTGAACAAATTAATGCAAGACTTACAGCATCTTCAACATTGTGGAATACTGTCTTCTGAACCAAACAGGCAGCCTTACCACTCCCATCAGAGGAGCTGTGGATTATCTGAAAATAACTCTCAAGATTGGTCTACTTATGTTCTCTCACAGGAGGAGAGACTAGGGAGGGTCCTCAGACCCCCACCTGAGGCTCCAACTACTCCCTTCTGTGTCTCTCTCCCAGCTGGATGTAATTATGTACCAAGTGCATGTGGTTAGGAGGTGCTAGAGGATACAGAGATGGAAGGTTAATGGTGGAACAGGGACTTCATCTATGTAACTGTGTGGAAGTTGTCATCCATGCTGGGGTGAGGCTTCAGTGATGCAGTTGTTTGAGGTCACCTATACCCCACAATCTCTCACCCATGCTCCTGTAAGAAAGAATAATGAACTCGTTGGCTCACCCAGGTAAACTCATAACTTTGGTCTGCTATTGGTGCCTTATCTGAGAAGTGTAAACAGCTGTCCACATCTCCCCAGGAAAAATTCACAGGACGAACATTTCTTCAGAGTCCATTTGATTTTATCATTTGTAATGCTAACACTGTAGCTTTGCATATATATATGTATAATATATATACATATATATATTAAAAATGGCAGAAATATGTTGAGGGCCAGTTTAAAAATCATTGGAAATTCCTTCCTTCTTCAAAGCCAAAATTAATTTAACAATTTTTTATGAAATTCAAGCCAGCAACTCCAACAGTAATTTTTATTATGATGATTGATTTGAATTAGCACACAAAGTATCGGGTTAGATTATGGCATTACCAAGGATGCCGATCATCTCCTCTGTTCTTCCCCGTACATCTGTCCCCACCCTCCACCATCCCCGAACATCCTCTGCAGCCTACTCTCAGCTTCCGTGTCACATGTGCTCTGCTTCTCCCTCTCCCCCCCGCCAGCACGTCTTTTTCCTTCACATAGTACTCTTTCTAGTTTCACGACCTAAAAAAACACCCACAGTCACATATATACATAGATAAAGATATGCATAACACACATTTAAAGGTAAGATCAGCATGTTAGAGTCAAACAGCTATTTTAAAAAACCAAATATTCTACCACAATCCAATCCAAAGACATATGAATTTGATAGTCACATGCTGACGAATGAGTAGAAAGATACTAAAAATCTTTGTTTCCAATCATTAAGCCTCATGTTTCTGAAGAGCAGAAGACACTGCATTATGGTAAGCAACACTACAGTTCATAACATACAATGGTGGAGCACCTGAGCCAAGGGGTTTCCAGCAGTGTTCACTGACATGATGTGGTGTGAGTGCAGGTGTGGGGCAGAATGTATGCTGTGGGTTCAGAATCAAGGCTACCATGAATTCTCCTGAGGAGGGCTGCCAGAAATGCCTCAAATTTATTACACGCTTTATTTTGTACTTAAGATGCTGGGATCTATACTCATCCCTGTGATGAAATTAAACACCGAAATTTCTTCTTTCTACGTCCGGTGCCGTTGGCCAGCCTCTCTTCATCTCTCCTTCCTTCTTATTCTCCCCAGTCTCTGCTAGCTACTACATTATTTTCAATTTCTATGAAATCAACCTGTTTAGAGTCGACATCTGAGTGAGATCTCACTCAGACTGTGTGCAGCTTGCCTTTTAAAAATACATATATTGCGCTTTTGTACCATGCATACAACAGTTCTTAGTCAAATTTAGACCTCCCCTCCCCCACCCATGTGCCCACACCTCCCACCAGATCTCACGTAGTCCATCATACCTACATGCTTAGTCTTAGCTGAGGGATGCACTAGTGTTCTCTCCACTCCTTGTTCTACTGTGTTCCATGAGCCTTAGGTGTAGAGGTTCCACTGTAGATGTGTCGCCTAGGACTGGGCATCTCTCAGATGTATATTCTCTGTGTGTGAACAGTTGTTGAAATCTGCAGTAGCTTCTATCTGTTGCAAAAATAAGCTTCTCTGATGAGTGGTGTATGGAGTGAACTCACAGGTGGTACTGTAATCATAGCCAAATATACATGACTGGAGGGTCACAGATCCTAGAGAAAGCCCCACCTCTGTGCAACTTGTCCTTACTCCACTTAACACGACGTCCTCCAGTTCTGTACATGCTTTCAATGGTAGAATTTCATTCTTCTTTAGAGATAAACATCACTCTTGCGCATATATGTACCACGTTTCCTTTACTTACTAATCAGATGGTAGACTCAGGTTGATTCCATTTCTTGGTCATTTGGGGCAGCACTGGAGTGGATGTGAGGGTGCAAGTGTCTCTGACATCTTGATTTAATTTCCTATATTTCTTGACTCTGTGGCTGTTTTCTTTCTTGGAAATGTGTCAGCTATTTTATTGGTGAATATTACTTTTGCTTTATTCTCTCTCCTTTCTGTCCAAGATTTTAGTTACAAACACGTAAGAAAGTTGTGTTCATTTCATGTAATCTTTTTACCCATTTTATTTGTTCTATGTTTTCCTCATTTCATTTTGGTCTAGATACTAACAAATAGTTCCTTTCTACTGAGATTTTTAATTTCTGTTTTATTGTGTTTCCAGGTCTTGAGCTTCTTTTTAGCTTCTTTTTAATAGACTACATTCTCTGATAACATTCTTCATATTTTTTGAATATACTAATATAATGTTGGCTTTTATCAACATCTTCAATATCTGGGTCACTTATGAATCTGGTTTCATTCTCTAATTTTTCTCTTGGTCTTGTTTTTTGTATGACTGTTAATTTCTCTAAATATTAGAAATTGTTTAGGAAAAAGCATAGATACCCCGAATGCCATTATATTCTCCCAAGAGGAGGAATCAGGTAGAATAGTCAAATTGCCTAAATGAAAAACTTTAATACGGAGATAGATATTATAATACATTTATTTCCTGGGCTCAACTGCCTTTTTGTTGTTTGTTTTTAAGAAGTCCTTTCAAAGTGTTCAAAATCTGAAATAATATAAAATTCTGCTCTGTCTTCTATTCTTTTGGGGCTCTCGTTACACCTTTCTACAGACAGATCCTTTAGAGAAGAGTGTTCAGGAGTGTAGACGGATCAGCAAAGCAAACATGTAAATCTTTCCTCTGAGACTGAGGCTCATTCACTCCACTGTCAGGAGTATTAACACTGAGAGCTCACAGCTAAGCCCCTCTGTAAAGCATTTCTGAAAGAATTGCTGCACCCCAAACCCACCACCCAGGGGAAGTTAATATGCACAGGCCAATCAACAAAGAATGGGGTACAAAGATTTAAATCAGGGTGTAAGTTCAGGACCACGGCTGTGTTAGAGTTCCTCAACTGAACTGGAGGAGCCACCTCAGCAAACTGAGGCATAGGCTAACTTGTCCATCTGCCTTCCTCCACCGGCAGGTCCTACCCTAGAAAGCACGTCCCTGTGTCTCCCACTCACAGATCTGATCTGGTTCTGGAGAGGGGTGTGGAGTCCAGGTGGTCTAAAGCAGTTCTTTAATTCATTGCCATTGATCCTGCTCTTCGTATGAGTTGACTCAGAATCTTTTTCCTTCAGAAAAATACATTCTCATTTTGTTGCTCTCCTTCCTCCTCCCTCCCTCCCTTCCTTCCTTCCTTCCTTCCTTCCTTCCTTCCTTCCTTCCTTCCTTCCTTCCTTCCTTCCTTCCTTCCTTCTCTCCTTCCTTCCTTCCTCTCTCCCTCCCTCTGTCTCCCCTCTCCCTCCCTCTCTTCTCCTGTTCTTTCCTCTTTTCTTCCTTAATGTATTACACAAATGTCCTAGTATCACGTTTCAGTTGTATGTAAATTCAGGGGAGGCAGTGTGTTTCTGCTGATAGGACCTGAAATAGGGATGAAGCTGGAGCAATCTGCACATGAATAATTACCCTATTTTTAAAAGGTTTTCTCTCGAATATTATCGCACTCAGATGGGCATCTGAACCAGACTTCACATAGCTTCAGTTATACCTATCTACACTGGATTCACCTAAATGTGTAAAGGTGGAATTATTTTTCTTAATAGATGATAAGACTGGGACTCAGAGGCTCATAAGGCTCAATTTGTCTTAAGTCATCAGGTCAGGACTTAGCCTATGTATATCTGTCTTTGTCTTTCACGGTGCAGCTTTAGTTAATATCTACTCATTCCCATACTGCTCCTAAAGCACTCGTCCCTATAAAAAAAATCTTTAAAAAAGAAACGGCAGATCTTCAGGAAACAGGGTCTAATGGGAGGCCAGTAAGTCATTAGAGCCAATATCATCAAAAGAATTGAGGTAATTCTTATGGAACATCACAATGGGAGCATTATAAAAGAGCAGCTCTGTCCCTGTCCCTGAATTTCTATTTTTCATGTGATCTCTCCGTTTTGCACATATTCTGATATAATGCCATTTGCTCTATATGATGAAGTCAAGGCCACCCCACTAGAGCCAGAGGCATGTTGTTTAGATACAAGTCTCCAAATTTATGAATTTATGGATTTCTTTAAGAACCTCCCTCATGTAGTACTCCCAGCTTCAAGCATTTTGTTATAACAAAGATAAACAGACTGATAGAATATTTAAACTTTAAATAAGTGGCTACCTTGAGTAGAATCACAGTAGAAAGAAGATGGACAAGGACCAGTACAATGCATTCAGCCAGGGGAGCACTATGCCCCCGCCCCACTACAGTGCTCTCACATCCTCCATGGACGTTTTGACTGCATGTATGTAGAAGTACTATGTGCATAAAATGCTTATGGAGGCCAGAAGAGAGTGTTGAGTCCACTGGAATTGGAGTTATGGATGGCTGAGTTGCCATGTGGATGCTGGGAATTGATGGGTCCTCTGTAAGAGCAACCTGTGCTCTTAACCTCTGCAGCACCTCTCCAGGCCAATTCACTATTTTTGATATCACCTGGCTTCCAAAGAGAAGACCATAGCCAAATCATAGCAAGTGTCAGTGTTCTAACTTCCTTAAAGATTGCATTTAAAATTAGGTATGCCTTAAGTCCACAGAAAGATGAGTGCACATGCTCATTACAGCTTTTTTCATGCTAACAAACTATAAACAAGTTAAAGGTAAGTCAATGGGAATGTGAATAATCATATTTTATATTTGGAGTTTATAAAAGAGTTTTTCATAAGTCTAAAACAATGAAAAATACTGCGTACTTCCATTAAATTTACTGTGAATTCTACATTAGAAGTTTTTTTTTTTCATTTTTTCTTCTGATTATTTTGAGACAAGGTCTTATTGTGTAACTCAGGCTGGCTTCAAACTCATATACACCCGGGCAGTCTTCAGAATCACCCTATAGCCCAGGCTTGCCTCAAATGTGGTATTCCTCAAGTCTCCAATTGCTGATTATAGGAATGTGTCTCTTTTGTGAAATTTGTTGCCTCTTCTTTGGAAAAGAAAGAGAAAAACATCAACGGAAGAAGCAGTTCACAAAACACCGCCTGATGGTTTGCTTGGACGTCTTAGATGATGCTGAAGTACCAGTAGACAGCCTCTTTACAAACAAAGTAACGTCCAAAGTTCTTATTCTGATATAGTCTTTAAAGCTACAGCATTCATTGGACACTGTACCTGGCCCACAGATGTTGAGACCCTTGGGTAAGAAACTTCTGATCATCTTGCCTACATAGAGATAAAAGAGAACTGACTTTGATTGCTACTGACTCAGAAGTATCAGTTAGGCCAATTGAATATTGAAATTCAGAAGATACCCACCTCTAATGACTTGTTCTGCTGTTAGGCAGAGAAGCGAGTCTCCAGTCTGCTAGTCTTACGTGGACTAGAGAAGAGAACAATCTTTGGGTGACTGCTTGGAAGTTCTGAACAGTCCCCAATGTAGGTAGCATATGTGCAAGTTTGAAAAGGCAATCGTGTAGCATCTCAAGAAAGTGAATCTCTCCTTCCCATCCCCATTTCAGGTCTTTATTCAATTTTACCTAAAGCTCTTATGATCTATCAATAGGAAAATAGTTGACAATGACCAATAAAATCACCATATTATGTAAACCTTACTTTTCATTATGTGACTTCATTCCCAAACTGCCTGCAGATCCCTGCAAAGGTCAGAGGGGGTAAATCTTATTGCTTCTGCTCTGTGGGCAAAATTCCGTGTTTCAAATCACGAGTCATTACAGCAACTTTCTGTAAGTTGAGAAATGTGTGCATTTGAATGCCAGCTCATACTAATTTCTTGTTTTCTATTGAAGAAGCAATTAATACTAGTACGAGTTAGTATAACTCTTCAGACATTTAGCTTTAGAGGTTTTATCCAATACTCATTCCAACCACAGTTTTTATATTAGTCATAACATTAGACCTATTTTAGCATTTAGGAAAAATAAAAGAGATTTTATACAGAGTACTAAGAGGAAATTGTAGCTAACTGATCAGCTTTGATTCTAATACAATTGTACACTCAATTGGAAATGACCTCTCCATTCTTTAGATGGCACTAAAATCTATATTGCTCTGACACTTAAATGTACAATTTACAAGGACTTGAATGGCCTTTATTCTGCTAAGAGTAAATAATGGTCTTGTGAGTGATGAACTACCTAGCCTACGTGGAGTTCTTTCACTGAGTGATGGACCTGTCGAATGCAAGCTTCACAGTACAATGGGAAGTTTTCCTATCATGATGAAAGTACATACTATTTTGATAAGGTATTTATAAAGGATAAAATAATGCTATTGACCTACATAAACACTTGAAATATCTTTCATTAATTGTAAAGTGAATTATAATTGAAAAATTAGCCGCCAATATTAAATTCAGTTATATCTTAAATAACTATACCAAGTGTAAGTAGAAGGGAACTTGAAAACATGAAGGGGCAACACTGGAATATTGGTACCAAAATGGTTCAGAAAATTGTGATACTTCTCCAGATTTTGAAACAAATGGCTATATTGTGTTAGCTACACTCTTCTTGAAATAAGAATTTTATTTTAAGCAGTGATTTTTTTTCCTTTCACTAGTGCTTTGTCAAGGTTTGAATTTTCCTGTGCTCTCTACATGGTCAGGCACACCGATGGGCTTAGTTTTCCCTGTAAGGTTCGCCTTGCTGTGTCCTTCTGTGCTTGCCACCTCTGTTACTCCAGCTTCCTCTGGCACTGAGCTTGTAACACACGTCTCCATCGGTCCCTGAGCTGGAGAGCAGTCCCTTGGGCTGTCGTGCCTCAGTTGTACTCTGCAGCTTTTTTGTGGTCCCTATATTTGATGTTTTTTTCCGAATAACCTATTCCTTTGTAAGGCTCCTCTCGGGTCTGGCAAAGAATTTGCTTCCAGTTTTAAAATGTCTAAATCCATAGGAAACTTCTCTCTCATGGTGCTTAATCCTCTAAACCACAAAGGCCAATTCTACCTTCTTATGGGTTGTGGCTTCTCACTGATAGAACAACAGCAACAGAAGCAAGTATCCTGCCCATTTACCTTAGGAAAGCATGGACTTGAATGCAGAGCAGAGCTTCTGAGCTATTACGGGAAAACATAATTACAAGGAACACTTGGCTCTGGTTTTGGATCAGTCTGAAATTGTAGGCAGATCCCTCATCCCCCCACCCTTGATGTAAAGCCACAAGCCCAAGTGGGGACATTCTCTCCTGATGCCAACTCATCAGATTTAAAGAAAAATAAAAGGGTTTTCATGTGTTTAAAGTGTTCTCTAGCTTTGTAGAATTAGGTCAAGAATCTTGACATTTTAATGAACTCTTAGTTTACTGCTCCATAAGTGTATTACCTCCCTTACACTCCGGAATATTAAATCTGACTTATTTTGGTTATGAGATAAAGTTTAAAAAGTTCTACCAAGGAATTACTACTTATAGATTTTTAGATATTTCCATATAATAATTAAATATACATTTTCATCTAGGTGTGGTAGTATACATTTTTAATCCCAGCACTCAGGAGGCATAGGCAGGCAGATCTCTGTGAGATATAAGCCAGCCTGGTCTCCAAAGTGAGGTCCAGGCCAGCTTAGGGTACACGGAGACCTTGTTTCAACTCCCTCAAAATAAAAAAATATAAATTTTCAAGTATAGAGCTTTTCTTCTTCCAAAGCAGAGATCTTGTCTGTTTTCAGGTAAAAGCAGGCATTTCAACATATTTGATGGTGATTGCATTGCCAGTAACAAACATTCATATTTTCCAGAGCTGTTACATTTCCTCTTAATCTACCTGATTTATTTCTGATATTGACCTGTGATTTCAGTCATCATCACATTATTTCATGTGACTTTATTATAAACTATTTTAAATAGCTTAACATTTTAATAATTGAGAAGAGACACACTTTCTAGAGTATACAGAGCTATAGACAACCATTTTGACCTCAAAAATCTCTACAAGAAATATATATTTTTAGGTATTTAAAAGTTTCAATCTAAATAACATGATTTTTGTTTGTTTGTATCTGAGATAGGATCTCATTGTAGTTGGCCTGGAACTCTGTCATGGAGTCCTGGCTTAGTCTCTCAGAGTTCCACCTGCTTTTACCTACTGAGTGCTGGTATTAAAGGTGTTCACCATCACATCCAGTACATAACTGATATTTTAATCTTTGTTGGGGTGCACAGTGATAAGGAGTAGGACAGAACTTATGTCTTTCACTCATGTTCTGGTGTGGTAAGAAGACCTCACACTTTGCAATAGAGATAGATACTGCTGCAAGAAATCAGCCATCCCACCAGACACTATAAATTTTATTAAATGTATAGATGGATAAACAGTGAGAAAACTAGAAAATTCCAAAAGAAATAGAAAGTTATAAAACAAGAAATTTTTATACAGAGGATCTATATGAATGTCCAAATAACAAAGGAATCACTTATAAGAGCAAAAGCCATATAGAATCCTAAGAATTTGTACTGGACACATTCAAGTAGAAAATACCAAAACCAATTCCCCACAAATGTCTGCTAAGTGACCAACTGGCTTCAAATGTTTAATGAAAACTGTAACCTTTAGGGTCTATGCAATAGAATGAGCCATATCATACACAATTACAACAATATAAATAAAGGCTGGCAGTGATTTATTTGTTGTGGAGTTATAAACTATTATTATCATGGATCATTGCAGAAGGTCTGAGGCAGTGGGAAACCCAGGAAACACCAAAAATATAACCTAACTAGTAAGTAAAAGGCTATTTTTGACAGTTGTGGAATCCCTGAGATGATTTCTGAGAAGAGATTTCTTATGCACCAAAGAATGTGCTGACCTGATAAAAACATTCGGACTTTTAACAAAACAAAATGAACAGTCATGAAACCTTTAGACCAATCACAATGTAACCAAATAACCAAATAATAGCATTACATTTTCTCTTGGATAATCAAAAATTTAATTCTTACTGAACATACAGAGGGTCAAAGAAAATTATGACACGAAGACTAGATCAATATTACCGATCAGCTTGTTCATATGCAGAAAAAATGCTTTTTCTTTGTTTTCCTTAACTTTGGTATAAAATAAGGAAGAAATCCATGTTTTCTAGAAGCTTGGTCTAAGCACGCCAATAAATGTATTATTTATTAGTTGGCCTTGTATCCCTGAATAAATGAGAGTCTCTATTTTCTAAACAAGAAGACTGTGACAATAAAATTTCTTAGCCAACTTTAAAATGCAGAACAAAATGGGCTTTAAAACTGAATAGAGAGTTATCAAAGCAAGAAATATTCATGGCTTATAACCACTTTTTAAATTGTTCAACATCATTAGCCATAAAGGAAATGAAAATTAAAACTATTTTGAGATTCCATCTTACCATAATCAGAATGGTTATTATAAAAAAAATCAACTGACAGCAGACGCTGGCGAGGTTGTGCAGAAAGCAGAACCCTTCGATGCTGGTGGGAGTTCAGACTGGTGCAGTCACTATGGAGATCAGTATGGCAGTGTACCAGAGCGCATATACTCAAAGGACTCTAATTCCTACAACAGAGATACTACACATCCATGTTCATTGCAGCTCAGTTCACAATATTTAGGAAGTGGAATCAGTCCAAATGTCCATCAACTAATGAATGTATAATGAAAAGGTAGTACATACATAATAGAATTCCATTCAGCCATTAAAAAAATAATGAAAATTTCAAGAATGTACTGTTCTAGCTTTCTTTCTGTTGCTATGATAAAACACTCTGATTAAAAAAAAACATTTAGCGGGGGAAAGGGTTTATTTCATTTCACAGGTTACAGTTCAGCATTGAGGGAACTGAAGGCAGGAACTTGAAGCAGAAAGCACACAGGAATGCTGCTCTCTGACTCACTCAAGCTCATGCTAGCTAGCCGTCTTATGCAGCCAGGACCACCTGCCCAGGAAATGGTGAGGCCCACAGTGGGCATCAATTAACAACCAAGACAATCCCTCATCGATGTGCTCCCAGGCCAACTGATCTGGGGAATCCCTCAATTAGGATTCCTTCTCAGGTGGCTCTAGGCTGTGTTGAGTTGATTGTTAAAGCTAACAGTGACATAAACATTTTTCAAACTTTTGTTCAATACTTAAGATTAATGAGTTTAATGACATAAAATATTCAGAGGGAGGAGAATCAAAACAAAGCTCAAGAATTTATATACAAGCGTACCACAAAATCAGGTTCATTGGAAGGCTATCATAGATGATTTTCCAACCCCTTCCTTAATAATTATTTATTGCTCATCACATGCTAATGCTCTAATGCTATATATTTGATTATTTATCATATTGTAATCTGTCCCACTACTAAAATACCTGGATATTTCTATCTCTATTTTTCCTAGAGTTTAGAATAAATACTGTAATAATACATGGAAGACAATAAATATATATTGAATTAATAAGTGAATGAGAGTTGTATTAATTACTGTTCTGTTGTTGCTGTGATACAACACCATGACTAAGGCAGTTTATCAAAGAAAGAGTTTATGTGGCTTACGGTTGCTGAAGGATGAGAGGTGGGGAAGCTTGGCACCGGGGCAGTCAGAGCAGAAAGCGTTCACATCTTCAGCACAACAAAAAGCAGAGAGAAAGGAATGGGGCAGAGCTGTGAACTCTCAAAGCCCAGCCCCCAGTGGAGTGCTTCCTCCAACCAGGCTGTATCTCCTAATTCTCCACCTCTCAAGAGCCTCTTCTTTAGCTTCACAGTAAATGGTGGCATTTCAGGAAAAGATTAAACACTTTGAGAGGCTAGTCTTTATTTTAAAAAATGCATCCAAGAAAAATAATTTTAAGTGGCAGACTTATCAGTGATTAAATCACAGTTGCAGTTGTCACCTTTAGTCTTTGGAGTTTGAGCTGTAGAAACAAGTTAGTAAACAAACCATTTACTAAAGAGTGAAAGAAAGATATTACCTCCTAGACTTGTGGGGTGGTTAAAAAGAGGAAAAGTGGTAAATAAGTGTCTACAGTTTGGGTTTGATCTATTCTTTAAAATAAAGGAAGTCAACAAGTATCCCATTATATGTGAGAGAATTTGCAGAGCAAATCTTTCTTCCCTGAAGGATAATTTTAAGGAAAACCCTCATAACATGTCCAAATGTAAATTGCATATTATAAAATGGCATTTTTGTTTTCAGAGTTTGCACTAATATTTTGTTAAAAGTCCCAGTTTGAATCAAATAAAAGTAAACTTGTGGCTCCAAATGGAATGTTTGTGTCCCTTCAAAAGTTTTGTTGGAACTAATCCCCTCCATGGCAGTGTTTCTGTCAGAAGGATGGGTCCTTCATGATTGAACTGATGACCCAACAAAAGTAAGAAGCGACATAGGAACCACCTTTCCCTATGATGTAATGTATAATAAAAAGCAATCTGTAAACCACAGGGGACCTCTTCAGACAGTAGATACACAGACATCTTGATTTCAGACTTCCGGTCTCCAGACCTGGGAGAAAGAGCTTGTTGGTCAATCCACTTAATTTGTGACCTTCTTCTATGGCAGTACAAACTAATGAAGATGCCCCAAAGAAAGTCTGGCAGATAAAGGAAGAAAAAAACCAATTTTTAAAAAATAATTCTTCGATTTCTTTGACCAAAAGTCTTTTCTATAATGGTTATCCATGTTGCACCTATCCTGAAGAAATTCTGGGAAGCGAAAACCGTCAGATTCATCAAAATATCTTCATTTTACAAATACAAAAGTCTCCCCTTATCCTTGGGAAATGTGTTTCAAGACCCCCAGCTGATCTCTGCTGGGTGAGGGAGAGCTGATCTTTCAGGGACTGACGCTGAATAGACTGAACATGCCATAATATGTGAACTCCTGTGGGTGGGCTGTGATTGGGTACAGATAGGGGAAATCTAAATATCACTAAATGTATCATATGAAATCCACAAATGCAATAAAAATATACAGTGGGGAATAAAGGAAGGCAGGACTTTGGAAAGAGGAGAAAATAGTGGCCTTTTTAAAATCATAGAAATCATTTCTGAATGTGACAGAAAAGTGTCCATTACAGTACACAAGTGAGAACACATTAATTAAAGAACTCATTAGCAGTGGCCTTTGTGTGGCTAGTTTCCACAGAGATAGGAGACGGAGGAGGTCTCCAGAGACAGAGGTAGTCTCAAGGTAGGTTGAAAAGTGCATCAATAGTGAAGAGAGACTGAGTTAGCAGATGCTGGTAACTTTCAAGAGACTTAACCATGAAGAGAAAGCCGCATAGGAAGAATGGAAAGCATTGTATATAGCAGAGAGAGTTTGTTTATTTGTTTACAGAAGAACTCAAAAATTAAGTGAGAATGAAAAAGGGCCAAAAGGGAGAAACTAACGGCAATGCAAGAGACAAAGGAACCTGGAAAGCTAAAAATAGAGCAAGCAAGCGTTAACCTTTGGTCACTCATGTGTAATCTTGCATAAGGACAATTGGAATGAGGGAGACAATTCAGAAATTTCCTCTTGAAGATGGGAAGTACATGGGGCCAGTCTTCCCTTGGGTCTACCATCTGCAAATTGCATTGTGCATTAGCCACTAAACTTTTTTTTTTTTTTTTTTTAAAAAGAATCAATTGATGCATCTCACTAATGCTCAACTGGTGTTAAACTCTATGAGAACCATTAGTCTCCTGTAAATAGCCATAGATGTGGTTTCACTGTCTCCACTTAAAGCAACTGAAACAGAGACAGCCCTTGTCCTACAAAACATTACAATAAAAACCAGATGAGCCGGACGCACACATTCAGCAGCAGCGCACAAGGACGCGGTATTACAGTGAGAGAACAAAACAGTCTTAAATTAGACTTTATAGTAGGTACAGGCTTGGAGTTTGTTAGTTCCAGATTATGAAATAATATACAAGTTCTGCTGAGAACTGACTAGACTGGGAATAGTATTACTTACCTCTCACATAAACAGGAGGCCTGGGATGGAAGAAGGGGCTAGAGCCTTGGATGTACTCTAAATTCTGAGGCTAAAACCCTTCTTCTTTTAAAAAATTTTATTGAATTTTTGCAAGTTACATACAATATATTTTGAACACATTTAGACCTTTCCTCGATTCTCAACCCTCTTGTACACTCCCGCCAATTTTTCATGTACTCTTTCATATATATTAGTGTCCCCAAATGTCCTTCACTGTGCATTTATCCCCTGGAGCCTGGTTAATTTATCTAACATTGTACACTTAAGGAAAATAAGTTCTCCTTCTCTCAGTAGTTGTCATGTGCAGTGACTTCCTAGCTGTCAGCAAAAATAAAGCTGTTTGCTTGAGGTCATTGCCACCTCTGGTTCTTACAGTCTTTCTGCCCCCTCTTCTGCAATGGTCCCTGAACTTTGGGTGACAGAGATTTGCTATATGTCCTATTCAGGAATAAGTTCACTGTAGTCTCTTTTACTCTGAAATTTGGCCAGTTGTGGTCTTTCTGGGTTCATCACCATCTGTTGCATAAAGGAAGCTTCGCTGGTGAGAGTTGGAAGATGCATTAATATTCTCCCCTCTACCTCTGTTCCATTGGGTTCTTTGGGCCTCAGGTGGAGAAGTTGCATTGTAGATGTGTTGCTTGGGGCTGAGCATCTCACAGACATCTATTCTGTGTTTGACCAGTGTGGAACTTTGTAACAGTTTGTATTTGTTGCAACAGAAGCTCTTTTGATAATCAGTGAAACATATACTTGTCTGTAAATGTAAGATATATACTTAGAATAGAGTAAAACATTATGTTGTGTTAGGAGCATGAAACAAGTAGGTTTTTCTTTAAGATCTATGACCTCTCCATTCATGTGTATTTGGCTATGTTTACAGTACCACACCTGAGTTCCCTCCCCTTGAAGGGCCTTAAGTCCAATTAGATGGCTGTTGACTACCCCAAGATAATTGCTACTACTGCACCTGTAGAGATTATCTGCTCAGCTGGTCATTGTTATGGTTCATAGAAATTGTGTAATGGTGGCCTATTAAAGAGAAATCACGTCGATAGAAGGCAGTCTGGAATACTGTATTGGGAAGAGCTGGTGCCCACATAAAACACTGTCTTTGGTGGTTTTAGAGAGAATGAATGGAAGTTTCAAGACAGACAGTAGAATGTTCAAAAAACACAATAATGGCATAATCAAGTTCTTAGAAGTGTTATGGTTGAAGGGAAGAAATTTCATCACTTATTCTAGAAAATTCAAATTTACGAAATTTTCAAATAATAGCTGCAAATAGACCATAGGAAAGTTTTCTAAAATATCTGCTTGTTTTAGCCTAGGATATTCATAAATCTTATATAAAGCATCTTGAAATATATTCTAGCAGGAAAGAAGGATACATGTTATCAGGAACTCTGACTACATATTCTTAGCTTGAAAGACTTGTCCAAAGTCAAAAGTCATCAAGAAGGAAATTTATGAAATAGGAGTATTTGCAAACAATGCACCTCATAATGGTTCACTCCCAAAATATCTAAGGGACTCCTGAAAATCAACAGCAAAAATAAAACAAAATAAACAACCAAAATGTTAAATGTTTAGTCAAGCACAGTGGCACACACTGAGAATTCTAGCACTCAGAGGCAGAGGTGGAACGGTTTTGATTCCATGGCCAGCCTGGGCTATGATGTGAGTTCCAGACCAGACTAGGCTTTGTGTTAAGACCCTTCCTTTCTCAGAAAGAAAAGAAAAGAAAAGGGACAAGGAAAGGGAAAATTAAACAAGACAAATGGATAAAAACATAACTTAATTCAAAACAACCTAAAGACTTAATATCTGTCCAAAAAACATGCAAATAGCAATTAGCACACACACAAACAAAAATGTTCAATGTAACTGATATCTCAAAACCATATTGAGATAGTATCTCATACCCATTAGGAAACCAGTTTAAAAACTACTGGGAGGATATAAAGTATTAAAATCCTCATATGTTGTAGCATCCACTATGGAACAGAAACCGTTTCCTCAAGCAATTAAAAATAAAATTACAGTTTATCAATCTTGCTTCTGGGGATGTATTCAAGGATTTGAAATCAGAATCTCAAGAGCTGTCAGCACCCCATGTTCATCACAGCACTATTCACAACAGTCACGTGTGGAAAAAAAATACTGAATGCCCCTTCTAAATGAACTGATAAAGAGTATATGATTGATGCTTACACTGGAATATTATTCTGTCTAAAAAATGAAAATTCTGAGGCAAAACATGCAATTCAGATGAACCTTAAAGGCATTACATTAAATGAAACAAGTTACAGAAAGCAAACATGGTGTGGTCCCACTTATGCCCAGCTTTAAAGACAGACTCATAGAGATGTACTGGCTCAAGCTAGGAATTCCAGCCCTTGAATAGCCAAGGCAAGAGGCTTATCTCAAGTTGAAGGCCACCCAAACTACAGTATCTACCTTGTTATCTGCAAATAGAAGCAAACCAAAAAATTTCAGGAGTAGAGAGGCATCCAGCATTTGCGTATCTTCCCTGCAGCCTGGCCAGGGAAGATGTACAAAAACAAAAGGAACAAGAAATTTGGATTCCAAAGCAACACGGAGGCAGAGCTAATAGGATTTGACGCCTGAGTCCACGCAGCAGGCCAGAAAGAGGGTAGATTCTGCTTTTCCCGGAAGTGACTGGTTTTGAAATGCATCTGGGCATGACACAGCAAGGAGACGAAGGTATGCTCATGTGCTCTGCTCCTGAAAATCTGCTTAAGTGAAGAAGAGCTGTAATAATGAGCAACACAGTAAAAAGCATTAGTGACTGACCTGGATGCAGAAAAAGTGGCCACAAGAATCTGTGGCAGCGTGCTCAAGCCATTCCTTAGAAAGAACGCTCCAGCGAGTAGATATCAATGAATCTAAACAGCTTAGTTGCTAGAGGACAACTGGAGGGCATGCCAGGCCTAATAAGGCACTGAAAAGAGAGTGTTAGAAATTGAAAAGGCCTTAGAGATTACCCACTTCAACTGCTTCTTTAAAACACCTGTTTATAGGCGTCTAAAATATCCAGGAAAGTAAAGAGCAGTATCACCAATCCCCAACAGTCTATCACCAATTCAACAATTTCCAGTGTGTACCAACCTATGCCAACATGTTTCCATCATGAGGTAACTGCTTTATCTGTGAAAGGTAAGACTTCTTTTTAAAACAAATAATATCATCACGTCTAAAAAGTTAACATAGTTACTTAAAAATCCTAAGTTATCTGGGTAGCATCCAGCATTTATCTAACTGCTTCATATTTTCATTTCTCAGGTCATTTTTTTTTAAATTTTATATACAGCCATGAGGGGCAGGGGCAACATGTGCCATGGCACATTTGTGGAGGTCAGAGGACAAGCGCAAGTTCTGGTCCTTGCCTTCCACCTTCTTTGAAACAGTCTCTTTTTTAGGGTTCTATATAACACACTAGCTAACCCACAAGCTTCCAAGAATTCTCCTGTCTCCGCCTCCCATCTCTCCCCAGGAGTGCTAGGATTCCAGATATGCACCACTGTGTCTGGCTTTACACGGGTTCTGGGGATGCAAGCTAGGTCCTCGTGCGCACACAGTAAGTGTTCTACCAATTGAGTCACCTCCCAAGTCCTGAAGTCATTTTTAATCTGTACAACCTTTCCTTCTACTTAACTTTCCCTGGTGTTTTGTTGAAGAATCAGGGAGTATGCGTAATAAAGATCCCAACATTCTAGATTTGCTGAGTGCTTCTCATTGGTACCATTTTGTGTGTCTAAGCCCATATTTCTACCAACCTAGTAGATACAGAAGCTTGATCACATTCAAGTTCAATGATTTGGCCATATGATTTGGAGGCATATAATAGGTGATGCTCTTTAAATGAACTTTGGTGGAAATATCATTTTCAAAAGATTAACAAAGTTGGCAAAGTTGAAACCTCCAAATGATTACATGGTAAAATCAAGAGAGTGGGGGAGTACAGCACAGCACCCCAGGGGCTGGAGAGATGACTCAGTGGTCAAGAGCACTGGCTGCTCTTGCTGAGGACCTGAGTTCAGTTCCCAGCACCTACATTGTGGCTAATAACCATCTTTAACTCCAGTTCCAGGGAATCCAACACTCACTTCTGGCCTCCACAGGTACTGTACACACAGGTTCACATAAACATATAAAATAAGTATAAACAAACAAACAAATAAAAAATTTGCAAAAGAATAACACCCCGTGTTGATTCTCAGTCTCTGCCTCTTCCGTTACATCATTTATTATGCAGCGAACGCCTGTAGAGTAACTAGGACCCATGTAAGACGCGGCTCCACCACCCACAAAGTCTGAGCCAGGAATCTCCGTGTCCGCCGCGGCTTCTCTCCTTCTCACGCTTCTGCTAAGTTCAGCTTATTTTATCTACACAGTGTCGTTACTCCCTTTTCTCCCCCGTCTGCTGCTATGTTTAAGGTTGAGCCTTTATAGTTGCTTTCCCAGATCACAGCAGCAGTCCCTTTGATGCTCCTCCTTTCCTCTGTAATAATCTTGCTTTCACCCACCTCTGCCTTATCGAAAGATTTCTCCACATCGGAAACAGGAAGATGCTACTTTTCTACCTTCCACACTGGCGTTCCCAGCTTCCACACTGACTCCATATTCCTCGGAGCAGCATTCAGCTCTCCACACCCTCTGACTTGTCCTCTCTGCTCAGTCTTTTACCTTTCTTCCACTCACTACGTCTAGTCTACTAAACTATTAAAGCTGTCTGTCTGCATAGACAGTGACTGCAAGTGTGAGCTCTAAGGTGGGGTTTGTTGGAAAAGCACTTGCATTGCAAGCTCAAGGACCTAAGTTTAACCCTCCAGAACGCCCATTAAAAAGCTGGACATGGTGATGTGTGCTTGTAATCTCAGCACTGGGAACGTGGGGACAGGGGGACCCCTGGGACTGGCTGGCCAGCCAGCCTAGCCTGCTTGGCAAGTTGTAGGTCAGTGAGAAACCCTGTCACAAAAAAAAAGGTAAACTTCACATGAGGACTGACCCCTGAGTTATCTTGTGCTCTTCACATGCATGTGCACCCCTTCCACACACATGTATACCTGCACACACATGAACACACACATACACATATACTTTTGCAAGTGAGAGCTCTGGAATCGCATGGACTTCACTCTGGTGCCTGGATTGCCCCACGAACTACCTGTGCAGTCTAAGAACACATCGTTACGGTGCCTTACTTACATCGGCTGTGTCATGGGAGTAATCTTACACAGTTCTCTTCTAGGTGTGTGAGGAATGAGAGAAGCCGTGTAAGGGAAGACCCTGCATGAGCAGGAGCACAGATGCGTTGGTGGTCGTGCGTGCTTTCCTGTCTGCTCATATCTCTGAATCCATTCCCAGTACCTATCTTTCCCATTTCTTTTTGCAACCCCCCCTCGTTATATGTGTGATGCATGCATGTAATTTTTTTGTATACCCTGCACGTACTCACAGAGGCTAGAGCAGGGCATCAGGTATCATCCCCTATTGGTCTCTGCTTTGTGGCCTTGAGAAGGGGTCTCACTCCAGCAGACACTTGCTGTGTGGAATAGGCTGGGTGGCCAATGAGCTTTTGGTATCTGTCTGTTTATCTTCCAATACTGAGGTTACGGGTGTGTACAGCCATGTCCAGCTTTTTACACGGATGCTGGGAATTCAAACTCAATTCATGCTGGCAAAGCAAGCGTTCCTCACCGCTGGGCCATCTCCCTGCCCCGCTTTTCCCTCTGGAGTCCTCTTCCCTCATGAAAATCCAGCACATTCCTGCCCTCAATAGAACCCTACTCCACGGCTAGATGGTCTGAATTAAACCTCGCTCCTTCCACAGCGCTTGAGAACCTTGTAGACATTTTAGGCTCTGTGTCTTTTCCTATCTTTTTCTCCTTACACAACTCTGGACATTGTAAAGGCAAGTACCAGGTTTTTATTAACTCCATATGTCCTACAAAATAGTTTGGCTCAGTAGAAAATTCAGTAATTGAAACTTTGGTAAATTGGACTCAATTTATGGGGTTGAACAGGATTAAACGAACCTGTTCAACTTTTTTTTATGGCTCTGTTTTTCCAACAATTTTGTTGAAATACTGTTTTTTAGATAAACCTTCTAAAGAATTTAACAGGGCAACTGGCACCTAACTAACAAGAGTATTTAATAATTTCTGTAAAGTAGACTTCCCAACCAGAAGAAGAATAAAGATATATAAAGAAAGAAAATATATAAAATACTAAACCAGATTTCCCTTTGCAAATTAAGAAAACAAATATTTCAGTCTGTCAGACCTTGTATTGTGGATTTGTTTTTCATTAATCATTTCAATAACAATGGATTACTCCTTGCCAGTGTTAGTAACTTTTCTTGACTCACAGGAAAAGGTAAATATGAAAATGAATAGAAAGAAGGCCAGAAAGTAAGGCAAGTGACCTCATTTGTGCCAGAAAAGGGGTCACATAAATAGATGATCTAAAAAAGTCTATTTTATGAAAAATTAAGTCTGCTTGGTATGAGCTCAAAAGTTCTAATTTTCAGATTCAACATTGTGCTTTAGCAAATAACTCTTATACTAATTGTTTTAATTTATGAGGTCACTGAAGCATGTTTCAGGGAGAAATATAAAATAATCAATATTGAAATGTTATTGATATGATTATGTATCAACTCCCTTCTTTTATCATCTAGTTGTTTTAACTAATGCAGTATTATGTGATTACGCTCAGTGTTCCTTTCTTTCAACATAGTGAAAACTTCTTTGATTATGAAATTTTAAATGCTCAAATCTTTTGCTATTTATTTTAATTCAAATCTAGTATATTATTATGTATATTCGGAACTCTAACTATTCATCTTCTTCTAAACCTTCAATTAAATTCCACAATGCAAACCTCTTGGCACTAGAACCACGTTTCATGTTTATACAACTGAGTCCATGTCTTGAAAAAGTGTTGAAGTTTGGGGTTTTCTGGTGAGAATCCACATTCTGACATCACTTTGGCCATGGCAGTGATTGGCTGTTAAAAAAGCAAAGAAGGATTTATAGCCAGCAAGAACAAGTGAATAAGTGAGTGACAGCAGAGGAAGCAATCCGTGCCACTCACTCTGATCCGCCGGGACTCCCGAGGGTAAGATTTAATAAGAAAGCTTCATTACTTAAAGCCAGACATTTCAGGTTTATAACTGCCGACTGTGGCTTTGAAGTTTTACTGAAATGTGGATTGTATTGCATTGTGCGCAGTAGATATGTGATCCAACATTTGTTTACTATTATATTCACACCTCTGAGTATAGATTTTTTTCCAAAGGCTAGGCTTGCTGACTGAAGTATGTAAACAAGCTGTTACTTTTAGGAGCATGAACTAGAAAAGTACACTTCTTTCTTTTTAGTCCTGCATTTCCTAGTCAACTGCTTTTATCTTTGTACTGTATTCAACGTAACCTGACTGAAATGCTATTTGCATTTGTAAAGTGACTAGAAAGATGCATTTCCTGTAAATTATACCTTGTCTGTACTTAGTAATATACAATATCTTTTCAATATGTTCTATATTATGTTTCAAACTGTTCATATTCTATAGTTTTAAAATCAGGAAGGAAAATGTACAGTATTAAAGAAATAAATAATTTTGTTTATCCCATCTGTCTCAGTGATAACTTTTAATTAAAATCTTAACACAATTTAAGAATTGTTGTGAATTGAGTTGTCAGAGTCGGCGATGGCCACTACAGAGTCTTTGCTGTTTGATGAACTGCAACTTGAGCAAAGTGAGATTTATACAGTCCACTGCTGTCTTCATGAGTCACTTGGTTCTTTGTGTAAAATATTATCGCCCCTGTCACACTTTCACTCCATTATTTCTTAATTTCTCATGCAAAACTTTTGTCATCGCATCTTTCTGGCAGTTCTTTGAATTTATAGTTTTAGCTCTTTAAATGTGAATTTCACCTTTTCAGTAAGTTGCAAAGAAATTATCTTCCTGTATTTATGCTGCTTTCACTACTTCTCTCCTCGTCCTCTTCTTCCTCCTCATCCTCCTCCTCCTCCTCCCCCTCCTCCTTCCCCTCCTCTCCTCCTCCTCTCCTCTTCCTCCTCCTCCTCTCCTCTTCCTCCTCCTCCTCTCCTCTTCCTCTTCCTCTTCCTCCTCCTCTCCTCTTCCTCCTCCTCCTTCTCCTCTTCCTCTTCCTCCTCTTCCTCCTCCTCCTCCTCCTCTTCCTCTTCATCCTCTTCCTCCTCCTCCTCTCCTCTTCCTCCTCCTCCTCCTCTCCTCTTCCTCCTTCTCTTCCCTCCCCCTCCTCTTCTTCCTCCTCCCCCCATCCATTTTTCTCCCCTCCCTTCCCCTTTGGTTCCCTCCTTCCCATTCATTGTTACTGTTGCTGTTATTTCTTGACACAGGGTCTCATATAACTCAGGATAGCCTCAAACTTGCTATGTAGCCAAGGATATCCTTGAATTCATGATTCTTTTGGGCCACCCTCCAGTACACCACCAAGACTGACTGCATTCACACCTCTTAAACAAGTGGTCTACCTTCAAAGACTCAGTCTTGCTGTGCCCATACATTTTAGAACCGTGTCCCTCTCCTCTCCTCCTTCCTCTGTCTCTCCTGCACGCACACAAAATATGAAGTATTCTAAGATACAAGCTGGAGAGGACTGTGAGGAAGTGTGCACACATCAAATCAAAGCACCCACTTGACCATATATATAGTGTACCTCTTGCTTTACTCTGTATAAAGTTTACTTTGGTATCAAATACTCAAAACAGATGTAGTGAATATTGATGATGAGGTCAAGAGGCAAAAATTCACCAGCGCAGTACAACAGATTCTGTACATTTTTAATGTTTCTTTATGAAATGCGTTTATGATGAAATTGCCATCCTCATTACATTTTGCTTCCAAAATGCTACCAAATTATCACCATGGATGAGGCAGCGTCCAGCTAACTGTGAGTGAGCAGGTGTTAGCGCACTTTCAGCTAAGTGTGCTCAACTTTTAAATGATAGAATTTTGGAAGAGAATTCCATTAACTAGAATAAAATTAAGACAGAGTAACATTTCACCAGCTGCTTCTGTCTCTGATGAAGCAATGTGCAAGTGGAGTCTCTGCTGCAGATTTCAGGACTGTTCAAGACTGTTCCCCCTTTGACAGCCATATCTTTCATCCAAAGACTTGTCTGTCTATGCCTATCACCCCTACCTAAGCAATCCCTGATCCACTCTATCACAGTTTCTCACACTAACAGTTGAAAAGGATAAATGGAGCAGAGGAAAACCCAATTTGAAATTTTCCCAGTACTCCAAATGAGACTCTGAAGAGAACTTTTTCACAGAGTCATCCTGAGGCAAGGCTTTTGGGAGCTCCATGCTATAAGAATAGTATTTCATATATATGCTCTGTCTCTTTTCCTCCCTCCCTCCCTCCCTCCTTCCCGTGTCTCTCTTGCATGCATGCAAATAAGTATGAAATATTCAAATATTCATGGGAAAACAGTGGCTCCTATCCCTTATTTTTAAAATGAACTTTTAGTTTGAAATCTACTGGAAAGTTCTTGTAGCTCGTCACATAAATGAAACCATTTGAATGCATTTGAGGTTTGCTTGATTTTAAATCATTATCGGTCAAACAGGGTGCATGGCTGCACTTACAGCTCAGTCCTTACAGCTGATTTCCCCTCGATAGTGTTATTTAGATTTGCTTGATTTTAAATCATTATCGGTCAAACAGGGTGCATGGCTGCACTTCCAGTTCAGTCCTTACAGCTGATCTCCCCTTGCCAGTGCTGTTTAGAGGCTTCTCCACCCAGTGTGAAGCACTCTAAATATTCAAAAGCTGTCACAGTGATCTAATGATCTTCTGATAATAAATCACAGTAAAATGGACTAAAATCAAATATGAAACTCAAGATCATTCAGTCTTCTACAGCCTAAGTGGAGGGAAGAGTTTGAAAATAAATACAGATTTTTTTTCAGTGCAGGGGACAAACTCTTGGCCTTGCTCACTCTAGGCAAGCATCGCATCAGTTACACCTTCCCACTCTTTTGTTTTAATTAGTTCAAATAAGAATTAGATAAAAATAAGGTCAAGTTAGATATTTTATGAATAAAAGAATAATGTACCATGTTTTAATATTTCTTAATCAGACCCCTTCATCAATTGCAGAAGTAATTGCAAAATGAAGACCGCTTTAATCTTGCTCAGCATATTGGGAATGGCTTGTGCTTTCTCAGTAAGTTCAAATTCGTAAACATCTATTGTCCAATTTTGCATTTTTTTGCATAAAAAGGATATGCAATAACTAAACATTCTTTCAAACAGATGAAAAATTTGCATCGAAGATTCAAATTAGAAGATTCTGAAGAAAATGGGGTAATTAACTTTAGTAAACTTCTGTAGCCCACACTTATATTTCTTGTACAATAGATATGAACGTAACATTATTTTATTTGTGCAGGTCTTTAAGTACAGGCCACGATACTATCTTTACAAGCATGCCTTCTTTTATCCTCCTCTAAAGCGATTTCCAGTTCAGGTAAGTGTAAAAATTCAGTTTCCTTTTAATTCATTATAATTTTATTAAAGGGGATCAAATTTAATATCCAAGTACCTAAATTCAACTCTCAATACAAGTCAGCCAGAGAACTGCTTGCTACAAAAAGCTTTATGACAACAAAACAAAGTCTAAGTTTTCTTTTAACTCAGAAGCATGTATACACCAAGGAAAAACTTTGGGGCCCGGTTTAGAATAACATGATGAAAACAAACAGCCTGACATGTTGAGTTCAGGTGTTCAGCTAACCTGATAAAAATGGACCATCTTATCAGCAGCTAACAAATAAAACAGGAACAACCTCACTAACCATCATATTATGGTTGCTTCAGTACTATCATCCAGCAGCTCCTCATCTGACATTTTGTCTCCTCTAACTGAAAGTGGCAAAGCTGAGTTGATAAACACCAGAGACTTAAGAGAGCAGCCTTGATAATCAATTGTCATTGACGCTGATTTCCTCAACCTCTACCTTGTGTAGTTGACAGCACCACAGGTCATACATTGGAGCATAATTATAATGGGAGTTTGGCCCAAGAACTGCAGAAGACAGAAATTTATGACACTTAGTAAGAAACTTGTGAGAACCTCCCTTCACTAAATTGTAAACAAAAGGTAAAATAACTAAAACTAAAAATGAAACTTCCCAATTTTGCTGGCTTGTATGTGAAGAGTGCCTTTGACTGCTGGAGGGTGTGGTTTTGATTTTAAATACACAGACCAGAGTGACACTATTTTTGTGTCAGTTTGGGTTTAGAGCATCAATCATGTACCATTTGGCCAGGACTCCTGAGACACAGAAACAGTAGGACAGGGAGAAAGCCGCCTCAGCATGGTGGCTTGGCCTTACACCTCGCCATATGTCCGACTAACTCTTCTCTAACTCATGCAATGATAGGAAATCATAATCTTCAAGTATTTCCAGCACCATCATAATTATGGGGAACTTGTGTGACCACAGAAACATGAGCATAAATGATACAAAAGTTGTGGGTTTTCAGAATTGTCTTCCGTTCCTTGGTTCACCTCAGGCCCAGAAATAAACAGAGCTCACTCGGAAATGTGTTCTCTTTCTTAAAAAGAAGTGATAATAAATTCAACTAACTAGCTGGCCACTTATATGAATGTCTGCTACTTAGACATAACTATCCCACCTAGATATTTTTATAGGTATATGTGTGATCCAACTGAAAAGTTCATAGTAAACTAATATTGGCTAAGTTACAGTTTTTGTTATTGATAGGCCCAAAGCTCACACAATTTAATGTACTTTTCCCACAAACTGTGTACACATAGGCCTGTCTCAACTCATGGAGAATTTGTGAGATATTTGTTTAAAATTAAACAATAAAATATATCTCTACACACAGCTTCTTGAAATATGTATGACCTAGTTCACTACTTTACATTGTCTGATTCTACCTAACTTACATTATTATCTATTTAGTATCAAAAATTGTCATCCTGTTCTCATATCTTAAGTTTTATTGGCTTTAGAATTTATGTTGTATTTAACAAATCTGTATTTATGTGCAATCACTTCTAAAATACCAACTTTCATGAAATATATTGGATTGCAATGTCACCAGTAAGTTGTATTATAGTTCATCTCTATTCTGGGCTATAGAAACAAAGGTATAAATGAATTTAATTAGTATCCTAAGCTTTTTAAATTGAAAAATCACAAGATTACTTAAAATGATATTTGATTTACATGTCAACTTTAGAAGGCAAGTACTCTCTCTTTATTTCTTTTATCAGATTCATCTAGCACACAAATGTTCTGAGGTTTTAGAATAATCTTCCATTAGGGCATCTGTCTATCTAGCTTCTATTTATCCATTCATCCTTTATATGTCTATATAAACACATGAAAGATTTTCAGAAGAATCAGTAGGACTTTGTAATAAGGGAAAAAAAGGAAGGAAGTGCACTTGAGTTGTGCAATGCCTGCGGAGGTCAGAAGAGAGTATCAGATCCCCTGGCTCTGTAGAGATAGTTGTTAGGTGTCATGATGTGTGCTGAGAACTGAACCTAGGTCCTCTGGAAGAGTAAGCAGCCGTTGCTCTTATTTGTTGATTTGTGTCTCTAGTCCCTCATTCCAAATAGCTTTTAAATGGTTCCCAAAATACACACTAACTAAAGAATGATGCTGAGAAAGCTGGCAGTAAGGAGACACGGAAGAACACCTGAAACATTCCCACCGAGAAAGGAGGCTGTGACTCTATAAGTACACTGTCCTTTATATTTAATTTCATAAATAGAAATAGTTTAAATATAATGATTTGTTTGATTCACCTTCTGGGTGAGGAAAGGCACAGCTATTAAGGTCATGGCAGTACAGGACAGCTCTAATTATTCTCTTTTCCACCAAAAGATATTCTTGGCTCAAGGGACAAGCATTCCCTTTCCTTGGCTGGGTGATGTGGCCACCTGAAGAATGAGGCCAACAGGAACAGCCTTGAATAGTGCTAAGATGAGTCTTTTCTCTAGCCTGATTTCTAACCCAGAAGTTAGAGGGCCTTTTTTAAAGCCATATTCCCCAAGGGCAAGATTAACTAATCAGAATCAAAGCTAAATTCCTTGGCAGGGAACGACAGAATCTGAAGTTGGGTACACATTTGATACCTGAGACCATTGTGGTAGTTGCAGAATGGCAAGGTAAACTCGTTTAGGTTACTTTGGCTCTGGGTAGAAAGATCAAGACTCTCCTCTACTCCCTTAGAAATTCTGACAAATATTTAGATGCACATTTCAACCCCAAAATAAAATGCTCAGACTTAAGAAATGGCTTAACTGAGGAGAACTTGCCTAACATATGTAAGACTCTGGGTTTGATCCATAGCACTACAAAAAATTTAAACAACAATAAAAACCCTGGTAAAGTTCATTTACATATATATATATATATATATATATATATATATATATATATATATATACAGAATCCTTGGCTTAAATTTTTCTTACTCAGTAGTAAGTTCTTTAGAGGCATGATACTCTAAATGTTAATAAGTAAATGAATAAATTTATGTCTTATATAATTTTACTTTGCATATATAAATTAGCCTAATTTTAAAAATTAATTTTCATAAGATTGATAGAGATTAAATGTGCAAATTTAATTTCTTTGAGTTAAATTTTAATTTATATTGGTGAGAGCCCAATATTAAAGATCATCAAATAACACTTTACATTACAGTAAGCTAAATCACTATCACTTGCATTTTGTAAAGAAAACAAAACAGCGTAATCTGTGTCTTAGTTCAAATCTGCTTTGTACTGGTTTGGAAAATTAAAGCTATTTTGTGTTTCTGATTCCTCAGTAGTTCCTCCATTCTTTCAATTAAATATTTTGGTGATTTGTTACTCTAGCTTTTATCCAAAAACTTTTCAATATTTTGTCAGTGTTTGGGAGTTGAAAGTGGGATACCCCAGTTCATACATGGTCCATTGTACAACATGTATGCTTCATATATGCCCCAAAGTATGCATAGCTTTCACACGTTAGTCTGAGACCTGTTCTACGTTAATAAATCACTCAAGTTGATAGCACTAATTAGAGTCAGTAAATACATATGTGTATATTTTATTTTAACCAGCAAATTTAAATTGTTGTTGAGTATACATACAGCATATCTACATATACGCAAATATCTGTATATACATATATATCGTTGTGGTTTTTTTTTTTTTTAGGGAGGCAGTGATTCTTCTGAAGAAAATGGAAATGGAGGTAGTTCAGAAGAGGAAGAAGATGAGGTAAGTACTGTGGTCTTTTCATAGCAGCACAACAAGTAGGAAACTATTCTCTGCAATCTGGACTCAGCAAATAGCTGTGCTGCATTACCAGCTGTCCACAATTTTCTATTTCGGAGAAGTAGAATGTTATTTAATTTAAAAGCAACTAAAATAACCTGTTTAAAAACACTATTGCAGTTTGGGATTAGAGTTACCCTCAAAAACAGAAGTATCTCCACTTAAGTGAAGTCTAAAACCCATTAAGAAACAACAAGGTTTATTTACATTTGGGGACTGGAGCAGGCAAGCAGACAGTAGTCCTAAACTTGGTGTAATACTTATGAACTGACTATAAACATTCGCCTTCCTAAGTGAGCCTGATATAAACACCACTTACCTCCTGACCGTGGCACTATGGTTCATCTTCCTTTCCTATCTACAGAATAGGATTATTCTTTTTAACAATAAATTAATAGTTTTGTCTAATCCTAAAATCCATACTCTTACAGATATAAAAATACTCAAGACATACAAATATTCTCCTAAATGGTCAAAAATTAGTATAACTCATTGCTAAAATTTATTTATATGTCTTGGAAATTGTACTATTATGTTTATAACTAGCGTTCTTTCCTAAGAAGGCATGCCAGTTAGGATATGTTTTTCTGAATACTCAATTATAGCTAGCCACTGACTTGGGAAACTTCTAAATTCAGGTAGTTCTAGGTGGTGTTTATGAATAGAAAATGACAATCCAAAAAGGGACATCTATAAGTGTCAGATATCCTGAAAGCAAAAGATGTGGCAACTTGAAAGATGACAGATTATTAGTTAGCCTTCTTTTTTTAAAGCAGCATTTCCCGGTCACAGTTACACTGATAGCTTGAAGGAAGGCTGGGCAGAAATACTGGGTCAGTGCCAGGAAACATGCACCTGGAAAAATCCTACAGAATCTTGCTGGAGTCTACATAAGACTCAGCTAATCCATGTCACTACAGTTACTTTCTGTACAGAGATTGTGATATTGCCCTTACACACCGCAGTTAGAATGTGTGTATCTTGATTGCAGTTCTGCATTTGCTGTAGTAGGAACTATGCATACAGAGAGGGTAGGCCTCCTTTGGGGCCCTGAGAAAGTTATGCACATCCAAAGTGTTGCCAGCCATCTCTGAACATTTATGATTTTCCCAGATCTTGTCTTCAAGTCCCTTTGGATACAGGGGTCATATATTAAACTGTGTTTAAGGAAAGAATAGCTCTGTGCTTTCATGCTGCCTAGCATAATTCTTATGCATATTTGGTATCCAGTAAGTATTTGGTGGCTTGGTTGTGCAACATCAAAAGAATAAATGTTCCAAAGATAATCCATTCAAAATAATCATAGAAAAGTGGATGAATAAAACTCCATCCTGAAAGGATTATTATCGGGGGTCTCAGCACTCAGAGCCACATGCTTTCACCTTCATTTCTTACCTAAAATGTAAGTTAGTTGAAGTATGGAGACTGGGAACTGTATTCATATGAGGACAGTATTTGGGCACATTTTCTATTTGATGATCATACTTTTTTTCCTCACTTCTGAAATATTAAAACTCACTTACTTTTTTTTTTTTTTTTTGGTCTTTTTGAGACAAGGTCTCCCTGTAGCCCCAATTGGTCTGGAACTCACTATGTAGACCAGGCTGGCCTTGAACTCACAGAGATCCACCTGCCTCTGCCTCTCAAGTTCTGGGATCAAAGACCACCACACCTGGCTTGTACCTCACTTAACTTTTTCATTGAAACACATGACAAAACTGCCATCAGTGGAGAGATCATGGAAATTCCAGAAACTGAACAAATAAATGAAATCAGTATTCACATAAAAAACTAGCACATGCCTCATCCCCATTAACTAACTCACACTAAGGGCTATCACTAGCTTGCCTTTTAACAGGTAGATTGCTGTAGGTTGCTTCTGCTGGGTTTTGTATACTTAAATATTTGTGTGTGTGTGTGTGTGTGTGTTTGTGTGTGTGTGTGTGGTGTGTGTAGTACTGTGTATATTTTATATAAAGGATAATGCAGCATGTATTCTTTTGTGTGAGGCTTTTACTGTTCTGAATTTAAGAGATTCATCATATTATTCTGTAATTTTGCATTTTCAGTCTTCCTGTCAGTATTTCATTATGTGACTGTATTACGATGCTTTATTCATCTGATAAGGAGCATTTGGAGTTGCCATGTTAGGGTTGCTACATGGTGTGCTGCTCTGAACTTCTAGAGTTTCTTCAAGTGAATATAGACATTGAAATTTGGAGGCTAGTTTACTTAAAAGTGAAAGTTCTGAGTTGAACGTATGAATACATTCAGCATTAGTAGATGTAACCAGTCCGCTCTCCTAAGTAGATGCAGTAACGTAAAGCCGCAACATTGGCATGAAAGTTTCTAGGTGCTCCAGTCTCACAGAACTCCTTTATTTCAGTCATTTTAATACATGTAATAATTTAATAAATGTTAAAACCCATATTTCTTGCAACTGGAGAGATGGCTTAGTGGTTGAAAGCATTGGCTGTTCTTGCAGCAGACCCACGTTCAAATTCTAGCATCTACATGGCGTCTAACAACCTTCATAACTCTGCTTCCAGGGACTCTGACAACCTCATCTGTCCTCCATGGGTCCTACACAACATGGATGCACTTATAGACATGCAAGCATAGTGCTCATAGACACAAAATAAATAAATAAATAAATTTAAAACAAGCTAAATCATACAACTTTTCAACCTAATAAGATATTTGAAGCCTAATACCCATCCACAAACCTAGCATTCTCCTTTTTAAGTCACGTGCACAAGAACATCTTTAAGTTCAGTACCTAGGACAAGAAAGGAAGGATCTAAGCGGAGGAAATGTCAACACTGGGAGACTGAGTCTTCAGCTGTGACCCGATGCTAATGAATCATCATCCACTTGATTTCATACAAATTAATACCTCAGTAGACCAGATTTTTCATGGTGAAATGAGGGCATCAGAACCAAAAATATAGCCTTCGAGTCATCTTTTCAAGTGTGCTAATAATTTACTACCACAAAATGCTTATTTAATCTGTTGGAATAAGTAAAAATGAAATGAACAGCACAGTGCTCATCAGGTATTGGATGTGTGTAGCTTGGAAACTGTTCAGGGTGGACTCTGGTAGTACCAAGAAACTTCACTGAAACTATCGCATTTACAAATTCAGTGAAAAAAACCCCTGCTTTAGCCATTTTGTTTTCATAACCAGACTAAATCCAGATTTTGCTTGCATACTGTAAGCCTTAAAGTTACCTTAATATCATAATCTCTCAGAAACACATTTCAAATCAATTCCACCTTCCAGTTTGCATTTAAAGGACGTATATACATATGAATTCCTGACTTTTAACATTTGATATGAATTATACTGAGAGATTAGGACAATTTATAAACTATTATTTAACACAAATAAAAGAATAAAATGTTAAAGACTATAATAAGCATCCCAGAGGCTTAATTTTTAGGCATCTTCATGTAACAGCGTTACACACTACTATGAATTTCTTGTCCAGAAGAAATAATGGTGTGCCAAACATCTGGAACATAAATATTGTTGAACTGATAAAATAGAAAGCAGAAATAACTAGCACATACCATAGCATGGCACACATAGAATTAAACGACTGAGTTGAATTCTTAGACGTGAAAATGGCACATGAGCACTGTGATGAGCCAGCCCAGAGACACACAGCCTTTCTAAATAGTGACTCGAAATACCAAATAAACCTTGAGCTAGTTTCCAAATAAAATGAGTTTTCAACTTGGATGTTTTCACCAGGAGACATCCAATGAAGAAGAAAATAATGAGGCTTCTAATGACAATGAAGACGAAGACTCTGAGGCCGAGAATGCCACTTTGACTACTACTCTTGTCTACGGAGAGCTGAGCACACCTGCGAGAGGGGACATGGGGTTAGCCGCAATTCAGATGCCCAAGGCGGTAATGTTTCCTCCAAAGCACCTTGTTTCAATTCTCCACTGGTGTCTAACAC
This sequence comes from Eospalax fontanierii, assembly GCA_035773235.1. Classification (NCBI taxonomy): domain Eukaryota; kingdom Metazoa; phylum Chordata; class Mammalia; order Rodentia; family Spalacidae; genus Eospalax; species Eospalax fontanierii. The sequence continues at coordinate 20,966,726 of CM069533.1, read as the reverse complement.
TATACACTATATGCATAATATTTATGCTATCTTCATTGACTCATTGAAGAAAGAACAGATACCTAACCCTGTTGCAGATGAGGGAAGATCTCCAGGCAAATTTTCTTCCCGGGCTGATTACCCTGACAATTTATACTGTAACAGATGAGGACAGGCACAGAATAAAGGATAAAAGGCCAGGAGAGGTACCATTCCACTTCAGAGGAGACTTCCAGGAGAGAGAGCTGTAGGAGGGAACGCCCCCGGGGAAGGGTCCTCAGGCACATGCCGCCCCCCGCCCCCCATCAAAATCCAGTACAAAGGTACTTATTCTTCATTTTTAAAGACCTCACTGATTGTTTTTATATCAAATTACATTCAATTCAAAATGACGCTAGCAAGGTCATCCATCAAAATAGTAGGCTGGATGGAGTGAGAACCCCAAGCGCTAAGCTTTTCAGACCTAGATTTGAGTTCCTTCAACCCTTTCCTTTCAGGCTGGAGAAAACAAGGCTGCAAAAAAGAAGGAAAGTGATGAAGAAGAGGAAGAGGAAGAAAACGAAGCCGAAGTCGATGAAAACGAACAAAGTGTAAACGGCACCAGCACCAACAGCACCGAGGTGGACACCGGGAACGGAAGCAGTGGGGGGGACAACGGAGAAGAGGGCGAGGAGAGCGTCACTGCGAGCGCAGAAGGGACCACAGCGAAGGCGGAGCAGACCAGCGGCGGCCCCGAGACGGCCAGCTCTCCCGCCAGTCCCCAGCCCCCGACCCCGCCGCCCGCGGCCTACGGGAGCACCCCGCCAGCGATCGGAAGAACCACCACGGCTGAGTACGGGGCCGAGTACGAGCAAACAGGCAACACGGAATACGACACTGGCTATGAAGTCTACGACACCGCGAACGGGGAGCCGCGGGGGGACAACTACCGAGCCTATGAGGACGAGTACAGCTACTACAAGGGGCGGGGCTACGAGGGCTACGAGGGTCAGGATTACTACTACCGTCAGTGAAGGCCTGCCCTGCGGGAATTCTCCATTCTGGCGTTGCATCTGGTGGCCATTTTCAAAGCTCAACTCAGGAAGGTGCAAAATAGCAAAGGTGCATATTATAATGTGGAATGGTGCTACTGTCCCAGAGTGATTTCTGTCATTGCCTTTGCGTGTAACAGGCTTCATTTGAATTTTCCCTGGTGTGTCACCGAAGGGGCATTGTAAGTCAGGGCCATGTATCAAGCAACACCCTCATCTATGAGCTAGAACTAGATGGAATGCTTTGAGGCTGTAACTCTATGAATAGCATTTTTAATGAGTTTGCACTATTGCTAACTGCCTAAACACGCTGTTGTATAAGGAAAACTTCTAAAGAGAGATGTGTTGACGTTAACGACACTGTATGCAATAATTATGTAGTTCCTTTATCACACTACCTATTCAATACTGTATATTACATTTAATTCTCATCTTCATAAATTTTATGTGACCTGTGTGTATGAGTTTTATCAGAAATAAAATTGCAATCCTCGAAGTGTGTTATGATCAAAAGAAAAAAGTACGAGCTTTGGAATGCATATAGATGCGGGGATGGGGAGGGAACAATTCAGATAACGGACAAACACTGATTTCCACTATAGTTTAAAACTAAGGATTCGTAAACCTCGCTTCAAGAAATCTACATAGCTAAGGTTTTACCACTGAGGGCAGGATCATAGATATATATCAGAAAATGAATAGTTTTTCTTAGAGTTGCTCGATTTAACACATATGAATACAGGGTGCCCTCTTAAATTTGAATTTTAGATAAACAATGAACAATTTTTAATACAAGTATGTCTCATGAATACCTAGCCTCTGTGAAATATTTAGGATTGAAATGACTATAGTAAAGGAAAGTAGATGGTTGAAGAAGCAAACTGATGAAATGCATCATCTTATTGACTCCATTGTAGGACACATGAATATACACAGCCAATGTTTAGACATTTAGCACATGAAAATAAAGAACCTTGTCCTCAGAGTAATTTGAGTTTGATAGTTATCAAATATATGTATCATCTACTCACGGACCTTAATTTTTTATTTGGAAAAATATTCAGGAAAGTTCATTTGGAAGATTAGTGCATGAGCATTCTAATCCTTTTCACTTAGACACACTGTCTTAGTTTCTTTTCCTGTTGCTGTGATAAAATACTCTGACAAAAATCAACTTCAGGGAAAAGGTTTATTTCAGTCCACAGTCCATTGTGATGGGAAGGTCAAGGCAGCAAGAGCTTGAAGCAACTGATCACAGCTCATTAGGATCAGAAAACAGAGAGATGATGGCTGCTGCTCAGCTGCCTGGCTCCATTCACGCAGTCCAGGATTCCATACAGGGAATGGTGTCACCCACAGTGGATAGATCTTCCAAGTTACCTCTTAAATAACCAAGAAAATCTCAGAGTGCCATGCCCAGAGACCCACCTCCCCAGTTAATTTTGTACAGATTTTGTACAGTTGATAATAAACACCATTATGCTTACAAACAGTTAACATTCTGTCATACTTATGTTCTTTATTCTCTCTCTCTCTCTCTCTCTCTCTCTCTCTCTCTGTGTGTGTGTGTGTGTGTGTGTGTGTGTGTACATGCATCTACTTCTTTGCAAAACCATAAAGAGGAGATTGTAAATATAATGGTCAATCCCTAAATATTTAAATATTTCAGCATATAAGATCAAAGAGTGAGATGGTACACAACTGTAATCCTAGCCCCTAGAAGACTGAGGTAGGATGGCAACTACCAGGCCTGCCCAGGGTATAAGATTCTACCTCATTTTCCCTCAAAAGAACAAAGAATAATCCTACATAACCATAGCACTATTTTCATTCTCAGGAAGTACACTTTGTAATATACAATGCTTATTCAAAATTTATTGTTCATTCTCAATTTCACATTTATTATCCTCAGTTTTATTCATAAAAATTCTAGGGCACAAAGAAATCACAAACAGTAAAGCTGGGGCTAACTAAGGGCAGACCAAGTTAGGATTTGTGCACATTACACGATGCAATACTCACTGCTGTGTGTACATCAGCAGCAGATGGATAGAATGTATCTAGCAATAGGAACATTACTGGAAAATAGGCCTTGTTCTACATCCCAGTTTGCTTAGAACCAATCCAATTTTATGACTTGAATGCTGACAATATTTTCAGATCCAGGATCCTCTCACGTTTTTGGTTTATCTTTATATACATGCAGCTTGGTTTTGTGCAAAGCACATAAACTCTGGAGTCAGGGGGGCTGGTGTCAGAGTCTCCATTCTCTAGCTTCCCTATGGGCACAGTAAGCAGGAGCTTCTGCTCAGCGTGGCCTGGGGAACTCAGTGCCATCCCATCGCTCCTCTTCTTGCCCCATCTCAACACGTAAGCGTACTTACTAGGCATAAAATCATCTCTGGAAACTCAGAGCATACTTTTTTTGCTTGCTTGATACATCTTTGAAGAGTGATTAAGGAGATTGAGGCCATACAATCAGTCTTATCATGTATTGATTAGACTACAGTCTTTGTTGTTTCTCATACTGTCATAGGTGATCTCAGTAGAATTTTCGGGTCTTAGGTTTTGAAAAGATCTTTAACGTCTGTGAAGTGTAATTGGTGATGTTCAGAACTTTCTCATTACGTGCAGTAAAAGCTGTCGATCTTTTATTTTATGGTTTCTATTCCAGCTTCTGATGCATGGCGCTTGGGTTTTCACACCAGCTCAAGAGGACAGTTTGGCAGCTAACTTATTCAGGGGCTGGAGGGAATGCAACAGGAAGTTCATAGTAAAGGAATAGGCTGCTAGGGGTTGTGATTTAACTCAGCTCCCAGAGACCCCCAATGATACTTTTACAGAAATTCTCTAGTCAAATTAGGCAATGCTTTCTGCATGGCAGCCCCCTACTGAAAGATTTTTCCTTGATGGGAGTACAGTCAGCATTCCTAGCTCTGCTATCCCAGAAAGCCAACCTCCCAGCCCCTTGCTAACTCCTCTTGATCATCCCTCAAAAAGCCTCATTTCTTGTATTTCCTTAGTGTCATTTGATGACTAATCTGGGAGAATCCTGATGAGAATTCAAATTGCTAGAAATGAAAAGAGTATTTTTAATCTACCCAGTGAATGATAATATTTCCTCTGAGAAAGAGTCAAGTGATTAATTTGAATAGAGAAAAGATAAAGTTGAAACAAACTATACTCATATCTTGGGGGAAAATTAAATTGGGATATATCATTCTTCAAACTCATAGAAAATCTTTTTTTCCCAGGCCCTGAATTAAACCCCCATAAATCAAGTTAAAAATGCCACATATGGTGTAGCTGCTTGTCAGCCTGGTGTGCAAGCTCCAGGCCAGTAGAAGACTGTGTAACAACAACAGCAACACACGGTGGGCAGTGCCTGAAGAAAGACAGCCAAGGTTATCCTCTGGCCTCTACATATATCGGTGTACTTGCACACTCACACACATGTGCACCTGCACACACACATGCACGTGCCTACATGCATACACACACAAACACACACTTAATTTTTTAAATCTTTTTTCCATCATCCAAAAACAGAACTTACTCTGGAGTTCCAAGACTCCCTTAATATCATTCTCCTCTCCCTCTTTGGGGAAACGGAATTGTTTTAGTAACTGGGCGTTTAACTAAGCTCTGTCCGAGTAGTCACATGCTGTGAACAATTTCTTGGCTGTCTCTCTTTGCACCCCCCCATCCATTTCTCCTCCTTCCTGGAGGGATTTCAACCTATGATGGTTTGCATGAGGACAATCTAGGATGGCAGGTGACATGACCATCTGACCCACAGAGCACCACACCAGTCCTGACACCCCACTTCTGAAATAAACTCCTACTTTCTTTAACCTACTACTGTGAGTCTTTTATTCACATTCAAAGTTCCATTAATGACTGCACGGACATGGGGCAAGGGATAGCAAATATTAAAACTGTCTCTAAAAAGAATACTGTCGCAAATCCAGTGCTTCTTTGCGTAAGTTTATTCACATGTTCTATCTTAAAATTCCCACATGCAGGAGAGTTTATCATTACTTTCCTGGATTTCCCTCTTCCAACTCTAGGCATCATATTCAGACTCATAGCTTCCTGTACTGTTTTGCCTAAGGGCATGGGCTGGCTTCCAGAATATACTCAGCACTTGCACTCAAGGCCATCTGAATATCTCGCAGACATAACACCTCAAACTGATAAGAAATATGAATGGGGTAAACATTCCAGCTCGTTTTCCTTCAAGGGGATAAATGAGTGTTTGACAGTGTTTTAGAAAATTCTCAGAAGGACTAAGCTCCTGTTCCCTACAGTGACACTAGGCAAGTGCCAGCTCTCCCCTTCCTGAGTATGTCCTACTCCCTCGCCTGGGTCTCTTGCAATAACCTGCTGAATCAATTGCATGCACCTAAATCCTTTTCCTGGTGTCCACTTTTGAACACACATAACCTTGGCTGCTATTGCATAATCATTGTTATTGCAACATATTTATGCACTGTAGTGGGAATTTCTACACCTTGTTTATCCTGTTACATTTATCCATACGCATAAGGACCTCAAGTACTTTGCTGTCCCCAAGGAGCTCACCTACTTAGAAAATAAAAAAGGGAGCTGGTGAAGATACACTTGAGTTACTTCAAAACCCTCAAAAATCTTTGTTGTTTGGTTTTGACTTTTGAGAGAAGGTCTCAGTTGGTGCAGGCTGGCCTGGAACTCACTTGAGACTTGAGATGAACTTGAACTTTTGTCTCTACATCCCAAGTGCTAGGATTTCAAGCACGTGCCATCATTCCCAGCAGCAAAATACTTTAAGCTCTGAATTTGTGCCACTTAAATATATTTCTTTTAAGAGATTTTGAAATTAGACTAAAACAAGAATGTAAATAAAATATTTCTTTGTTATGTTCGTATTAATTTTGTGATTATATGACAATGCTGTTGATATTGTGTGTGGGTTTTTTTTGAAGAATGTATTCCATATTGGTATTTCTTATGTTTATGCTTTTATTGTTTATTAACATGTCATAATTGTATAAAACTATGGGATGTAACGCGATATTTCAAAATGTGCATACAGCATGTACTGATCAGGTCACAATAATCAGCATTTCTACATCTTTAACATTTCTTTATCCTTAGATTTTTCAAATGCCTATCTTCCAGTTCTTTATAAAATACACAGTCCATCCCACTTTACCATGGAACACTGGAATTTTTCCTTCTGTCTAGCTGTATTTGGTAACCATTATCCAACCTCTCTCAGTCTACCTTCTTCCCACGCCCCCAGCCTGTAAATCACTATTGTACATTCTGACTGGCTTTTTTAGCTGTCACATTTACATGAAGCATCTTATGAGAAGCATTTGTCTTTCCCTGCTTGGTTTATTTCTCTTAACATAATACATTCCAGTTCCACTCATTTTGCTTCAAATGACAGAATTTCATTTATGTTTATACTGTATATCACATATTCCTTAACTATTCATCAGTCCATGTACACTTAGGTTGATTCTATATTTCACACTTAGTGAGCGTAAACAATGCTGCAGTAAACAGGGGAGTGCATCTCTTTGATACACTGAGTTCATTTCCTTCGGTTGTACACTCAGAAATGGGAAGATGGATTATGTGATTGATCTAGTTTTAGCTTTCTAAGGCACCTTTTTACTGTTTTCTGTGAATGACCATACTACTTTACGTTCCCACCAACAGTGCCTTACAGTTCCCCTTTCCCCAAATTCTCACCAGTATTCATTATTTGGGGTCATTTTTATAATAGCCATTCTAATTAGAATGAGTTGATATCTTACCGTGGTCTTGATTTACATTTCCTGAATGGCTAATGTAGAATTTCCATATATTCATTAGCCCTTCATATTTCTTCTTTTGAGAAGTGTACATTCAGATTTTCTGCCCATTTTTAAATTGGATCATTTGTTGATATTTTAAGGTTCTTATATATTCTGGATATTAATCCTTTGTCAGATAAACAGTTCACAATAGTTTTCGTCCATCCTGTAGGTGTCTCTTTATTCTGTTGATTATGTCCATGGATGTGTAGAAGTTTCTTAGTTTGAAATTGTCCCATTTATCTCTTTTTGCCCCTCTTCTCTGGGTTTTGGGTTTAGTAACTAACATGACTGCCTAGCTTGCTGATAGCTGTACCATCTAGATTCTATAAAAAAATGACTCTGACTCTCACTTCATAATTCTACAAAGTGTGATTATCAATGATGAGAGAGAGAGAGAGAGAGAGAGAGAGAGAGAGAAAACACATCATAATCCTTCATAGAGTAGCCCATTTGGAGATCTAAGCACCACTATGTTGTAGTGGACCTTCAAACATTTCAAACATAGAAAGAAGATAGTTGGGTACCATAACCCCACAGAGTAGGTCTCAAACACACAGTACAAGATCACTTACTGTAACAACCATAAATGGTCAACTCATTTACCAGACACCTAGCAAATTAGCCCAAATGGTGTCTACCAGTTACCAACACCAAAGGTGTCCTATTTCAATTGCCAGTGTGCACTTCAGCTTCAAAAACAGTCCATTTTCCTTCCTGGAGTGTCATCTTCTAATGCCCAGCCTGCCTGTTGAAATGAATTTCCTTCTTGCCTGGAGAATTCCCAGTCATCTCTCATTCCTTGGTTTCAGAGCATTTTTTGTTTATGAATTTATTTTACATTTGTAAGCTACCAATAACCTGACTCACAGTGCTTTCCAAAATAACCTAGTTTTTGGTAAATTGTATAATTAGATGGGTTTCATCATTCTCTATTTCTACAAAATGTAGACTCCAGGGCTACACTCTTAGACATTCTCAGGCGGTCAAATGCTTCTAAAGCAACAGTGGGGTTGATAATGGGCCAGTAGGGATGCCGAATTCAGTTGTTAGATTGACATGCTATATTTACATAGATTCTACCAGTAGGGAGACAAGGAGCTCAAACGAAATTAGAAAGTTTATGACTCGTAGAGAGAGCAAGTGGGATCAGCATGCTGACACTAAATCAGAGGGAGCAGGTGACAGAGGATAGGACATTCTGCTATTGAGGATCCAGTTTTAACTCATACCCAAGAAGCTAGACTTGCACAGAAGGCTACAGTTGAATATTAATAAGGTTGAAAATTTTTTGATCAACTGATACTGAAGAGATGGATGGACAGAAGGAAGGAAGGAAGGCAAGGAGGGAGGGAGGGGAGGAGGAGAAAGAGGAAATAGTAGGTTGATGGTTTGAGGGTACAAATATAGCCATAAGGCACCTACTTCTAAAGGGTGACCCTGTTCCTCTCTCTGTGATCACCCTCTGTTCTGTCCCCTTATTTCAAGTCCTTCCTGGTTTCATCAACATGATGTCTCTCTCATTTAGTGTTCTTTCCAGATGTCATCCCAGATGTGATCTAGATTTTTTTCTTCTTTTTCAGTTTATTGTTACAGCATAAATCCTCTACCCTGTATTTTCAAGATTTTTGCTTTTTTCTGTTAAAAAATCTTTCATCGGTCTAGGTGAATCTCTGAATGATGAGAACAAATGGCAGAAGTTCTAAGAAAGAAAAATTAATTTAAACTTACTCTTTCAAAAAGGAAATCATAAAGGTAACAATTATGAGTTTTACTTTAAAAATGGAATAAAATTTAATTAAAAGTAAATCATAAAGCAGTCATTAGACCTTTTTATTTACCCAATACAATATCATACTTATTTGTTGATCAAATAATAAAACATTCTCATACATATTAAATTTTATTATATTCTATTCCTTCTCAAAAGACTTCTGGCCTCAACTTCATGACTTAAACATCCAAGAAGACAAAAGCTCCAACAGTAAATATAGAACTTGTGTTTTAGTCAAGCTCAGTACATTTTCTATGAAGTCAATTTCAGCATTTTTTGTAAAGAACCGGATAGTAAATAGTTTGGGAATGCAGACCAGGAGCTATACGGTTTCTATCAGTTATGCAACTCTGTCACTGGGCTGAAGGCAGCCCTAAACAATACATAAATATATGGATATGACCACATTCCAGCAAAACGTAATTGTAAAGACAAGTGATGGGTACAATTTGGTCAATGAGCTATGGTTAGCTGACCTTATTTTAGATAAAGTCAAACTGTAAGGATTGAATATTTTAAATATTAAGATGTATTTACTTAGTTGGGATATAAACAAACTATGGGCAAATACATTTTTCTTTCATTTTGATTCTCTTTCAACTAAAAGCTTTTATCTTTATTTTGAACTCTATTTTAAAAAGGTGATGTTCTTGACATTTTTTCTTAACGTTTATCTGTGTTACTATCTCTTTCTGGACCTAAACACAACAAAGCACGATAACTTTGATAAATGATATTTGAAAATAATGTTTCACTATATCTTTCAAAATTCTATCTAGCTTAGCTATATGAGAGAAAGCTTGATCTTGATTCTAGCTACAGAAGTGTCATGTACAATCAGCAGTAGGCTAGGAACTTGTGCTGTGTAGCATGGGTTGTCAGCAAACCCAGTATATCAACCATCTTTAGACTAACTTTGAGCATATGATAAATACTTGAATCACCCTCTGAACATGACATGAGCATCCTGTAGTCTCACCAAATAGCTGCAATGCTCCTATTTCACAAGCTCTTCTTCAGCATGCTGCTGCTGCTCCTCACTCAGGTCTAAGTGTGTACCTTACATCCTGACCATTTTGACAGTATACACAGGGTTGGCTCCATAACAGTTGTATCCCACGCAACCTGGGGGATTTCTCTGCTTTCTACTTTGAGACCTGTGGCTCCCAGGGGAGAAGAGAGGCATCTCTTGAGAAAGAACAGAATAACAATATAATTTACAGAGAACACAAATCCAGATAATTTTTCGACCCAGGCTATTTTGTGTCTTGAGCCACCATGAAGTCCAGTTTATTCTGCTGGAGAGCAAGAGCACATGTGTGCAGCCTCACCAAGGCACCGCATTGCGCTGCAGCCCTCCTGAGCTGTCAGGCAACACCAGCACTTCCATTGTCTACGAGAGATACCAAGTGACAACTGAAGCTGAGCCACATCAATGAATACAAACGAGAGAAAAAGAACAATTTGTTGTTTCAAACAAAGTGTTGAGGTGATGTGTTAAATATCGGTTGATAACTAGAGTAGGAACTGACAGAGAAAATCTGGTTGCCTGAGAATTAAGAAAGTCATGAAAGAAAAGCGAAAGTAAAATAACTACAGGAAGAAAAGCAAAAGGTTAAAGAAATAAAGAAAACACTCTGTGCCCTAATTTGGTGAGAAAATACCAGTAAGTGCCCAAAACACAATAACTCTCGTCAATGTCATGTTCTGTCTCCTATGGGAAAGAGGCTTGGTCTTGAAAACAAAACATCAACCTCTGAAAAAAAGCATCCTATTTTGAAAGTGAACAATATTTTCCGCTTGAGGTCACATAACAAAGTTTTACAGCTACTTCCAGCAATGTCAACGTGTTCTGAAGGAAAGACTGATATCATTATAATTACATTTAACTACAACCTCTGAGTTGCCATCTTCGGTTGTAATAAGCTTCTTTCTAATATAAAAATAAAGGTGAATTACGCAGACATGTCATAGCTGCATTGGTAAATGGCTTACGAAAAGGAACACAGCTAGCTTCACGCTGTTCTGTGACCCTCCATGGCACTGCATATGGGTGAAAATTTTATGTCCTCTTTTTGAAATTCCCCAAAGAAGAGAAAAATATTACTAACTGAAAGTAAAAATAATTTGGAAAATAAGGAAGTAGGTTGTAAATGTTATTTTAGAAAAAGTGACATTTTTTATACCACTGGATGATTATTGATACTTATGAATGAATATATTTAAAATAAAAATATCTTATTCTTTTTTAAAAAATGAGGGGGCAAGACTCCCAGGACACTCATTCTGGACTCTGTTTTAGAGGCCAGTGGGAAATAAATACTTGCATGAACTGCCTGCAACCTTCACAGCTCTAAGTGCCTAGATGTCAAGATGAGATTTCTCAACAGAAGAGCCTCTGCTCTATTCACAACACTGTGAAGGCTACTCACTGTGTCAAAGAGGGGAAATAATGTTTAGTGATTATTTATATACACTAGTAAATGGTCATTTTAGTTGTTTGGAATATACAGAAATATATATCTTACATGTATCTAATGTTTAGTTTTATTTAAGATGATGACAGAGGAATGCATTATTTGATAGTGCTAAAATATGGTGCTAAAAAGATTTCCTGTAATTCTTAATTTGAGAAAATAGTATCTCAGAGCAATTGGGCCACAAGATGCAATAGGTTCAGTTAATCCACACTCTCTTTAAAGAGTCCTACCTCTCAGGAAAGCCAGGCCAAGGGCGTTGCCAGAGAAGTCATCCATTCTCAAATCACAAGCCAAGAAAGGTCAAGAGTCTCTTTCTTGCCTTTCTTGGTTGCTTTCTAGCTTTCTTTCCTTTCTCTCTTTTTCTCCCTTTCTTCTTCTTTTCATTGTTTTCCAGTTTAACAAAGATGGGGTTAGGATAAGCTCTTTTAAAGAACCCTGATCTTCTTTGGTTATTGGTTCTTAGGAAAAACTATGACACAGACACTTTTAGGAAATTTTTTGAGTTTTAAAGTTCAACAAAGGGCACGTTTCAAGAGGGAAGAAGCAAATTTCTACCTGACAGGATGTCAGTGCTAATCACTCTGATTTTTCCCAGAATGCCTTCTCTGCAAACTTCTAGCCGGAATGGGGTCTCACTATTTTTGTTCTTGTCAATTGTAGGTTCTAAATTTAAGACTTAAACAGAACATTTTTTTCTTTGAATTCATTTCAGCTTTGAGTGTATGTATATTTAGCACCTGACAGCTCACTCCTTGGTAGGACTGACAAGTACCTCTTAAGTCTTAAAATTCTATGAATTCTCTCTTCCTAGAATGTCTATTCTTCTGTTTCAGAATAGAATATTTTCCCAGAACTTAAGTGAGTGGGAAAATCTCTTTCACAGATATGAACATTCTTTTGAAAGGAAAACAAAGGAAAAATAATACATCTGCCAAATATTTGAAAATGTTTATGATTATGGAAATTAAAAACAATATTTAGGCTATATTATATATAAAGCATAAATAAAGTGCTTTCTCTCTCTACTGTTTACTCTGCCCAAATCATTAAAGTCAACACTATGAACAACTGAAAGCATAAATCACTGAATGACCTGTAACTGTAAAAACTTCTGAACTGTTCGTTGGCTTAATAGAATATCCGAAGTTCCAAATGAGTATCTCTCTCTCTCTCTCCTTCTCTCTCCTCTCTCTCCTCTCCCTCCCTCCATCCCTTCCTCCCTCCCTCTCCTCCTCCCTCTCTTCCTTCCTTTCACTCTGTATTTTGGGTTATTTCTTGTTTAATAAAGAACTCCTGTTTCCTTACTAGCTTCCTTCTCTATCACCCAGATCCTTGGCACTGTGTGAAGCGGACGGCCAGGGCATGTGGTATCTAGAGAAACACACAGGAGGTGTATTTCCCTAAACTTCAACCCTATTATTTCTCTCAATCTGGCATTAATTTTTGTGCTGTCATTACATAATTCATAGAATGCATCATAAGAAAATTGACTGGGGACAGGAAACAGAAACAGAAGTGTGCCTGCTCCATCCAAGTGCCAGATTATCATTAGTGATGGAAAGAAAGATGGAGATGTGGAACTAGTTCAGTTGTAAAAATGGGGAGTGGACTCAGCACCTTGTAGAGTTTGTAAGATTTATGCTGACATTATGAGTCATTAGAACACATTGGCCCTACTTAGCCAAACTGCTTACTTGTAATTTCTGACTTTTCTATTTGCTAAGTATGTTACCTTAAAAAAAAATCTCTAAAACATCACTAGAAATTATGATGATGATAAATGTACCTACATCAGAGTTACTATAAGGATTAAACAAGTCAGAATAATGCTTAAATAGAGAAAATTAGGTTGAGAAAAGTTCAATTTGTTGTTTTAGCAATTTATCACAGTAAACACATAGTACAGCCAGGATTTGAACTAAGACTTGTTTGATTCCAAAACTACTAGGGTTAAAAGTTTCCATTGTCAATGCACAGTAATTAAATATTCTAAATTCCAGTGTTGGGTGTTGTGAATCAACAATGACCCCAGCATGACAGCTTGAATTTTAATCCTTGTAAGTGTTTGAAATCACTTCAATATAATATACTTGAAGAGGAGACATAAAATTTGCACAAAACAATAAAAACTTTACCTAAACTAGAAAAACCATTATTCTCTAAGTTTAAAACTGTGTCAGGGCTATATTGCTCATTTTTTCTCATTGTTTGTTTAGGGAAATAAGAAGTATATCCTTAAATTTCATTTTATATTCTTTATAATCAGTTTTAAAATTACATATATCTGTATGCAGTTCCTATCAGGAGTATAAGTTAAATGATTCTTTATAATCTTTTACTGATAGATTCATAAATAGTCCTAATGTTAGTCACCCCCTAGGTGCTGATACAAATAAAATCTCCCTAGTGATTGTAAAAAAAAAAAAAACCCACAATGTTTCCTTCAAAGGCATCTTTTGATAACATTCTTGCCTCTCAGTAAAAAGCAACTTCATTCTTCCAGTTGCAAGGCAAAAGCCTGGGATCATCCTGACTCCTGAGTCAGTCCTACTGGCTCTCCTATGAAATCATATTTGGATATGATCACTTCTCATCACTCTTCTGCTATTGCCTGGTTCAAGCCCTCTTGGCTTTTACTTAGATGATTGATAGAGCTTTTGTATTGCACCCTCTGCTCTGCCCCAATTTCAGTCACTCCTTCAATATCCACTCTGCTCGGAACTGCCAGCATCTTTCTTGATTTTTAAATGATTTAAATACACTAATTTGTAGTTACTTATTTTGAGTTGGTGGTGCTGAGACTGAAAGCAAGGCCTTATGCATAGTAAGCAAGTGCTCTACCAGGGTGCATTCCCAGCACTCCGGGGGCTTGCTTTATCACTTACGGCAAAGCATGATGAACTGCAGGTCTCTTGTCACTCATCATCTAATTTCTTCGACTTTCTTTGTTGCTCTTCCCCTTGTCTAATGGCTCCTTAATTTCTGGAACAAGCCTGCAGGCTCTTCTGGAGCTGGTTCTTCCTAGGCCTTCCATCTAGAATGTTCTTTCTGTGCGAACTCATGTGGCTACAATTCTTAGTCTGCTCATGCTAGACTAACCATAGAATACCATAGACAGTAATCTACAAAGAACAGAGGTTGGCCTATCTGGCTTTGGAGGTTGGGAGGTCTAAGATAGAGGTACTGAACAGGTTCACTGTCTGGTGGAGCATGGCTATCTCTGTTTCCAAGATGGCACCTTGTTACTTCACCCTCCAGAGAGAAAAGAGTCTGCATCCTCACATGGCAGAATCATAGACTGACAGAAAAGGTCCCTTTCTTTCAATTCTTTTATGAAGTTGGTAATCTCACTCATAAGAGTTCTGATCTGTTGACTTAGTCACTTCTTAAATCTTCTGCTTCTTAAGACCATTGTAGGGGGTCCACATTCCAACATATGAATTTGGGAGGAATACATACTTTTAAGCCATAGTAAAATCTTTAGTCAAAAGTTACCTCGATGAGGCCTTCCCAGGATTCCCTAGTTAAAATTCCAGCCCAGTGTCCCTAATCCCAGTGACTGTGTTCTCCTTGTCTCTGTCTAATACTATTAATATACTGTCCTTAATTCTTTAATTTATGGTCTGTTTCAGTCACTGTGGTTTCACCAAGGACTGTCACATAGTAGGTACTGAAAACATTGTCATTAAATGTTATTGAGTTTTATTCAGACACCATTGAGAATATTGGCTTTCTAAATGAAATGGCAGAAAAAAAATACTTTTCATTTGTAAATCTATTAGTTTACAAACATTTCCTGCTTATAAATAAGTTAGCTAGTCACTCAGCTCTGATTAATAGTTCTGAAATAAATTCTAATTATCTGGCAACATAATGTCCAAACTGAGATATTTATATTTTTTTCTGTTTATTCTACTTTCTGGAACATTTGATAGCATCTTTGTACCACAAAAACATTTTTAGATTAAAATTACCTTGACCCCTGTGGTTATCTGTGGGCACTTGTGACAGATTCTTTGCTGGTGTGAAGTGGGCTGTGCTGATTGGACAATGGGAACTCTAAAAACTTTAAATTTCAGCAAAATGCCCAGAGACTGCCAAGCCAGAAGAAGCCAGGTTTCCTGCAGGTAAATGACACCAGGTAATTTGACTTTCCATGTTCACCTTAGAAAATTACTTCATATCGTAGAGGGCCGCTTAAATTTTCAAGATCCCACCACTCTGGTGTGGTTCTTGCAATTGAAAACAAATACAAATTGAAAATATTCTCAACTGAGCACAACTGCGCAGTGACAGTGCTTTGGTTATCAGCAGGCAATGTGCTACCACACTCTGGAATAACTGAATTTGATGCCTTGGTAGCAAATTTGCCTTTGATTTGACTGTTAGTAATATTGAGAGTCACAGTAACTAAAAAGCTGCAGTTTTACTCTGTCTTTTTATAAGTCTGGCTTCATCATTTTATAAACCAGAAGCAGGAGACACTGATAATGTTTCTATTTTCAAACACCATATATGTTCATATCTCTACCAGCATTGTTATTTAATAACCAATTTATATTATTCTTATCTATAACACTTGTAAGCAAAAAATTATAGCTTGAATTAAGATTTTTGAAATTGTATTAAATTAGAAGAAAATAACCAGGATTTTGTCATATACCTTAACAATTTATTTCTTCAAATAAGAATTTTTTTACTACAAAAGGCTTAAATATTGTGCTTAAAGGTATGTTCCTCCAACAAATCACAAAGAATGACACAAGACTACATTTTCGTGTTGCTTATTATATGACTAAATGTCAAAAAATATTTAATGTACATCAAGATGAAGAGATTGTTAATCCAAAGTTATGTTGTAACTTTTTCAATTTAATGATTACTTAATTGAATTAGGTGAGCTCACTAGATACTATCAATACACTTAATCAATCTATAAGCTTGTCCTTTTACTTCTAACTTAGTTCATGATACTTTTATAGATATCATATAAAATATGTAAATCTCTGTGTTAAAAGGAACTGACTTGCTAAGGATATTTTCATATACATGTGTTCATTACTGAAATTCATAATAAACATGCTTACATACGTAATTATTCTCTTTTTAGAGAGATCCCTAAAGATGCAAGTTGTCTATATTGGATTGCTCCTTCTCAGTGGGGCCTGGGCAGCACCGGTAAGTATTTACAAATTCATTTATATCTTATATAACCTCTTGCTCTATCTATTGTAAAAGTGATGCTTATTTAATTAGTATCTTTAACCTAATTCGGTTATAAAGTCACAAAAATAAGAAACATTAAGCACTTAACTTAAAAGCCTGCACTATATGCTACTTACAGGATATCACCACGTTGCCTTCTCAGGAATATTTGAGAAGACAAATAGCCAGTCACAGCATATCAAATCAGCTGAGAACGAGTGATTTTCAAAGACTGAAATTATAACATGTCAAAAGAACCTTGTAATGTTTTACCAGGACCTTGAAGAATATCTCATGAATGTTTAAAGCTAACCAAGTACATTTTGTAAATAGACGGTACTGCAAAGAGACAAGAGTGTTTCTGTATGTCTGGCAGCATCTTGGCACTGTAAGACCCTGCCAATGACAGTCCCTGCTGCAGTGAGGCTAAAGACAGAACTGGTATCCATAAACTTAACCCAAATCAAGTTCCTGTTGCCTCTTCTATCTTTTCTTTTGACCCACCCAGATGGGTGCCCAGGATGTTACCAAATTATCCTGTGACAATGCTGAGCACTGCAGACATTTTCTGCAATGCAGACATGGGGCTAATTAGATAATGTCTCAACAGCATCCTAGCTTCTCAAAGTAAACTTAGTTTGGGAACTAAGGAAATAAGTCATCATGCCATTGCCAACCATGCTTAAATATAGGTCCTGAGCAAGTGGGTGAGCAGTTGAGTAACCAGACCAACAAAGACAAACCATGCCATCAGATGAAGGCACAGAAGCAGAGGAAATCATGCTTCTCCTTGGTGCACACCCTCTCAGAATCCCAGGGGCTGTACTGACTGAACCAGTCCTGGCCCACGCAATCCACATGACCTAGGTCAGTCAGAACCAGGGAAGTGTGTGCTGAGGCAAAGTGGTGGTCATGTGGGTCTTGCTGACCCAGTGCAGTCCAAGCGGCTGAGGATGAGTTTATTTTGAGCAGCACATTCCAGGGAACAAAGTGGTCCTTTCTGACCATCATCAACAAAGTGCAAGGTCAAAGTCAATCCAGTGGTCAAAAGAGGCTGCCAGCTTTCCTCCTAGAGGAGAACAATGTCGTATCTATTACAGGACCACCATCAAGGCCAGGACAACTGCCAAGTGGGTGTCAGGGGAGCAGGGATGCTGCAGATTCCAAAGACAATAAGATCAGCAAGGACACGGGGACAGATTTGGGCATTGTGAATTGTAGTGTGATACTTTCTTACACACACACACACACACACACACACACATATATTCCACTTTAGCAATTACCTCAATTATTTAATAATAAATAGACAGTATAAAGTTGGTATATACTGAGCTGTTAGCATGTCTTATAATTATAACCCAAATACCAATTTTAAAGTGTGAAAAATAAAAGATTATTGAGTCATGCAATTTAATTAATATTCATCAATATACAATTAGGTTAGAAAGACTTTGACCTGTCACAATATGTCATAAGCTATATGCAGGTACTCTATATTGGCAGTGTATGTTTTAACACATGCACAAATACATGTAAGTATGCATGTGTGTGCTCGGTTAGCGGGTATCCGTACTTCTGTATATTTTTGCTTGCTCTGCAGCCATTTCATTTCTGTGTCCCTCTTCTTACGGCCCAATTTTGATATTTAAAAAAAGTTACATAAAAGTCTAAATTTACATTTACAAAGTCACATGAGAATCGGCACAATGATGAAATGTAATGCAGAATAAAATTATGAAATATCTTGAAGACATTTAATATAAACTTCAGGAGATTTTATCATTTTAATCTGGGGATGCTGAGACAGGAGATTTGGGTTAGAATATTTCCTTTGCTTCCTCCAGTAGCAGCCGTGTTCAAAATATTTTACTTATTATTTTAATTTAATTTAATTTTATGAGTGTATTGCTTTCATGTATATAAATACACCCATGTTGTGCAATGCCCACGGAGGTCAGAAGAGGGAGTCGAATCCCCTGAAACTGGAGTTATAGAGGATTGTTATCTGTCATGTGGATGCTGGGAATCTAACCACGGTTCCCCCACAAGAGTATCCACGGCTCTTTACCGCTGAGCCAGCTCTCCAGTTCCACATAAGGTGTTAAGGACAAACATTGTTCCTAGAATAAAATGGAATATTAGGCAAATTCTTGGAAACTAAACAATGGGGCATGATTACTAAACATTTGAGTTCCTGTTTGTATGGTGATTTTTATTAGTGAGAGTCCAGTCAGAAGAATAAAAATTCATGTCTTTATGTTCTACTTAGAAAGAGCACTCTCTAAGTGGATAGGCCAGGTGGAACCGGTGACCCCTGGTCTGCTTGTCTTGTCTTTTCTTGAATCTTCCCCGAGATTTATTTCTCTGCTGTGACTGTCCATCACGGTGCCTGGTTCCACTTCAGTACACACTGAAACACCAGGATATTCTACTCATTTGTTCCCCTTGCCACCTCAGAGATGAGTTAGAAGTTTCCAAAGTAAATAAAGAAATGGAAATACTAAGTATTGAAGAACTGTTACACTCATTTTTTTTTCACAGAAAACTTGTTCCAGAATTCTTAGGTTCTGTATCTATCTTCTGTGCTATACTTTTCTGCTATACTTTTCTTAGGCTCGGCATCTTCTGTGCTATACCTTCAGTCCAAGGCCTGAAACAGCTGCCTGTGTCTGTCCCTCAGCTTTGGGCCTTGATGTAGTTCAGCAGTAACCCCTTCACCCCTACCTTAAGAAAATTTGGCATTTTCACGTCGAACCAAGAGAATTTGTGCAATCTGCCCACCATGCCGATTCTCCCACGTCCGTTCCCCCTCGCCTAAATGAAATGCCTTACCAAGTACCTGGCAAAAGTGAGGGTCATCTTTGCATGCAGGGCTATGGTTGATGTTTGTGGACTCTCAGCACCATCAGATTCTAATTCAATACAATCATTGGATCATTGCACACATAAAGCTCACAATATGGAACTCTGAGTTTACTTCATTTAAACTTAACATCTCAGGTTTACAAATGAAAGCCTTTTGTCCACAAGGATTCCAGTGACCTCCAAGCTCCTCTACTGGAGTGCCATATACACCTTCTCCTCACCATGCCATGGGGGTGCTTCATGCTGGAATCTGGTTCTGTAGCTGAGATGACACTCCAGTGGGAAGGAATTGGTGTTTTCTTCACACTTAAATAAACATTTAAGGAAAGGCAGGAGTGTCTTCTTTTGGTCAGAATTATTTTCCACATTGAAGAATACAATCCATTGAAAGAAAAATAAATTGAACATTTGTTTGAAGGAATGAACAAAACCTGCCTTTCTCCTAAAGCCTTCTTACATGAAAAGAGGCCACACATTTCATTTCCATTGAAATATAGTAGTAAGATTAATATGCCCTGATATGATAAACAGTCGACAATCACAAACAGGAAAAACATGCCATATTTCAAGATTTGTATGAGAGATGAATAGGTTGCTGTCTTCTGGGGCTGTCAACGTTCGCCCTCCAGTGGTTATAAGAGGTACTACCATTTGTCTGAAGCAGAATTTGACTTCTCTCAAGTTAAAAAGTATCTTGTAATATTAAGAAGAAATCCAGAAAATATCATAGTTAGAGACAAACCCACCATAATATGATGGTGTGGTTTTGTACATCGTGTACAAGAGTTACCATAAAGACATGTTTACAACATTACCTAGGAAGAAAACTCAAACCAACAAAAAGGTAAAGTGGATCTTTTACATTAAGACAAAGGGACTAGCCCTAGGGGGAGTTATGGGGTGCAAAGTTCTCTAAGGTTTCCAGTGTGGATGGTGACTTGCACCCCTTCCCTGGTGTCCCCAGATCTTTAAGCATCTGTACTCTGCAACTCTGTGTCCCAGAATCTTCCTGATCCCCACCCAGTACTGTAGCCCAAATCTTGCTCTGTTTCAGGATTTGCTGCTGCAAATGTGGTCCTGGTAGATGCCCACAGTTACTGTACCGCTGTGTCTGAGTAGTCCTTCCTTCTTATAAGGAGATTTTCTGGGGGCTGGAGGGATGGCTCAGCAGTTAAGAGCACCAACTGCTCTTGCAAAGGACATGGGTTGGATTCTCAGCACCCATAGGCTGTTAACAACCATCCATAACTCCAGTTCCAGGGGACTTCAACTCCCTCTTCTGATTCCGGGGGCATTGAACAACATGGGTTCACTTACACACATGCAGGCATTACACTGATACACATAAAATAAAAAATAAAATATTTAAAAAGGAGATTTTTCTGGACATACATCGCCATATACTCTAACAGTGTAGAGTTCCAAGGGAAGTGAGTTAGGAGGAGAAATCATCTTCTCCTAAAGAATAACACAGGACTCCATCTTAAAATCATTCCTTGGATGGCTTCATTTGTGTTGGAATGCACAGAAGAGAATGAACAAGGCCCTGTCACAGGGATGACAATAATTCTTTTCACTCAGTCTTTTCCTGAAGACTCATTGCCCCCAAAGCTGAAAACAGCTTAAAACGATACCATCTAAGGATTGTTTGCTTTTCCAAATCTAGTTCATTTCCTTTAGAAGTAGGAATTCCTTTTTAGAACTTTATTTTCTTCCGTTCCATATCCTTTAGATAACAATCTTTGTGACTCTATCCACTTGTTAAAATTAGTTAAAATGCATTCATTGTGACACATATGTGTTCAGTGCTTTCTCTTGGTAAGACACTGCAAGATAAAATAACTGGGAAAATACAGTTTTTTCTCTCTCAAAAGCTAAGAGACAGAAAAGACATAAGAGGCACTTAGAACCCAAGACAGAATGTAGAAAGTGCCATGTGACTTCTGTCAGAAAGAGCATGAGCGCAGAGCTTGGAGTAGAAAAAGACTGGCTGGTTCTTGCTGGGTGTTTGTAATGGAACTACTGAGCTAGGGTCACTAAGATTAGAGGACGCGGAAGTGAGTGGGAGAGGCCTTTCTCCACTGAAAGCTGTGAGCTGAGGCATGGTGGCCGCGCAGAGCAGCCAAATGACTCGGTGCTTTGTGCAATCGATGAGGCAATAAAGATCACACCGGCAAACGCAGAAAAGGAAGCTTTCTGTATTTAAAAATATTTTCTCCAAAAAAATGGTTAAAGTGATTAAGTGTCTTATACCAGAGTCAGAAAATTGTCTCATGCTTTTCTTTACTAATGAATTTTATTCAGCCTTCTAATGAAATGTATTCAAGTCATTAGTAAAAATGTTACCCTTTAAAAAAACTAATAAAAACTCCAAAAATGAAATAACATTTCTTACCTCAGAGTAGGGAGAGAAAAAAAATCTAAGAAAAGTTTAATATACTATACTGAGTTTTCTAACCCACCTGTTTATCTCAAAATGTCCAGCCAGTAATGATAAAACAAACTTAACACTGGGAAATGCAAGCCAAGCCAAACTTTCTGAGACTCAGTGGCTAAAACTACGTCAAATGTTTAGAATATTTTTTATTCAGAAGTGAATCACTGGGCCAGGGAGATTATTCAGCAGTTAAGAGCATTTACTGCTCTTACAGATAACATGGGTTCTCAGCACCCAGATGATGGCTTATAACTGCCCATATCTCCAGTTTCAGGGGATCCAACACTTTCTTTTGACCCTCAAGCACTCCTGCACAAATGCGGTGCATGGAATCTCATGAAGGAAAATACACATACACATAAATAAAATACATAAATCTCAAACAAATCACTACAGTCTTTTGATTTTTTTTCCATAGAAAAATTTTGCCTATTTTCAACATATACCATATGCCATGGTACACACAAAAGAAACAGGAAGGAAGGAAGGAAGGAAGGAAGGAAGAAAGAAAGAAAGAAAGAAAGGCTGAGGACATTGTTCAGTGGGTAAGAGTGCAAGCATAGGGACCTGAGTTCAGATACCTAGCACCCACATAAAAAGTCAGGTATACCTGTATGAACTTGGCAACCCCGGTATTGGGGAGAGCAGAGACAGGTAGATACTGAGAGCTTGTGGCCAGCTAGCCTAACCAAAATGATCTGGCTCAGTGAGAGACTCTGTCTCAAGGCAAGGGTAATAGAGGAAGACATTGAGTGTCATCCTCAGGCCTCCATAGGTACTCACACGTTTAAGTGCATGCACCACACCAGAGAGAGAGAAAGAGAACTTTAAAGAAGCAAACAGTCACCCAAATAAAACAGTATTCTTATTTAGAGATAGAGATCAAATCCCGATTCTAGATAACTTGATCAGTAGCAGAACCCACAGCCAGAGGGCGATACTCAAGCAGTACATAGGTGAAGAGCTCTAAAAGTCCAGAGATACTTGCCACTACATCCAAGTTAGAAAAGTTTAGAGACTGGGAGGACAGTTGTGCACCCGGTGTCCAAATGACCATTATAAGCATCATGTAGGAAAAGAAAGCTACCATTCCATCAAAGGCTCCACACAGCTCCCCACGAGGGGCTAGTTACTAACCTTTTATAGAATATGCTTTAGGATAGATATGTGCTAGATGCTTTTACCTGCATTGCATCATTTATTAAAACAGTTATCTTAAAATTCCTGAAATGTAGGTATCATTTTTCTTATTTTTGTAGATAAAAACTCTGATGCGCAAAGAAGTAAGTCTCCCCAAATTACACAGCCCCAAAGTGGCAGAGCTGAGTGGCCGAGTCTAGCGCCTGAACACTCCCATACACAGCTACTTTAATGAGCACTGGCGTGAGGAATTAAAAAAGCCATTTGGCCCCTTCTGTCTGCCACTTCGCCCGATGCTATCAGCTATGACCTTGCCTTGCCTGCACTGACTTTACCATTTTCTTTGCTATCTTTCTTACATGTCCTAAGTGCAAGCTTCTGGTTGATTCCTTTTCTCCACCTGAGAGCTTTCATCTGTTCATATCTTTATCATTACCAAGATACTTACATGCTCAATAAAAGCCAACACATGGAAGCATGTAAAAAATTGATTCCGCCGCTTACTGTTGAAATATCCTCACTGTTTCTCTTCCGTACATATGAAACTTATCTAGCCATCAAACCTACCTCATCCTTCTTTTTCCATGAAATAGGTTTTGAGTCATTCCAGAATGGTCTTCAGGGGGTTACAGACTTTTTATTAAATATATGATGGGTTTTAAAATTTTGAATTATCAGATTTTTAAATTTTAACATAAAAATAATTACTTTGTGCTTAAAACTTGTATTTTAGCTAGAAGAAAGCAAAGGAAACACTGCTCTTCACCATTTGGACAAGAAGCGAAATCAAGAGCCAACACCTAGGGAAATAATTACCCAGGGAAGAGAGAGAACCTTGTCCTTTTTTGAAGTCAATGAAAATAGCCAAAGTAGGAAAGCTCCAAATCGTTCTGCACATCAACAGACGCTGAATGAAGACGGCAGCATCAGCAGCAATGGGAACGCCCATAGGGACTTAACCATGTCTGTTAACCATCCTGAGTCCACGTGGGATAAAGGGGCTGACGGTGGAGGTGACGATCTCAGCAAGCCACACGACCAGGAAGAGTATGGTGCAACACTCATCAGCAGTCACATGCAACAGCACAGAAAGAGGTCAGTGACCAGGACTGAACTGCAGACAGACAAAAACAAAGAGAAGAAACCTTGGGACGTTCTAGGCAAAATTCCAGCAGATAGCAATGATGTTAAAACCCACTCAAAAATTGAAAAGAATCATCAAAGGTATCTAGAAGTTAAGAATAACCCAGTAAAAAGCAAACACACCCATGAGATCCGAAGAAGCACTCATTACCTAAAACATCTCCCCAAGATCCGAAAAATCCCCAGTGACTTTGAAGGCAGTGGTTTCCCAGATCTTCAGGCGAGGGGAGACAATGATGTCCCTGCTTTCAGTGGGGATGGACAGCCTTCTAAGAGTATTCCTGGCAAAGAAAGAGATGTTGGTCCTGACCTAGACAGCACAGGGCTCTCAGGCTCTGGGAAAGCAGAGGTAGTTAAGCCCCACACAAGTGAGTTAGGTTCTAATGAGATCCCAGAGAGAGAAGAACATGGTGGAAATGCAATTGGAACCAGGGACCAAACTACACAAGAGGCAGGTGCTGCTGGGGTCAGCCTTGTGGAGGGTGGCAATGACATCACAGGCAGTACCAGTTTTAGAGAACTCCCTGGAAAGGAGGGACACAGACTGGATGCTGGCAGCCAGAACGCTCACCAAGGGAAAGTGGAATTCCATTATCCACGAGTGCTCTCCAAAGGGAAGACAGCACAAGGTGGCACTGGCAACTCCAAGAGTGCCAGCTACAATGAAATCCCTAAAAACGGCAAAGGCACGCCCAGCAAAGGGGCTCAAGAACCTAACAGCAACCAAGGAACCTTGACAGAAAAACCAAGATTTTCTGGTAAAGGCAAAAGTCAAGGCCTGCTAATTCCTTCCCATGGTCTTGATAATGAAATTAGAAGTGAAACAGATTCCTCCAACAGCCCCAGTAATGAGGAGAATTTAGCAACACACAGCAGAAAAAGCCATTATATACCACATGGACAAAACAAGGGGAGGTCACAACAGAGGGGCGCCTGGCATTTCCGGAGGCCCCATCCCGATAGGAGCCTTAGCCCTCGGAAAAGAGGAGACAGCAGCGAGTCAGCCGACAGTGACAGTTCAAGTGAGAGTGATGGCGACTAGGAATTCCCTGCTAGACAGCAATCTGAGCTCCAGTCCTCTACACTGGCTGTGGAGCACACAGCTGGGAGCTGAACAAGCTCACAAGCCTCGTCCCCTAAGGAAATTTTTGCTACTTTAACAATCACGATATGAAACTCTACTCAATGTTATAATGCTTTCTTAAGGGAAATCATTAAGGATTTATGTAATATGTAATATTTGAATAGATGTCATCTTAAAATAGTTTGTGAATGTCACAAGTGCCTTGCAATGTGTTGTTTGCTATTTAGACATGAGAATAAACACTATTTCTCTACAGAAGTCTCTAATAAAGTGATCTGTAGGATACTCTGTCAGCGTTGGGACATAAACTCAGAAGCAACAAGATTAATTTTTCCTCCATCAAGGTAAGGTGTATATGGACTGGAGAGATGATTTGGTGGTTAAGAGCACTGGCTGCTCTTGCAGAGGACCTGAGTTCAGTTCCGAGCACCCACATGGAGGTTCACAACTATCTATAAGTCCAACTGACCTCCATGGGCACTGCACATATGTGGGGCAGGTATACACATACAGGCAAAATACTACAATCTATAAAATAAAGGTAAAAATTTAAAGGTAAGGTGCATAAAATGAATCCACTGCACAAAGTTTGAATATGCTCCCTGACCCCACGGGCAGCTTTTCCCAGTCTCTGCTTTAATCAAGAGTTCCTATTTCATGGCCATCTATGTTCTTCTCTCTGTTGTACATTTGTAAGTTCCTCTGAGGAAACTTTTATTCCTGAAACAAATATATTAACCACTTTTGAACTGTCTCCATCCAGAGAGGGGGGCGGGGGAAGCAATGGGAGACTTTGAGCCAGCAACACAATTGGATGGGTGAGATGAAAACTCAGCTCAACCGATAGGATTCATTGAGCAAACCCAAATTATTTCCAGGCTTATTTCATTCTCCCTCTCTTTGGCATAAATGCCTTTCCAACTAATGATGATCTAACAAGTCTCGAAATTAGACCTAAGTCTCCCCCTAAGGAAGAGGGAGTTGTAGAAAGCCTTTGCCCCAGAACAAGAACTTGTACCGCTGTACCACCTGCCCCTTCTCTTCTGAGCTCAGCATGAGCACAGAGTCTGTGCAGTAGCAGAAAGAGCGGGAAGCAGGGGGAGCTGAGTGAGTGCAGAGATGCCTCAGGATCAGCCCTTCACCCTCCTGCGGCCAGTGACGGCGGCAAGAAAACTAACTCACCCTATGTCAGTGTCCATCTGTTCTCACTGGTGCCTGAACTGGGCTCGTTATTAATACACCTCTCTGTCCCCAGCATTCCTCTAAACGAGGAATTCCAGAGAAGAAAAAGAGAAAGAGGTTGGCGGGAGAGGGGTGAACATTCTGGACATCACTCTCCTGTCTCACATTCTCAAACAACAGACCGACGCACTCTGTACAGCATCTAAATTGGTTTTGATTCCTAGTTCTTGCTCTTTTAAATAAAAGTGGATTGTTACCAAAACAAAAAGAACACTAAAGGCCATTAAGTGAAGAAAACTATATCAGAATTTAAATTGCAAATAAATAAATGGAACTCAGCCTAATGCCGACATTCCAAGTGATAGTGGACTCTTCCTTGTGAACGATCTGACCACATGAAAAACACCTGAGGTGATATGAGAAAAACGTACGGGGTGGAGAAAGCCAGGGCAAAGCTGTCTTCCACCATGATCGGAGAAGGCTTCCAAAGGCCATCTTTCTTGTCTGTTATCTAGAAGAAAAACTGTGGACCTCAGCTCCCTGTTCAGAGTTTGTTTCCTCTCTCCATGCTTGCGAGCTTATGGGTAGCTCCTCAAAGCACTAACAAGATTCACATATTCTTCCTCCATTTAAGGGAAACTAGAAACGCTTCAAAGCTAGAATGTGCGATTTAGAAATTCCTTTCCTACACCTATATCTTGAAGGGTATGGCCTGTGTTTTCTTTAGAACTACAATGTGGTGTTCTTGGATGTGGACCTGGAGGAGTTGATCCGGACCCAGAGCAGAAATGCACACGGGCCCTCTGCAGTCAGACACCGGGCTGAGCTTTGTCTACCCATGTTTCAGCCGTTCATCTGGACCACCCTCATTTTGCAAAAATAAAGAAAACAAAGAGAGGTCTCCAAAACTGGAAAAGTTCAGCCTCTCACAGCTGCCTTTCCAGAGAGGATGAACGTGAACACAGTCTGCCACCTTGTGTTCAGAAAGAAAAGGTGTGAGCAGCCTCCAGAGTGTGACATTCATTTACACTCCTGAGTGCATTCCCTTCAGTTTACAGCCTAGTCAACCAGTCCTTAGCAACTCCAGTTGGCAAGGAAGATTTTCTGATCCTGTTTAGCATCTCAAACTTGACCAGAAGTCATGAAATGATCACATTAAGAAACTGTTGAATTTTTGTGCATTTCATACAATGCATCGTGATCACACTTAGACTCCCTCTCTGAATGTTCTCCCCATAGCCCTCCCACTGGATTTCATGCATGTTGTCTGTAAGGAGCATGTAACAAATAACTAGTTTATAAATAGTGATGTTATAAAGCCATAGTTTCATAAGTTAGAAGCCTGTGGCTGAGCATTTACTGAGGGCCTCAGAGCATTCTCCTTATCGGATGCTGTTAAGCCCTCGCTCAGAGCCCAGGTTTCCCCTCTATTGGACCTCACATTCACACACGGTGTAGGGGTGTAGGTTGTGATAAGAACGGGACAATGCATGAGGTCACTCGGTACCTGACTGGTTAATGTGAGACACACCACCAAGGAACTATATAATTCAGGACCAAAGGCTCGGTGGTTAACATTTATGTTCCCAAAAGAATTCCAGAGAGAACGTTCCCATGTCTGAATGCCCATCAGAGCACACCAGACAGGCTGAGAATGATGCCAAGAAAGGGACCACACTGCTGAGGGACATGCAGCTCGGGCATGGAACAAAGTTGCGAGCCTTACCTGCGAGCCTGCCACAAGACCAGAGCTGACAGCCCCACCCACCATGCCGGAGCAGCCAAAACTACCAACTATTCTGGGACAGGTATTGGGATGGCTGTGTGTGGATGTGTTGTTCATTAATAAATCTGTTACACCTCGATACCTGGTCTCTAACCTCCCTTTCCCTAACCAAGCTTGGTTAGGTCTTGACTTGCAACACTGTCTTACATGTCGAGGTTTATCTAGTAAAGTTTGTGTCCCCAAATGTCCCTCAGTGTGAGTCCATCCTCCAGAGCCTGGACAATCTATCCAGTGGAAATGATCACATTTTACAAAGTTCTTTGAGGATCAAAAGAAGAGAGGAGATGCTCCTGGGCCTTATTCAGGCACTAATATAACCAGGGAGAAAGGCAGTCGAAAGATAAGGAGGAGCCCGGTAAAGGTTCAGTTGGTAAAGCACCTCAGGCATGAGAACTTGAGTCTGATCCCTGGCACCCATGCAAGAGTCAGGCTTGGTGATGAAACCTTAGTACTGGGGGTGGTGAGGCAGAGACAGGTGAATCCTGAAAGCAACTGGTCAGTCAGTCTAGCTGAAGTGATGAGCAATGACCTCCAGGATCAGCGAGAAACCCTGTCTCAAAAAAAGTAAGGTAGAGAATGATTGGGGAAGACTACTTGAAATGGACCTCTGGATTCTGTACATCATATGAGCATACACACACATACACATGAACACACCCATACGCACCCTTGTGTGCACATGTACAGATCACACAAACAGGAGCACATACATACACCGCACATATGCATATACACAAACACACACACACACACACAAATAAGGCAGAATGTGGTGAGTTCAATACTAGAAATATAAACAAATTGAAAAAGGAGTTCCTTTAGGAACTGCATGTTTAGACAGAAAACACATATCTCCAATTAATAAGAGCTTCACAATCTATGACCTTAAATCACGCTACATGTATTTCAGAGTTTAAGAAAAGTCACTTCAGTCAGAGGACTGTGAAGTGGTGGTGGGTGAGGTGATGGGTCAATAGGCTTGGAAGGAGGAAGCCTGGCCTTAGCAACATATATGGTTTAGACTTAGGATAATAATGGTTAAGAACAAAGGCATGAACACTCTGTGTCATGCAACGAGCAATGCTTTACAAACGTTCGGGGACGGTTTATTATAGCACACATGTTCCATGTTTAGAAGTGTGACTGTCGCTGTATATTTTAATTTTAAGTAGATTAAGTTGTTGAGCTAATGAATTAGTAACAAATTATATTATTTCAATTAAAAATAATTTTTGCTTAAAACAATGAGATAGAGAGCCTCTGAAGACACACCAGGTGTAGAAAGTCATAGTTTTAGCAAAGAGTTTGTTCTGACTCAGGCAGCCTCACAGCAGCCTTGGAGTGAGATTCACGATGGAAGATCATAAAATGGAAGTTTACGGTTTTCATTTAACAAGTTCCTCAGTGTTCATAAGCCCAAATTTGAAATCACTTCCATGAGTGTTTCTCCCAGTGATCACTTTCCTGGGTATTCTACAGGTCCGTGGCCAGTCCAAGCCTGGCACTGTGGGAATGTTACAATCTCTAATGAGGTCAGAGATGAGGACTCGGTGCATGTCTCATATCAACAAATAATAAAAGGAAATTACAAGATGCCAGTAAAAACAGGCCCCTGGACAGGTTCTTGGGAACCAGCAGTTGTTCAGTGTGTATATGTGCTTAATTCATGACTCCATGGAAAAAGAGCTGCTGGATAGTAAGCAGTAGTGTGTTGCAGGTCATGTACTAAACAGTCATTTGATATGACAAAATCTGCTCAATATTACATGTGTCCATGAAGACAGGATGGAAAGTGTGACTAAGAAGGAACTAAAGCAGCACATGTCACTGAGAAGGAACAAGAGTTGCATTGTGCTGACTGGGAATGGAGCTTCCAGCTTCATATTGCACACAAGTCTGAGTTCTTGAAGCATCACATTCTGTTAATAGAAACTAGTTGGTAGAATGTTTGGGCGAGTCACAAATTAGTGGTGTTCTCCCACCAAGTTTGCTTTGGTCCTTGTTTGGTGCTGCTGCTATCTGACCCATACAAGTCCAGATATTCTACAGAGATGCCCCTTTCTCTGGCAGGAGCCCACAGTCACCACCGTTTTTCATCAGAAGAGACAGCTGGGATCAAGATGGCACACAGTGATGTGAAAGCTCCCTTGAGGGTTAAGACCACCTGTGGTCTCTGGAAAAGAGTCTCCCCTCTGACAATCTGACAAGGCCTTAGGCTTTTGAGGAAGTCTGGAGGAATGAGGAGGCTTCATTATTTCAGCTTGTCATTTATCAAAAACCCACAAAAATAAACCTTGAATCAACGACATGTATTTCCTTTATAAAATAATATTTATTTTCTGACGATAAAAGAAAGTTCGGTATATAAAATTATAAGAACAGAAATCTAAAGGAAAAAATTGTACTTTATCACATTTTTCCTTCCAGTCTTCTGTCTAAGTAACACTCACATGCATTATAAGAAAACCGGTGTCAGGCTTTGTATTCTCGGCGTACCCTACTCCACAATCTTGCTGAGTCATTTTTGCCACATGACTAATTCGAAACAATTTTAAGTTTCAATATATAACTCCGCTGGAATTTCCTCAGCAGACCACTGAGATTAGTGTCAGCCCAGTTTTTCCCTTTTATAAACTCCTGTGCTTTTTATTAAAGCCTGGTGCCATTGATAGTCCCCAACAATCCAAAGACATTTTTGGCTTTAGTGGGGTGTGATGGATGAATACAAACTGTACACAGTGCCTACCCATTCTTTTACACAGAATTTAACTGCAAGAATTTATGGTCTTTTCCTTAGTCAAATCTAAATTTATGGTCTAAATTTAGTCAAAATTAAAATGTTTCATTCATTTTTAGTTAATCATTAATAAAATGTGTTATATTAGGCCTAATTGGCCATGTAACTTTACGTTCACCAGTAAGATAAATTCCTAATAATGCCACACCAATACCAAATATCAGATGCAAAGGGCTGGAGGCGGAGTTCAGTAGTAGAGTTCTTGCCCAGCAAGTCTACTGTCCTGGGTTTGATCCCTGGCACTGAAAGAAGACAGAGGTCTTGTGTGATGTCAACTGTGAAAATGTAACACTAAATTGTTTAGTGCCTAAGATCCCATTCTTGGAGCAAGTGGATGAATGCAGACACTGCCCAGCTTAAAATGATTTAAGTCTTTACACTTCACAATAGTATGAAAGGAATCTGACTTCAAATTCTGATCACCATCTTTCCTCAGGTTCACTAAGGTGCCAGGTGGAGCAGAAAGCTGTAACTCTCAGGCTGGCAGGGACAGAGCTTCTATGGTGTATGGCATTACCAGTGTCTTTTAGATACAGCTACTCAATAATTTCATGAGATAGTAAAAACTTTATTATAAAATAGACTTTATGTTAATGATTTGCCTAAATAAAGGATAACATAAGTGTACTGAGCATGTTTAAGGAAGGCTAGCCCATCTATGGTGCTCAATAGGTTAAGTATATTAAATGCATTCTGACTTAGGGTGTTTTCAGCTTACAATGGGCTTATTGATATGTAAGCTCATCATCTCTCACAGAACATCTGTATTGCTTCATAAGACTTCCTCTGTGACACTTCTTGCTTCATACTCAGGCCCCAAACAAACATTGGTGGCAGATTTGGTCTACCAAAAGTCATCTGAAGCTCTTTATTTTAAAACAACAAACAGAAAAGCAACTTTATGTGAGGGTTCTGATTCCTTGGTTGTCCTGGGAAATCTGTATTTTAGGAGAATGTCCAGGTGAGGGCACTGTGCAGGCAGCTCTGAGCATGGCCACCCTGCTCAAGAGCCTCCAAAGCTGAAAAACAAAAAAGTCACTAGATGGCAACCTTAGTCACTTAAAAAAAAGTTAAAATGAAGAGACAAAAAGATAGCTTTATTTTCATCCACAATTACATTAGGGACAGCATCTCTCTACAGGAAATAATCCCCAAATCCCATTATCTTTTGACTCCATAGCCAGAACAAGAGCTCTCGTGTGAAAGTGACCTTAATCTGGACCTTTATCCAGTTATTTGCTGGCAAACCTTTCCTATAAAAGCCTGAGCTTCCTTAGCTAACAGAGGGAATTGATCTTAACTGAAAATATCATTTTTTTTTCTTACTAATGTCTGGATCTCTCATTAAAACCAATGCCAGCAGTGCTCAGTTTTATGATGCTGGCCACCCCTTCCCCCAACAAACCCTCATTGACACTGCCATTCTCCTTATAAGTCACTCTTTTGTGGTGCGTAAGTTATTGCAAGGAACTTTAGAGGCCCTCTGGTCCCAAAGCTGTTTATTTTATCCCTAATTGCTTATAATTCCTCCACTGCTTACATACTTACCTTAACAGGAGCTCACCACACTGCGTATTTAGTGCTAGACAGACCGGTTCATTCCTTTTCCACGTGCCGTTTGTCATGTTTCTTCCCTTCTCCTCATGAAGCCAACAATTTTCCATCACCTTTCATGTGACCTCCGACCACTCTTGTCACTCCAATTAGTTGAGCACAATGTTGCAAATATTCTGCTAATACCACTGCACAATGTGACAATTACCTCATCTATTCTTGCTAATCATCCTGAACTGTATGTATATTTATTTTTTTATTTTTAATTATGCATAAGGTGTCTTTGTATGTAGGTCTGTACAAGTGTGAGTGCAGATGCCTGGAGAGTCCAGAAGAGGGTGTCAGATCCCTTGGAGCTTGAGTGCAGGTGATTGTGAGCCACCCACATGGGTGCTGGGAACTGAGTACCAGTTCTCTGCAAGAGGATGACCTGCTCTTAACTGCTGAGCCATCTCTCTAGCTCCGAGATTTCTCCACAATCACAAAATGTTCAAGCCAGGGTTTGGCCTCAAATTCAGGTTGAACTGTATCAATTTCCATTTCTTTTATTTAATTTCTAATTATATAAGTTCCAATCTCTTTTAAAAGAGAAAATTAAGACAATTACAGTTTGGCAAATCTTAACTGGCTTTATTTGCAACTATAGAGCCAGGTAGCTGCAGTCTGGAAATGATGTGGAATTGAGAAAAATGGTTTAGAAGTCTCTACCCACCACATATGCGCGTGACTTTTATAATCAGAAAAGGGGAAGTAGCATACAGAAGGTAGACATGGTGTACATTTAACTCAACTGCCATTTGCCTTGACTGAACCTGGGGTGAGCAGTGGGCTTGTTCACTGAGGATGAGTTACTCTATAATTAGTGGAAGACAGTCTACTTGCTATAAGACTAGGCTATGGTTGTTTGCATAGCAAGTTAAGTTACACTTCACTGTGCATGGAGAAACATTTAAGCCAAACTTAAAATATGTACAGAGGCAGTTTTCAGCCAAACCTAATTCATCTCTGTTGGAATGCATGTTTTCTTGCTCTGTAAAGTTTAATATTAGATTAGTTCTGTCCCTATATCATGTGATATCATTTACTTTCTGAACCAAAATTATATACTTCCTAATGCTATCTTATTCAAGTGTTTTGAATTCTAATTTTATGATCCTATACATATTAACTACCGTGCCCAGTTTTTCAAGATGCAGATACTTTCTGGGTGTTGATCTCCGTTTTTTGTCGAAGTCTTGAACAGGTAGGGGCCAGGCGAGGACTGCCCTGTGGCACATTACCCTTGGCTCACCTATAGGCTGAGGCTGATCCATCAATTAATATTTTTCCAGAGTAGCTGATTAGCTAATTATAAATACAGCTTTATTATTACCTAGCCTAGAGAGATGCCTTGCTAACATCAATAGTCTGAGCTCTCCATCACTTCCCAAATTTATACCAGGATTACTATGAAAAGATGAAATCAGAGTGGTGACAAAAACAACATAAAAGTGTAATCAATGTAAAGTTTAAAAATAACAAGCAGCTTTATTCCCAGGAAGCAGAGTTCCTTTTCCCTGCTCTTCCTACTAATTACAATTAAAAATCCTTGGACAAATACGAAACAAACCAGAACCATTCTGAAAGTGAAACAAATTAGGCAGACTGGCCAAGGACCTCACGATACAGAGAAGGCCAGAGAGTGAATTCTATGACTTTCTTTTCCTCTCATATATCCCAGATTTGAAGCTAAAGAATCTGCTAACTTACCAGTAAATATAGACAAAAAAAAAAAAAAATAGAAAAAAAAAAAACAGCAAAAATCTTATACACATCACCCAAAGAAAGAAGAGGAAAGGAATAGCTGAGCAAAACTGGAAACTTCAGGTAATAACTACTCCACTGCAGTCAAAAACCAGAGAGAAAACAGTGACCCCCACTTATGCAAGCCAAAGCCGGGGAGAGTCTAGACTTTCCACCCTCAAGAAGCCATCACAGGTATTCCAACTGCATCACCACCATCACCGCTGAGGTCCTGCCAAAGAATGCTGAGAAAGGAGCAGGGACTTTCATCCCAGTCAAGCACAGTGAAAAGCTGGCCCTGTGTCGTCAATGGGGAGCATGTGGAGAGCCTGGACTCCACTCAGACCTGGCATGTCCCAGCTGCAGTAGGAGGGCTGATGGAAAGTCAGAGCTGTCACCGCGCCCAGCAGTAATGATGTCACCCACACATACTGCCAGTAGACTATGTTGGGAAGCAGAATTGACAGTCCTGTCTGAAGTAATAAGGAGCTCTTCCTCGTAACCTCTCTCTCTCTCTGTCTGAAGTAATAAGGAGCTCTTCCCATAACCTCTCTCTCTCTCTCTCTCTCTCTCTCTCTCTCTCTCACACACACACACACACACACACACACACACACATCAAGAAAGTTTTGGTTTCTACATTTATCCTGTCAGAGTGATGCCATTGAAAGCCACCTAATACAAAAGTTAAATTAGATCCAGAAGGACCAGAAAAATAGTTCAGTTGGTAAAGTGCTTACCTTGTAAGCATGAGGAACTGTGACCAGATCCCTAGTACTGAAATCAAAACCAGCACAATGGTGTTTATCCATAACCCAAGTTCTAGCGAAATTTAGACAGAGAGATCATTGGAGCTCATTGGGTAGCCAGCTTAGCTGCCACTGACTCCAGGTTCAGTGAGAGGCTGTCCCAAAAACTCAGGCAGAAATTCTCTATTGCTGAAGATACTACATACACAAGCTGAAGAACAAACAAGGTGAAATCAACCTGATACTGACTTCAAAGCTTCATTTTTACTGGCTAGCTTTCATAGTGTGGGTAAATACTATGTGTGCTACCAGAACAGAAAATTAATCATCAGCCTTACCCAGCTGTGAATCCTGTGAGCCATGACTGGCCTGACAAGATAAGAGCGCTGGTGCATTAGTGGCACAAATATTATGGGTGTGACCAATGACTTTCTAATTGGATTGAAGGTCTACTTCATAAGATGGAGCCCATACCTGACACTGGCTATCAGGCCTCAGAAACTGTGGCTAGACAGGTCACAGACCACTGGGAAGAGCCTAATATTACTCTTACTAACTCTTAAGGATTTACTGTTATGCATAGGTTAATGAATCTCTCAACTCTCACCAAGGTGCTGCAGCACATGGTGATTAACACAAAGACCCACAACTGGCCAACATGCAGAAAATAAGAGGCCTCATACTGCTAACCCCTGAATAAGACACTTATATCAAGTTTTTGCTTCCTAAGACACAAGAATCATTTAAGAAGAGACGGTGGGAAGATTTTAAGAGCCAGAGGTGGTGGATGACCAGCGGGAAACTGTTTTCCAGGCAGATGGTCAGTTATTAACATGAACTCACAGCCATGATGACAGCATGCACAAGTCTCACATAAACTCAAGCCAGACAAAAATCTAACATGGACATGGGGAAGCGGGTCAGAAACCCCAACCCTACTTAAGAAACACTGGCAACCAAAGAGTGCTAAGAGAAGTAGAGTCAGTCTCATTTATGAGTGTGACTTTGGGTAGATTAACCAGGCTCCCTTGAAAGGACCCACACAAAGGACAAATTTGACTATATAGGCGTGCGTGTGTGTGTGTATGCGTGTGTGTGAGAGTGTGTGTGTGCGTGCGTGTGTGAAATTAGGGTAAAGGTATTGGTTGGGGAGGTACAGATGGGAAATGGGATCTAAATGTGATCAAAATATATTATATGAAATTTTAAAAAATTCAATAATAATAATAATAATAATGAAGTGGGGAGTGACTAGGAAGACACTCAGTGTCAACCTCTGACCTCCATACACACATGCATGTGCACCTAAATGCATATGTATACACACAATTAGATCCAGACTCAAATATAATATGAAAATATACAAGTCTTAATTGGAAAGCTGCCATCTTGAAAAGAAACAGGAAGACTTAAAATTGAATGTGAAAACAGTAAGTAACTAAAATCAGCACTGACTTGTAAAGATGTTAGAATTATCCAAAAGATCATAGTAAGGCAATCATTAAAAAGCTTCAGTGAGGAATATCTGAACTCTTCACATGACTGAAACATAGACTTCGGCCAGAAGCAAGAGGTCCGTGTGGAAATGCTAGCACTGAAAAAATTACACTTGAAAAAATTTAAAACTCTGGATAAGAAGAATTAGGGGAACAGAAGAAAGAACCAGAAAACTAGAAAATGAAGCAATAGAAATTATTAAATCTGAACAGAGAAGAGCATAAAATACAAATAAAACACATGAAAGCAAACCACAAAAAAATTAAAAACAACAGCATCTCAGGGATCTGTGGGATTATAAGAAGAGCTAACACTGTGACTGGAGAAATGGCTCCATGATTAAGATCACTGGCTGCTCTTGCAAAGAACCCAGGTTCAGTTCCTAGCACCCATATGGTAGCTAACAACTGTCCATAAAGGGGAATTTTCATATAACATTGTTGATAATATTAATTAGTGCAGCCATTGTGAAAAACAGCTTAGGGCTCATCAAAATACTAGAAATAGAGTGTGATCCAGGAATCCCACCAGTAGGTATGTATACAAGGAACTGATATCATATGTCAAAGGAAGGAATATACTTGCATGGCCATTGAAGCATTATGTACAATAGCCAACACAAGGAATGGCTGAGGTGTCCATTGATAACGAACAGATAACAGTATGCACCCATGGAAAAATGAGATTTTGTCATCCATAAAAACATAGATGGAACCTAAAGGTGTTATTTAAATGAAATAGGTCAGGCACAGAAAGACAAGGACTGCACGATCTCATTTAACATACCAAAAAAAAAATACAAAACAACAATAAAAAACAGAACAAAACAAAACAGAAAGCAAAAGAGTAAAAAGAGAAAGCTAGAAAGTTGATCTCATAAAAGCAAACAGTAGGCCAGCAGTTACCAGAGCCCGGGAAGAGAAAAGGGTAGAGAGGATGGATAGTGAATAGATACAGGGAGCAGGTAGATAAGAGGAATGACACCCAGCATTCCAGAGAACAGTAGGTACCGACAGATGACCACAGACTTCAAGATGGCAAGAAGTGATGGTTCTGAATATTGCCAATATCAACCAGTGTCAAGTGTTTGAGGTGATGGATATGGCAATGATCCTGTCAGATCATTACTCATTGGATACATGTAATCGAAATGTCATGCTGTATCCCATAAATATGTACAATTATTATGTGTCCATTTGAAATGAAAGTATTTAGAAAGAGTGTTGTTCAATGTTTATTTGGGCAAAGTCTTACTGTGTTGCAGGCCTTGAACTTGGGACCCTCCCACCTCAGCCTCTTGTCTTAGAATTATAGGTGTGCTACCACATCAAGTCTAAAGTATTTTTTAAGTAAAGAAAATGCCTACTGACTCAAAAGCTAAGTGAACAGCCAACAGAAGAAACCTAAAGAAAACGACAGACTGTGAGAAAATCACACAGGTTTTCCTTTTCTCAATGAATAGAGTGAACATGCTGCATTCTGTATCCAAATTCTTCAAGAGCAAGGTTACCTGATCATCCTGCTGATGGAAGTCTCAATTTCTGGCTCAAGCAGAAGCATAGCAGAGTCTGTCATCAAATTGCTATTGCATTCGCCAAAGAGTGAAGCATGCAAAGTGCTTTTGGAGAAAGCAAAAGGACAGAGAGTGGGGACTTCGTTGTCCCTTGGCTATTTGTGTTAGAGAATGAAGATTCAAGCATGTGGCAGAATTCTGACTCGTTTTCACTCTTACATACCATTATGGTAACAAAGTTGTGGGGAACTTTGACCTACTTCCCAACTATTCTTAATTACTGGATGCTACTAGCACTTCCTAGAAAGATCAGGCCATTAGGAACAGCTGAATTGACAGACTGTTCGGAATGGTGTGATACTGGTATTAGTGTTACAATAAGGACTTTAAGACATATGTACATCTTGCTATGTACCCTAACCTGGAACTCACTGTGTAGACCAGTCTGGTCTCAAATTTGAGGAGATCCACTTGTCTCTGCCTCCCAAGTGTTGGGATTAAAGGCATGTGCCACCACACCCAGAAGGATGTACTTTTTTAGAGATTTATACACTTAGAATACATTGGGCTAATCCTCTTCATTTAATGATAATGCATTGTCTGCTTGCAGGAAATGTCAAATCACATGTTTTAAGTGTAGAAGAAAAGAGTACATATATCAGATACTAAAGGGGGACTCATTTCTCAACTATCTGGCTAGAAATCAGAGTAGCAGACTCCGATACTTGAGGCATCTCTAGAGTTTAAATAAATACAATAATTATGGAAAATAAAAGAAAAAAATGAAAAACATTTTCTTCCAGGCTGGAAGACAGATAGATAGGAAGATATAGAAGATAGATGATAGATGATAAAAATTGAATGATTTTCTAAAGTTGAAATTAACCCATGTTACTGTCAGTTACTAGAAACTGTTGAATCACTTTTACTCTTTTAAAGACGTAAAATCAGATCAGATATCAAGACTGTCAGCTTCACATTAGCTCCACAAAGTTGTACAAACCTTTTGTTTGCAATTATAACTATTTACTAAAAAAAGATTAATTGTGGGGCTGAAGAGATGGCTCAGTAGTTAAAAGCACTTGTTGCACTTGCAGAAGACCTGAGTTCAGATCCCAGCACCCACTGGCAGTCAACAACTACCTGTAACTCCATTTCCAGATCTGAAGTCAAGGTCATTGCACAACACGGGTGCACACACATGCATGCAAGTAATACAGTCATACACATAAAATAAAAATAGTAAAGAAAATACTATTTAAAAAAGATTAGTTTTTGTTAGTCACGTTTCTATCACTATAGCAAATACATGAGATAATCAACTTATAAAAGGAAAAGGTGTATTTTGCCTCACAGTTTTGGAGGTGCCAGTTCATGAGGGGGTGGGCCCATTGCTTTTAAGCTCTGGTGGGAGAAACAAATCATTGGCACTGCAGATCTACTTACCTCATAACCAGGTCCTCTGTGAGGACGTACCCTAGTAAATGAAAGATTTCCCATTAGACCCCAACTATAGTTCTACCTTGGGAACCAAGATTTTTAACCTAGGACCTTTGGGGACATGAGAGAGCCACACTATCCATGGCCTGGGACACCAGTTCTCCTGTCCTTAGGCCTTCAGACTCAGGAAATCACACGGAAGCCTCCCAGATTCTCGAGCCTTCAGAACTGGATTGAATTACACCAGCAGCATAGTTGCTCAGCTTACAGACAGCGTATCATGAAATTGTTCAACTGGCACAATTCTGTGAACCAGATAAGCCTTCTCTTCTATATCCGCATAGTTTCTACTGGTTACGGTTTTCTGGCAAACCCTGAATGGCACAGGTATCCTACTAGAGGCCACAAAGAAACCAGACAAACATAATTTAGGAAGCCCAGTACAACTAATAATGCAGTACTTCATGTTAAAAAGCTGGCAGAAATACTGCTAAGTAGTAAAATATACAGTACCACACTCTTCCTCAGGCATGTGGAAGCATTTTCTCCAGTGTCCCATCAAATGTTACTAACAAACCAATAGTTCAAATTAATAAGAATTTCAAGTTGCGGGTTGGAGGTATAGTTCAGTAGTACAGCATTTTCTCTAGCATGCATAGGCCTTCAGCTTTATAGCCCTAGATGTGCAAAATTTAAAAAGTGTTTTAACTTTTTATTTTAAATTTATTTTTATATTTTCCTTTAACATTGAGAATTTCATATATGTACACAATGAAATATGATCATCGGCTCTTCTCAAGTCCCCACCAGCATGCCCGTCCTAACTCCATGTCTTTTTTATTACTTGTTTTTAAAATAAGTTCTTCGAACATTTCACGCAATGACTTTGATCATATTCACCCAGCCCTGGCCCAGTTCCTTCCAGGTTCTCTCCCCACACCCATCCCTCCCCTCCGAACTTTGTGGTCCCCGCCCCATGGAGTCCAATTTGTGCTGCTGGAACATGGTTGACCAATCAGGGGCCACATTCTTAAAGAAAACTGACTCTCACTCTTTCTCCCAGCAATGGCCAATTGTTCCTTCTCTGTGCTGCCATTTTGTCACTTGAGCTTGCACAGGTCTTGTGGGTGCTGTCACCATGCTGCGAGTTCATATGGGCAACCACTCTGCTGTGTCTGGAGAATACTGTTTTCAAATAGTGACCTCTGCGTCTTTCTACTTGCTCTTCCACCAGGATCCCTGAGCCTTGGGGGTCTCTTTAATGATGGTAAATAACGAACCTTAAGCTTACAACGGCAGAGAATAAACAAGAATAGATCCATTTTTGAGTTCACAGTCTGTGTAGCTTTCTGTCACTCACAGGACCCGCCTCCATCAACACAGAGAACAATTACAGACTTTGTCTTTACTGCTCCTTTCTATAATATACAATGTATTTTCCTAGTATTTATTTTTCTTTTATATAAAAGAATCAGAATACCGAGAACTTACTCTTCAGGATAACAAAGCGGCATCTACACAGTGGGTCAAAAGTACAGCAGTGAAGGAAGCCAGGGAGCCTCTTCCGGGCTGCGGTGGAGAAGCAGGCCAAGAAGTCCAGGAAATGTCAGCCTAATTTACTTTAAGTTTAAGCAAAACATCATTTCTCCTGTAGGTGGGTTTCAGCAAACACCGTTACAGGCCACTGTATAGACTTGCCGGAAACTATGGAGCAAAACTAGCATCTCCCCGCCCACTCTGTTTAATCTCACCTCGTTTCCTCTGTTTCCTGTGGCTGCCATGTCTAATTCAACAGACATTCACAAAAATAGTAGTTATTAGACAACTTGTGGTCAATTTATATTCTCAGCATGCGCTGCTGAAGCAATCTGGGTGATTTTAAGGCACGTAGCAGCTCTGACACAGTTTCCTAGATTCCCAGAAAAGGCTTCCTACGAGTGCTATTTTGTCTTTTTAAAAATGGTAATGTTCTCCTTAGCTGGAAATTGTTTCATTCTTTTGTGTCTTTCTAGTATGACACTATAAATGGGTCTAAAGCATATGAACAGAATTTACCTATGCATCAATCTGTGATAAAAATGTGGAGAAACTGTATGTAAATGCCTCTTCTTTCAGAAGCAATGTGGCATTCAGGTTTTTCATTTTTATAGTTATTTATTTCACCACACAATAAATTGATATCATAGCAAATAACAGTGAAAACATTTGGAAGTTTGTCTGAAAGTTTAGAATAAATGAATAGGAATAGAATATATATATATAAAATAAATGTAAGTTCCAAAGAAAACAATCATGGTAATATTTTATATTAAAAACTCAAATCTCCCTATTTAATATTTACTACACTCCATAGGTTTCTGAGATGCCTTTGTACGATATGTGCACCAAGCACAAACATTCTCAACCACAGCTCTGAGCACAGAGCAATTTCCAATAGGTGATTTGCATTCAAAAGATTATTTGCCTTGCCCAGGATAAAGAGAACCTAAAAATGCTTGGATTCATCACAGGACAGATCATCAGAACACCTTGATTATCCGGAGATGCATTTGCAGGAACAAAGAATGAATGATGTGGCTCATTGGTAGAAATGTCAATGAATGTAAAGATATGGGTTCCATCACTAACACCCCAAAGAAAGCTCCTCAGCAACAGATCAAGGAAAACGTCCCCTATGCACAGCCAAGAATTCACCTGCAGCTTAGTCAAGGGCTTCGTGGTAGGAGCAGAGATCTCTCCATTTCTCAAATCCACTGTGCAAAAGCCGCATTCTTCAAGTGGTACAACGGCCTCTTGTTGATAACTTGACTCTGCCAATGCCTATATCCCATTCTTTGCCTGTTCCCACATCTACCTCCCAGTTACCTCACTGGAAGTGAGGTAGGTGGAATCAGGACATAATCTCAGAGTTGGAATCTCTCAGTCCATTCTTTATAAGCCTCCTTTGTCAGACTCCCAGTGTGCTTTCCTGAAGTAATCAGGAGATGATGAACTGGTTGTACACTGTGTCCACGTCTGTTCCAGTTTGCTTTCCATTGCTGTGATAAAACACTGCCCAAAGGCAAGTTAGGTATGAAAGGGCGTTTTTCATCTTACAGCTTATAGTTCATTCTTGAGGGAAGTCAAGGCAGGAAACTAGAGCAGGAACAAAAGCAGAAACCATGGAGGAGTGCTGCTTACTGGCTTATTCAACTCTTTCTCTTACACAGCCCAGGCCCACCTGTCCAGGGATGGTGCTGTTCTACATCAATTAGTAGCCCCCACAGTCACACCCACAGGCCAGTCTGATGAAGTCAATTCCTCAATTTAGGTTTTTCCTCTACTAGGTATTTAATATTCAGATATTTACATTTATTCTAAGAAATATTTTAATATAAATTCAACTTTATTATTCTTCCTCCAGAAGGAATCATTCAAACAAATATATAAGCTATCTTAATGAAAATAATATAACTCAACTTTTTAGATTTCAAACACAAAGCATTTCATCACAGCAATACACCAACCGAAGGCATACCGAAGCATAAAACGTGATTTGTACACCCAAACAAGTCCTCCATACAGATTCATCAAGTTATTCAATCAGTCTAGGTATAGTGGTGCATGCTTGTAATCTTGGTACTTAGGAGATAGATGCAGGAGGATCAGGAGTTCAGGATCATCCTCCACTACATAATAAGTTTGAGTCTAGATGGGCTACATGAGACCTGTCTCAAAAAAATGTTATAGAATCAGAAACTTGATCAGAGCTACATAGGATTTAACTTGATAGAAATTATGAGTCAACTTGAAATCAATTATCATTTAACACCATGATGGTCATGTTGGTTTTTCTTCCCGCCTCCCCCCCCAAATTACATTTAGTATTCTACACATGGATTTGTAAGTAATTTCACCCTAAAACAATTCTCTACTTTTAACTCTGTTATGTATTCCAAAGCATATGCCTCTAGTTTTTCTGTTTAGTACACAGGAAAAAGGGTTCACTCTAGAATAAAAATACAATCAGATATATTATATCCACCATGAAAAAAGATAAGAACTATGCTTTTAAGTCAGGCATAGTGGGCACACCTTTAGTCCCAGCACTTGGGAGGCAGAAGCAAGTGTAGCTCTGTGAGATCAATGCCAGCCTAATTCACAATTGTGAGGCAGAGGTAGGTGAATCTCTGTGAGTTCCAGGCCGGCTGGGCTATGGGGAGACCCTGTCTCAAAAAACCGAACAAAACCCAAAAATAACCCCCAAACCTTCCATGCTTTAAAAAATTACCCTTTCTTGTTCTCTTTTCTAATTACAGTATACCAAGACATGCATTTATTTGTCTATAAATGTACGTGTATACATTCTAGACTAGATTCTGCATATGAAACAAGACATGAGTTTTTTTGTTTTGTTTTAGTTTTACGTTATGTGATTGGATGACTTCACTTAATATCATGCATTCTAGGTCTGTCCATTTTCTTGTGAGTATATGATTTCGTTTTCCTTTAAACATGAATAATACTCCATTTTATATGTGCACCAAATTTTCGTTATCTATTCATCTAGTGATGGAAATTTAAGTTGGTTCCATTTTCTTGCTATAGTGAATACGACAGCAATAAACACAGAGGTGTAAATATCTCTGTAATCGGGCATGGAGTCCTCTGGATATATTCCCAGGGTCATATGGCAGCTCTATTTTTAATTTTTTGAGAAACCTCCAACCTGATTTCCATAACGACTGTACTGATTTGCACTCCCCCCAGCAATGAAGAAGTATTCCTCTTTCTGTACGTTCTCTCCAGCATTTGCTGCCATTCTGACTTGGGCAAGGTGATATATCAAAGTAGTTTTAATTTTCTTTTCCCCAATGACTAGGGATGTTGAATACTTTTTAAAACAGCTGTTGAAGACTATGAAATTCTTGAG
Organism: Eospalax fontanierii; assembly: GCA_035773235.1. NCBI lineage: Eukaryota > Metazoa > Chordata > Mammalia > Rodentia > Spalacidae > Eospalax > Eospalax fontanierii. The sequence continues at coordinate 20,922,527 of CM069533.1, read as the reverse complement.
AGTTCTTAGAATAAAGCAAGCTTTATTTTAATTGCTATTAACTGTTCAGGAGTAAAGAAAAAGTGGACTATTACGTAATCACTTAGAACAACAGGTATTTTTTTTTCATAAAGTTTTCCTGTCGCTCCTGCAGTCATATTGACGTAGCCTCAACTTAGCTTCAAACATGGAGATCTAATCTTACCCTTAGATAACTGAGATAAATTTTTCATAAAGCATCTCATACAGAGGAAAAGGAAAAGAAAGAGGGGAAAGCTAGTAAAGGAAGAAATTAGAACAGCAAGACCTCAGTTTTCCCCAAATTGAGCATGAGTTAAAGGACTTTCCAGTCACAATGAAAATAGAATTTGCTGACAAAGTCACAATCACATTGGACAACTCACAACTGGGGAGAAGAAATTTACAGAAAGCATTATTTATTTTTAACTACAAAATTGGAGTATTTCCAAACTACCTCTGGGAAGTGCCTGCCTGCCCTAGACTATTATTTCACTCTTTTTCTCTCTCATATTCTTGACTCATTTACCATTGCTCAGAGGTCAGCTTACTGGTATCATGAAAACACTCAATTTTATTTAAAGTTTCTAGTCACGTTCTGATCCATTAACTTAGAAACTGATTGGGGTGACATGGGTATTTATCATTGGTAAGACATTCTTTATTAAGTCAACTGGGACATGTGCTCTCTTAGTACAAAAGCCCTGTGCCTTTGTGACCTATGCATTCTAGAACTATTTAGAGTTCAAATTTGGAATTTCTCTCACAATCCATTTAGTAAACAACTTTATACTTTATTAGATTATAGTAAAATTTCTTTGGCACCAAAAAGACTTTATTCACAGTCTAATTCATAATTTGTGCATGAACCTGACCATGGGAAATGAACTATATTATTATTAATTTACAAGAGTTATTATTATTTTCAGATGTGAATGAAACATTTCCCAAGAATTGTCTATCAGTTACTTTTTCTCTTTTAAAATACTCGCCAAAGGTAACTTAAGGAAGGAGAAGTTTATTCTGGCCACGGTTCCAGGGTGTAGCCCAGTGAATCGTGGCAGGGAAGTCGAGGCAGCAGGAACTTGAAGCCACTTGTCACACTGCCCACGGTCAGGAATCAGGGAGCAATGAATGCTGATACTAAGCCCCTCTCTCCTCTTACTGCAGTCTAGGTAAACCCAGAGGATGGAGCCACTCACTTTTCTGATAGGTCTTCCCATCTCAGTTAATGCATTCAAGATAATCCCTCACAGGCATGTCCAGAGGCTTGCCTTCTAGGTGATTCTAAATCCTGTCAAGATGATAATCACTATTAACCACCCAAAACGGCATCAATTTGCAGTATGACGCTGAAGAACATTTTTTTCTACACACCATTAGAAGGCATAGATTCAAGAAAATATTCAACATTGCCTGGCTTCTTTCTCTATATTCTGACACAAGAGATTTCCTGGGTTGGAAAGATTCCAGGCAGCAGATACTTCAAATTTTGCCAAACTGACATTGAGGCAGCCAAGAGCCTAAATGCACATTCTTATAAACCAGTCAGCTGATGTGGATTCTGAGATAATTAAATAAATTCCAAATAAAGTCTAGGGTTTATAGGAAACAGTTTTTTAGAAACATAGTCAATTACAGTAGCCTCTAATAATATAGGCTTAAGTGGGGCATCAGAGAACCTACAACTTCATTTTTTAAGCACTTTGCATACAATTAATAAAACATGGCTTACATGCTTCAGATAATCCTTACCACTTCCCTTGACCAAGATCAACAGGAATTCTATTCACCATCGACAGTAATTTTTTTGTCTTTGCATTCACTGTCTCCCCACCCCCACCCCATCCCCGTCCCATTCTTGCCACATTTCCTCAAATGTTTCCTGGAGCAAATTGACCTACTAACCCCTTCCTTCCCCTTTCTCGCATTAACTTCCCACACATAACAAACCTGACTTTCATATTTACAGTTCCCCCCCTCCCATGCCATTTTCTCAGGTTCTGTTCTTCCTAATAACTTGTCTATTCAGTGTTTCACAGCCTTGCTTTTAATACTGATTTCTTTCCTAAGATACTTTCTAACTGTAACTCCCACCTCCAGACATAGGATGTGTATTTGTGCCTTATGTGTTAGAACAATATGGTAGTTTTTCTTCTCAATGACCATATGCCTTACTTTACAGGGGTTGGGAGGTACATCCCAGTTAAGAATGTATGTTCTCGTCATTTCTTGATCCTTTGCTGAGATAAAAGAAAGACATCAGGTGTGCAACATGACCATGATAAGCAGAGAAGAGGGAGGACTGAGGGGTATAGTAAAAGACTAGCCTAAAATAAGTTTAGGGAGTAGATTTGGGGAATATTGTTTGTAACTTTGTATTAATGTCTCTAACAATGGTCACTTGTTTTTCAGATGACTTAGTTTTCATGATAGTAATATAAACTTCTTCCCAAGGAGTAGCTTAAAAATAAATATGTGAACCTAAAATCATAGCAACATAGTGTTTTCCAAATGGCCACTTAGGGTGAATTTGTCTTAGGAAAACCAGCATTCTGCAGTGCTTTCCTCGTAAGCCAGGAAGTGGTGTCCCAAACCTATGTAGGAAAATAGTGAAAGACAACACAACTCTTTTTTTTAAGAGTTTTACCTCGTGGCCTGGCCTCAAACTAATGTCAGTCCTCATTTCTCAGCTTTCCAAGTCTTGGGATTACAAGTGTGAGTCACTATGCTCAGCTGAGAATATTTCTAGATTGCTACACTCAGAGATATAACAAAATAACTCCCAAAGGAAGAAGATACTGTATATTTTGCCTAAAATGCATTGCTATGAAAGTATTTAAACAAATAACAAGAAAACTGGTGGCAATATAAGTCTATGTAATGTTAGAGAGACTAAAATCAATAATTACCAGCTGAATATTTAAGAGTGGTGGAGAACTGATAGTTAAGTTGCTCAAGAATTTAGTATCTTCTTGAGTAATCACAACAAACAGAGATAACCTACATGTGAAAAGAAGTGAGGTGGTGTCTTGACGCGATATGATGAAACACAGAGTGAAACACAGTTCCATGGACGACACCCGGCTGACTGCAAAGGGATTCAGAGGTTGCTGAGAATGGAGATGACCAGACAAGACTTTTCAAAAAACTGTGAGACTCGACACCTGTGATGGCTAATGGTGACTGTCAACTTGATGGGTTCTAGAGTCACCATGGAATCGAGCATCTGTGCGTGTCTGTGAGGGATTATCCAGATTAGGTTAACTGAGATGGGAAGATTCACCCTAAGTGTGTGCACTGCTCCATGGGCTGGGGTCCTAGACTACACAAAAATCAGAGCACTAACTGAGCACCAGTATTCATCAGTCTTTGCTTCCTGACTATGGATGCAAAATGATGAGCTGCCTTAAACCCCTATGCCACGACTCCCCTGCCATGATGGACTGTGCCCTTGAACTGTGAGCCAAAAGTCCCTGCCTTCCTTAAGGTGATTTTGTCAAGTGTTTTGTTACAGCAACAACACAAGTTAACAGTAAGCACTATGTCTTCTCCACAGTGTCCCTCCAACCCCCATGACAGCCTGGTCTCAGCCAGGACAATCCTCTGCCAAGGACTTAGTTAAGGTTTTCTAAGTATGTTCCATTCACTATGAACTCAAGCTCCAGCTAACTATAGACATAACAGGGCAATGAACCATTTGAAAGTTCTGGGGACTTCCTTCTGTTGTTTATAAACTGAAGAATTATATACTTTATAGTCTGAGGATGCCACTGTGGCATCCATTTAGGATCCACAGAATTCCCTCCCTTCTTAAATATAGTGGTTGTGTGTTAGGATTTGGGGTTAGACACATGTTAAAATATGACACAAATCTTTCCTGTTGGATTATTCAAAAACACCCAGTTATAATTAAGTAAACACAAAAAAGTTGCAAAGGAAATAAGAGGTTTCCATATTAAAATAAACACTAGAATTACCAATGGTTCACAAATATAATTTAAATCTATTATAAGATCCAAAATTTATTCCAATTGCTTCTGTCAAATCTTTCACTTTGTGCTAAAACTTCTAAAGAGAAGAGATGTCTTAAGGAATGATGTGTGCTTCATATTACCAGGGTGGAGCTCTATTAATAGTTACCCCCAGTGACATCTGGAGGTGCAAGAGAAGAAGGAGATGAGCTTATGGTCTAGCATTATTGTACTTATTTTTGAGATTTATCCTCCTTTGATCAAGCTTGTAGGTAGGAGACTTCCTAAAGTTCATAACAGCAGCCACCAAAGAGGAAATGATTCAGAAAAATAGCAAATTCAATGATGGGAGGATAATTTGCAGTTCAACACAGTGGATGTGTATATCTAAAACATATTCTGAAGAAAGTTTAAAAACATTGTTACCTAGACAAATTAGCAATCGTCGGCAGGAGGGTAAATATACAGAGGGTTTTGTTTTTGTTTTTTAATTCAGGCATTTTTTGGAAACTCAGGAAAATCACACACACACACACACAAAAAACTTTTGAAAGTTTAATTAAGCACTTTTCAGAGTCTGCTTCTTGCAAGTCCACACTGAGAGAAAAATCAATCACGTGCCCTGATCAGCAAGTCACAAGCATGAAGCAGAGGCATTAGAAACTCGTCATGTCTGTGTTCCCCTGAGCACCAGCGTCCTGCAACACTGTTCTTAAATCGCAAATCTAGGGGAACAAGCTGACCAAAACGTGGGCCAAAGTTTGACGCAGTGTTAAAAATCCTGTGGGAGCTAAGCACGAATACAGGGAGGTTGCTCTGTTTGTAAAGAGAGTAACAGTGGCTCAAAAATTCTGAACAGCTGATGTGTAAGGATGGGTATTTCTACCTGGTCTGAATGGTGGTAAGTAGAAATTCCATAGTCCCAATCTCATTAAGTGCTGTAGACCACAGTTCAAACTTTGAACTTGGTTGAAGTTACTAGAAGTCACAGAAATGAAGAGAATTTAATACAGGAACAAAGGAGCCATCTTACAGGGAAATTGCAAATACGGTTCCTGGTTTTGCAATGTTTAAATTAGAAAGAAAGCTGGGAATACCCACAAAATTGCACTTGGCACTGAGTTGTTTGGAAGGTACATTATTCTGTCATTCCTTTGAAATCTAAAACTAGGCTGATTCTTGAATGAATAAAATATTTTATTAATACATAATAGGTGAAGAACCATTAGGCTTTACTCATGATAAAAATATAAATAAAAACTCAAAGCTTCTGCCAGTTGCAAAACATGGAAAATTGTAAGTAATGCTTGTGGTCGCACTGATCATGAGACTGGCTACTTCTAGCTTTCTCCTTCTCTGCACACTGCTTAGACTTGTTGCTCTTGCCTTTGCTAAATATAGCTGGCTTCCTGCTCTTTTCACAGCTGACTGGAGAATTTCATTAGGAAGATGGAAAGCTAACACTATCACTCTGATGAATAAGATGGTCAGCTGATAGCTCTCCTAGCTCTGTGGAAAACTTTACAGCAATAAGAGGTGCTGAGTGACAGGACTGAGTTCATTAAAAGAGCCAATTAGCTTGATAAACAAGAGGCAGAGGCTTTCTCTCACTGTCTCCCTGTGGGGGAAGTTATAGAAAGCTTGGGTTGGAAATCCAAGAAGGGATGCCTTCTCTTCTTGTTCACCTGTATCCTATCCAGTTCAGGGGCTCTCTCCTTCAAGGATCAATCAATCATATGCATTTTTAGTGCATGTCATGCTGCCCACAGAATGAAATCAATACCCTCAGATGAGGCTTCCAGGATGTGCAGGTGTATCTTTCTAACCTCTGCAGTTCTCCAGGATGTAAAGTCTTCACCCCAACAAAAACATCTGCAAACCTTTAACAAGTACACCTTCATGTCTTTATCAACTTTATCTGGAAAACTTCTTGCCTCCCATCTAGCCCAATATATTGAAGTGGAATTCACATCTCCCCTTCCCTGCCAAGCCTTTGATTAGTCCCAGTGAGAATTGATTGATCTCTATATCAGTTACGTAATGCTATATCTTGACCCAATATTGGACTTTTCTTTCACCGACCAAGTTCATTGGGACAAAGAGATAAAATTTCTAATTGCTGCCTACTCTCCTTGCTTAATTGCCTTTAACAGTGAGTGGGACAGTCTCTTATGATTTAATATCTGCTATCCATAAGATCCTGTATGTGAGATAAATGTCCTTAAAGAAGCACAGAACTCTTCTTTCTCATCTGGTCTAAAGCTGTAGATTATGCTTATTCTGTTTTAATTTTATGTAAAGGAACATACACACCCTCAGTTGCAGAAATGTATTCTATTCACAGCAACAGAATTCCTGTTCTTACTTGGCCAGAAAGACTGACTGTTAGATATAATAAAAGATGATCCACTTCCCTCAGTCTGGAAAGGAAGCTGACACAAAACTGACATTTTCCTTCAAGCATGAATTTTATTAAGGTCATGATTGGGCTTCAAGGTGGAAGGGATAATATTAGACAGAAACAACACAATATGTAGAAATCTAAGCATGTTGAAGCCTTAAATGGAAGGATGGGCTTCCCTTTAAAGCCTGGAGAATGACATCATTAAGAGTAGGAATGAGAGCTAGGGAGATGGGGAAAGACGGTGGGGTGGGGTGGGATGGATCAGAAGAGCCTCTTCAGATAGCAGTCTCCGCAGAAGCCCCCAGAGGAGTCTCAGACAATCTCCAAAACAAAGGAAAAGTCTGGGTTTTTATGACCTTTTAGGAGTGCGGGAAGTTTTACATCACATGATTTAGCTCAGCATGGTGTGCCTGACAAGGAGCAGGGAGGAGCCAGTACCGCTGAGAACTCTAGGTAGCATCACAGACTCTTCCTAACAAACTCTGTCTCAGAGACAGTTGTCGGCAGGAGGTGTGGTCTGATTCGCCTATGCGATCTGGCCCGAAGGTACAGTGCAGGCCTGTGTTCTAACACTGACCTTTTAGCATTGACACATAGAAATTTACTTAATACTTTGTAAAAGTTTTATACTCGTCCATCACGTACATAAAACATTAATCAGCATTCTGCTAATAGAAATTGAGATATTTTCCAAATTTCAAGAACTGTACATAGTACTTAAACATTTTGTTTATATATTCTTGGAAATTTGTGGAGATATATCTATGAAACAATTTTCCTAAAAGTAGAATTTCTAGCTTATAGGAATTTCTGCATTTTTTTAGAAATATTTATTTGTGTGTGTGTGTGTGTGTGTCTACATACGGGCAGGTATGTGCCACAGCATGTATGTGAAGATTATAAGAAAACCTTGATAGCCCATTCTGTCCTTCCAGGGCTTGAATTCAGGTTGTCAGGCTTGGTGGCAAGCACCTTAACCAATGAGCCTTCTCACCAGCAATTTTAACTTTGAGAGAATATGCTAAATAACTCTCTTTTCAAAAATTCAACAATTTTTTTTTCTACCAAAGACCTGTTAAGTGACTTTGGAAGAGCTTCATAAAACTTGCTGTACGAAAACCAGCCTTGGAGAGAGAAGGGGTGAGGCGATCAGAGAAAGCCAGACGTACTGCAAAGGGCACTTATGGAGCCCAAATTAGGGGATGGTGGACAAAAGTGTGTCTGTAACCACAGCAAGAGAGGAGGATCTTGGCTAGAGAGATGGATCAGTAAAACCCTTGCTGCTCCAACTTAAGAACCTGAGTTTGAATCCCAAGTATCCTTGTAGAAAGCCAGGTGTGGCAGGGCATGATCCCAGCTCTGGGGAAGCAGAGACAAGCAAATCCCTGGGGCTCACTGGCACTGCCTCAAAAAATAATATGGAGGCTCTCAACCCGTGGCCTATACATAAATACACATGTGCGTGCATGCACACATACACTACATACAAACACATAAAAAGAGGATTTCCCACCCAGAGGCAAGAGGAAGGGGTTTATTTGCTAAATAGACAAAGGTGGTCCAGCCCTGGAGCCTGCCTGGGTTTACTGAAAACTATTAACATGTCAAATGTTGGTTTCCAGCACCAGTGAAGGGGCGGGAAACACTGGACAAGATATCTTAATGACTTTATTTGCTCTGCAGGATTATGTTATATGTCAGGGTCACTGGGTAGATGAAACTACAGTTATGATCAATAGGATTGTCATCAACCTAGAGGTGTTTACTAGTTGATTTGATTAATTAGTGAACTTTTTCTGAGAATTAAAAAAATTAATTTATTATATTAAGAAATATATTTCTTTGCTTCTTACAGTACAGAAGCACATCATTACATGGGAACTCGTTTAGAAGCATTAAGGAATTTATTTGTAGAAATTTATGAACATTAATTCAAAGATGTATTTGAAGTTTGGTGAAAAATGATTAATTCCTTAGTGACTAAGTCAATATGTGTAGGCTTTTATTCTTGTTAAATAAAGAAGAAAAGAGCATGTTATTTTGTTGTTAAAGGGAGATTGAAGGTAAATAAAGAAATACATCACCATTCTAAAATCTAATAAATTAGTAAGTGTAGACAGCTGTCAGTGCCTGTTAAACCTAGAGAAGAGCAGAGGGGTAGCACATGCTTATTGAAGAAATAGTTCTTGCTCAAAGAGTCATGAAAAATGGTTACATCTCACTGCCAACTCACAAAAAAAGTGTAGAAATAAATAATATCATCAAGGTGAAAGCAGCAAAACTAGACAAAAAAGAAGGGAGAAAACTCTCCATATTAAAAGAGACTTAGAGAGGTGCATTGACAGCATTTGGGTGCTATTTCAAACCAGAAAATGAAAATAAAATATCGCCATTGAGGAACTTTAATATTGACTAGATAATTCATGAAACTGAGTTACTGTTACTTTCAGATATAATAGTGGCATTGTGTCTCCCTATCACTTGCAAATATACAGTAAAATATAAATGGAATTCTTCCTGTAGTCCCAGGCCAGAGGCTTGACTCTGGACATAACAGGTCTGATCACCCACCGTCTTTAGAAATTAGTTAACAAAGAAAAATAGTGAGGAAGCAAGAAAGGGATTCATTTTTCAGTACAGCCAACCGGGAAGAAAGCTGGTCTAGATAACCGTCCCCTCCGTTCTGATAGCAGTTCCAGGAGTATGTGATGAAATGACCAAAATGAGGAGCTATGAAGTATGCATCTGATGGAAGGCCTGGTCCGTCTTGAGGGAAACATCTACAAAGCCCTGAGTCTCCTCTGGAGTCAGGGTTTGGTGGCCTGTTACGACCCCAGCATGAAATAAAAATGGGAAAGAAAAAAATCATGGAAAGTGAATAGGTTAGAAGGGCGAAATTGAAGTCCGTCTGGATAGTAATCAGGAGCGCCTTTAAAGGCCCAGTGTTAAAAGAGGTCTGTGGTGTGCTTCAATAACCCATGGGGGAAGTGAGAGTTTAGTAATCTCCAAAGTGAGGAAACAAGACGGGGCAAGCAAACTTACTTTAGCTGAAGTCGACCAAGGGGCACGTGAAAGTCACTGTGCTACACTCTGTGTTTTCTCCGTGTTTGAAATTCTCCATAATCAAACATATATAAATACAAAAAATTAGATTTAAGACCTTGTAGTACAGCCCTAATTGCTAAGATCCATTTGGAGAGGCTGATTTTAGCAAACTTGAATGCTCCCAAGTAATGGCTACAAAATCACTAAAGGACGGGCAGCTTGCTTCAAAGCCGAGTCAATGACCTTAGGCAACAGCAAGAACAGGAGCCACATGGTATGGGGAACATGCTTACAAGTGGGTTCATGAGTCAAACAAAAGCTGCAATTTAGTCAAAGGAACTAGCAGGCCTCTTTAGCTTTCTAAATGTTTTTGAACTCAGAAAGGAGTGTGTCTATTGCCCTAACACAAACGTGTAATCTTTGGCCCAGACAAATGGATGCTCTTGTGGACAGTCTCAATGTTGAATCTGTCATCTCCTTCACATGGAATCTGTTTTGGTTACACCATCTCACCACATCCTTCCTGAGAGGGTCTATTTCCTCTTCCACTTTATGCATGCTCTGCCCCATTCAACTTGTAGCAAATAAAACATATCATTTTCCATGTTTAACTCAAGCATGTCCCTGCAAGAGATCATTTTTCAATATAGAATTCATTAGATTACTTCTGACCCCAGTTGGGCTTAGTGAGTCTACTACAGTGAAAACCTACACTGGAACAAGGTACAGTTCAGGTGTCAAGCAGGCCAACCAGAAAGCCAGGACATTGTCCTGTAAAGAGTTCCTCTACCTCTTGAGTCAGTGGAGACCAACTTTCGATCCCAAGGCTGCACTCTGCACCCAGGAGAAATCATGTACACCTTTGTAGAAATTTTGTTTCATTTGTTACTCACAAGTTATGAGGCAATTTCTTAACCAGTAAAGAAACTGAGATTAAAAAAAAAAAATCTGAGATTCAGAAAAGGGATTTATATAAGGTCACAGTGTTAGCAGGAATCAGAAAGGAAATTAGAGCTCATGTTGCTCTATCTCTAATCTCTTGCTTTTTCATTATGCTAAGACATATTTTCCAAGTAAATAATAATTTTTAAAATTTTTATTTATGGGTAGCTATAGTATGTCTGTATGTGTGTATGACACGTGTGCATGTGCAGATGTCCAAGAGATCAGAAGAGGGCATCATATCCCCTAGAGCTAAAGTTACAGAAAGTTGCCGTATATGGGTGCTAGGAACTGAACTTAGGTCCTCTAGAACAGCAAGTGCTCTTAACTGCGGAGTCATCTTTTCAGCCACAAGGATAATATTTTAAACATATAAAAGTGTTTACAAATTTCAAGTGGCATCTTTGTATGTTCATTCTTTGTAATGACCCTACTGAGTTTGGAAAGACAGACAGTATCCTCTCCATTTTACAGCAAAAGTGAATGACTTGTCCAAGGTCAACTGGCAAATCAGGACAGAAGTCGGGGCAAGATGCCAAATACCCAATTTCCTCTGCTAGAGCTATTTCTACATCGCATTCCTGCCAGTGAAGCTGTAAGATCACAAGGTCATTCCTCCGTTGGGAGCTGTCAGAGGAAATCTCACCAGCCCCATGAAGAGGCACTGGGAGGCAGAAGGAGGTGGCTCAGAGCTGACCGGAACCCGGAAGGACGGGAAAGCCCACCTCTTCAGGTGAGGCTGTAAGCCACATCCTTGTCTATTTGTGTGAAATTCCCAGGAGTTTCCCTAGTACCCTCCTCAAGTATTTTTCTTTGGCTTAAACTTGTAATTTGGGGTTTAAACAAAATATTTTTCTGAGAATGTTAATTAGATATTCTTGCCTTGACTTATTGACCTGCAGCTGTTTCTTAGTCCTGCGGATTTTTAGACAGTTTCCTATTTCCTGGAGGAGGCGATTCTTTCAGAATATTGATCCTGTTCTCACTAGTAAAAAAAAACAGGTTCCAGCAATAATAATATAAGAAAGCTAAAATAAGAATTCCATTATATCAAGCTCTCTGCATAGATTGCTTTGTTTACTCTGTTAAACATTCTGTGGGGTAGGCGTCATCACACTCTGCCTTCGCAGATGAGTAAACTGAGGCATGGAGAAGCTGAGTTGTTTGCCTAATGTCAAACAGCTTGCAAGCAGCAAAGAGGTTTGACTCCAAATCTTAACTCAGGTGTGTGTTCACATTCTGGTTGAAAGTACGAACAATCAGTCGGTGATCCCTATCAGATGAAACTACTACTAGCATTACTAATCCTAGCAATGACAATCAATAGTCATAGAGCACTCAGGTCAAGCATTGGGCTAAAGTCTTATGCCAATTATTCCATTTAATCCTGGGCAGCAATTCTATGAAGCAGGTGTCATAGTTAGCAAAGAGCAAAATGGAGATTAAATAGATTGCTCAGAGTCACACAGAATATGACTCGTTCTTATCCAGGAAGTCTAAGTACGCTATTACCTTTAAAAATATTAAAAGAGAATCAATAGCTAGTTAGTCGAATCAAATTGATTCATTTTAAAGCCACTACAATTTTGTCTTAAGAGCATAGCATTCTGGAGCTGGAGAGAGATGGCTCAGTGGTGAAAAGCACTGGCTGTTCTCTCAGAGAACCTGGGTTCAGTTCCCAGCACCCACATAGTGGCTTACAACCATCCGTAACTCCAGGATCCAAGGAATCCAATATTTTCTTCTGGTCTCTGTGTGCACTAGGCATACACATGGTATATATATATATATATATATATATATATATATATATATGGAGGCAAATACTCATACACAGATTTAATTTAATTTATTTATTTTAATTAAATAAAGCCTTTTTAGAAGGGGTGTAGCATTCTGAGCAGTTAAGGTGAGTGCCTGACAAATTTTGAAGACAAAGTAAATGGCACTCACATGTAAAACATTTCAAGAGAAAACTTTGGGTGTCTATGTGTACTCGAGGTTCAAGCTTTCCGAAGGATCTTCTGAGGGCAAATTTTTCACATTCCCCCCGCACTTACCATTTCCCACATCATAATGTTCTTTTTACTAAAAATACTGGAGAGTAATCTCATCTACCGAAAAGCAAAAGAAAACTTGGTTGTTTCATAATCTATTATGATTATGTGGCCAACTTTGCCAAGAGGAATAACAGGAAGACAGACTTTTAATTGTGTTTGGTAAGTGTGTTCTTGGAAATTGGACCTGGCTATCCCTATACTGTTTAAAGAAGGCAGAAGAAATGTGTACATGACATGGAGCTATATAGTTCTCTTCTGTTCTGTGTGGGCAGGAGCCTTTCTTTCTGGGAAACACTGAGTTTGGCATCAAACTTAATGTTAATGGGTCCTCTGGTTGTACAAAATCTGATGGCAAGCTTGTTCCTGGAGGGGGAGTAAGGGACAGCAGCCAGTCAGCTCAGGCTTTCAGGTAGGCATTTCTCTGTGTGAGCTCTGAAACTCGATAATTATGATGAAGATGAGGATGTGAGGTAAAGGCTGATCATGGAGAGTCAATTTCTCTTAGAGTGGGCATACCCTCCTGGAAGGGTATCTAGCCTACTACAGTCAGTGAGGCATAGAAATTGATTGCTCTCTCTAAAGGGATGGAACCTGTGGGTGTGACAAACACTCAGATACAAATCCATCCCTATCTAATATGGAGTTTCACAGTTTTCTTTCTTTTTTGCTTTGTAGTTTCCTTCTGTAATTCCAAAATTTTTTGAAAGATTTCTAGGTACTTGTACCTGGTGGTAACGATTCTTTGGGGGAGTAAGGAAAGGACTTTTGTCTACATTTGAGGAAAATCTGAGAGGAGAGGATAAGAAGCACCGGAAAGTCAGTTAACAGATATAACCCAGAGCAAGTGGCCAAGAAGACAACAGTCACAATGCAAATACTAAGAAAGAATTTATAAAATGACTAGATTCCTATAGCCCTGTGCGATGTGGGCCTGCACCACTTGTTATAAAATATAGGATTCCAGAAAGAAACTTGGATAAATTTATCTTTTAAAATTCCTTCTAAAATTGTTCTAAAATGTTATTTTTAGCATAGGTAAATAGTCATTAATGAGTCCACTGTCTTAAGAAGATACAGTTAGAGGTATTGGCTCGGAGTTTAGGAAGCTCTGGGTTCCAGTCCAAGTTCCACTCTGTGGTTTTTCTGAATTAACAGAACTCTGAGGATAGCCAAACAGTGCTTTTATGGCTGGTGAGATGAAATACGAGAAAGATAAACAACTACCAAAAAAAGTATGTTTAGAAGAGGGGTGACCTGAAGAAATCCTCAATCATTCATTCAGTCCTCTGATAAACCCTTTGATATGATCATATACACAAAGAAAATGTGGTAAGACCCCCACTTTCTATAACAAGGCTCATATTTTTGCATAAAATATATTGTATATATTATATATGATATGAATATTTCTTAGCATATACCAGGAACTTTAAAACACCCTTTGATAAGTGATCCTTCCTTTTGGTTCTTCCAAGGTAAGAGGAGCACTTGTTTTGGGGGGGAGGGGCGCTACAAAATAGCTTTTCTTCAAAAGCATTAAAGTAAAAGAGAGAGAGAAACAAAAGGTGACCATGAATTACTTTGGTCAAGTTTACCTGTTTAGATATCTTCTAAAACTTATTTTTCACAATAATCTGTTTACCTGAACTGTCCGACACCAACCACACACACAGAAAAATGTATGCATCCTCTATTGACATCCAAACAAAATAATTTAGGAGGGAGGAGAGAGAGGAGCTTTCCTTTAAAAAACCATTACCAGTCTCCACAAAGCCCTCCCTCCTTTACCTGGGACACATCTTAAAGGAAACAGAGTGACAAAAACTTGGTTTTAAGCTCTGTCTTCTCAGTGAGGAACTGAATTTTATTCAACAGTAAAATAGTGTCAGGACATTTCTTTTTTTGTTCGTTTTTTAAACTTATGAAGAGATCCTACCTGGCTAAGCCTTTTGTCAAAGGAGACAGTAAGTTCTTCACACACAACAACTAAACACTTAAAATTCCTCTTCCTTTCTCCTCATTCCTTAAAATATTACCAGTATTAATTTCAGTGTTCTGCCTGGCTACTAAATCACAAACCACACTGGCTGGTGAAAAACAAAGAAAATAAAGAACCCTTATTCATAGTCAAACCAGAGAGGCCCACAAATAGCGCTATAAAAGTCAACTAAATTATAATTTCCTCTCCCTCATGAGTCAAAAGAGAAAAGCTCTAACTATCCAACTATGCAAGTTTGGTGTGGGAATTTTTCATTGAACGGGCAAATATAGTTGCTTAAAAGATTAAAGATTAGCAGAGACCGTGTGTCTGGGAAAGTCAAGGCTTGCCCACTCAGGCTGTCCTAGTGCAGTGCGGAAACCGGAAAGCCTGCAGCCGGATCAGGTTGCCAGCGCAGTCTCCTGCCACCTGTCATCGTACCCTTCCATCGTCCGTCCTCTCGCTGTGCCATTCTTTCTGACTTGCTCACGACTTCTCATTTCTTTTATCCTTTATATCTGCCCGTTCCTTCCAGACGTTCCCACTCTGACCCCCTTTCCACCCCAGTGCACCTCCCTCTCCAGTGATCCCCAAACCTTTTACATTTCCGCTATTCCACCTACCATTTTATTCTTTGTGGATGCTGTCTGCATCCATCTTCCCTGGCAAGCCTTAGTCGAGAGGGAATAATGTTTCTGTCTTTCTTTCCAGTTATTCTTTCATGTGCTTTGAACAAGAGACAGGCAGATTTCATTTTTTCCTTATGCATACTTTTGCATTAGTGTACTCCCTCCCCCACACTGCATATGCTTTTAAATCTAAGGGTGAGGTGGGTGTACAGGAGACGAAAGGCAAAGGAAGACATAAGTTTTCAGGTGACAGGAAAAGGAAGGCACTAAGAATAAAACAGAGATGAGGTATGGGGATACAGAAGGTCCAAGATTTGCAACCCAGACTTCCTGGAACATCTGTAGAGAAGAGCTTCATGACAGGGGCAGGCAGTTTTTTGGACACAAGCAGTAGTTACTGGCATTGCACCTTTGAGAAAGCATGAAGTCTTATAGGAGAACACAAGATCCAAAATAATGCTCTCTGGAAATGGCAGGGACACAACAGCATGCTGTGATTGAGTAGAGCCCAACCTACATTTGCTGTCCTCTCCTGTGTCTCAAGCATGTAAGAGGAATCCAGAAATTCTAATGTTCCCCAGAATAGAGCAGAGCAGAAAAGAACCTATCAGAGGGGCTGGAGAGATGGCTCAGTGGTTAAAATGCTGGCTGCTCTTGCAAAGGACCCGGGTTCAGTTCCTAGCACCCACATGCCAGCTAACAGCCATCTGTGATTCCAGTTTCACGGGATCTGATACCCTCTTCTGATCTCTACAGGCATTGCACACATGGGTGTACTTACATACATGCAGGCAAAACATTCATACATATAAAAATAAATAAAATTTAAAGACACTATTAGAGGGCTAGAAATCTTGCAAAGGAATAGCAACAATGACAAGGGCATAATTAGACAGCCTAGATTGAAGACTGTAGACATCAAAGGATTTACCGTTTCAGCAAGACCTAGGGTTGGGTTAAGGAAGGCAAGGAACCCCATAGAGCTCTGGTCCAGTCAAAAGATCCGATCACAAATTGTGAGCTATAGGTTTTGTCAGTCGGGATCCACCATGATCATAGATAACCCAGACACTGAAATGCCACTAATATGCAATATTCTTTCAGTTATAGCCCTAATTGTTCACACACACACACACACACACACACACACACACACACACACTACATTCTTTCATTTTGCATTGCATTTCTATTTTAGTTCATTCTTAAATAGAAAAACAAGACCTTGTATCTAAAAAATGGTTTATTCTCTCATTGGTGCTCAAGTCAAAAGCTATAGAGAAAAAAATAATTCAAATGGTTTGTTAGAATTACTATCATTTTTGATACAGAGATATTCTTGGGTCAGAATATCAATTTCCTAAAATTCAAAACATGTCTTTAAAAATCACTGTAATTTGCAGAAAATACGTAGTAAAGAAAATCAAATGATTATTTAGAGTATTTTTTTAAAAGTTCACTTTTTCCTTATAAACAATTCTAAGATTAATCTGTTTTCACCTGTCCCCAGCATCCAGTCAGTTCTCAGACTCTGGTTCAAGTTCCTCTTTTCTGAATTGTCCTGTTACCTTTTCACAAGTCTATAGTGGTTCCTGGCTCCTTACATCAGTTACAAAATCTGCGGCCTAACCATCCAGCCATCCATGAACTTACTCAAAGTGAGTTCTCCTTCCTTAATCTTACCTCACTGCTATACATTATCTCACCTGGTCCCCAATTCTTTCCTAGAAATGCCCACTCCTGTCTTTATTCACAGTATTCTCCATCCTCAGTGTCTTCCTTCCACAACCCAGAGAGAGGCATTCCTGCTGGCCTTCTCATGCATTTTAAATATATTCTGTATGAACAATTTATACATTCATTCACTTCGATCTTTAATAGCATATTGCTTTTGTTGCTGTCTCAAATCATATCTCTTTTTAAAATATATTTTCAAATTTATCATTGCTAGACAGAGATATTATTCAATTTATGTGTTAATCTTATTTGTAGCAAGGACACTAAACTCTGTTAATAGATCTTTTACTAATACATATTATTTTATGATAAAATGTCTTCAAAACTTCTAGGCAGGTCAGTGGCAAGTGACTGTAATCTTAACTAGTTGGCTGAAGCTGGAGAATCCATGAATCCCTGAAGTTCAAGGTCAACCTGGACAACTTGGCAAGATCCCATTTCTAAATAAATAATAGTAGTAGCAAGCACTTGCATACTTTAAATACATTCAGAAACTTTTCTAAATGCTTTATGCATATAAACACGCTTATCTTCTTGATGCATTGCTTTATGCATATAAACACGCCTATCTTCTTAAAACCTGTTTTTATTTTAACTTACAGATGGACATATGATATTAACTTGCACTGTGTGTCCCATAGGTAGCAGCTACTAATACCATCGTCCCTCCTCCCAAAGTTCCTTAGCCACCTCTTTTTATTGAAACCTCATCTATCTGAACTCCCTAGTATTCTTTGTTTTTCTCTTGATAAATGTATCTGCATCTGGCCTGCACCAGCCTACCAGTCAAATATTGCACCAATGGTCTCTGACTTACAATGCTATGCTTTAGGATGATTCACTTTTTAGACTTTTCCATACTGTAGAAGCATTTTACATTCAGTAGCATGATCTCAATAGTGAGGGTAAACAGCCAACGCTCTGGTATACACCATTGCTGCGCTGTTATGTTCAGCAGGTAAGATGTACTGACAATATTTAGACTCAGAATACTTTCAATTTACCATTGAGTTTATTAGGATGGAACCCATCCTAACTTAAAAAATATCTGTATTCATTTCTGAGCCATATGTTTCCAGTGCATGTAATCCAGAAGAAAATCAGCTTGTATATTTGTATGAGTTTGTGTGATTTTTCAGTACATAAACCTTACCCTTGGTATGCACTACATGAAAATTATCACTAGTTTGGGGTTAACCCCACCACTCCGTGTGAAAATAGGTAAGTCACAGTGGCCTGTCTTATTTGCATTCATACAAAATCATTGCATTGGTGGAAGAGAATAAAAACATGGAAGCTATGTTGAAATCATTAGAAAAGAAAGAGAGCCACCCTCCTGGCCTCCATCACACAAGATGAGGCTGATTCATTTCCTCCTCGACTCAGTCATCTTGGTGGCCAGCCTCACTCCATCTCTGACTGCGTCTCACCGCCAGTGTCATCAGCTCAGTGAGTCACAGACACATCACTAACAAACCAGGAAGAAAATCTGAACTGCAGCAGCAGAAGAACTGAGACCGCTTTGTTCACCCCACTTGCATATCAACATAAGGTCACCCCTAAACTGAACACCAAGCACTAGGCTGGGCCATAACCTGACAAGTTGGGAAAACAATAAAGAAAGGAATGACCACTCCACAAAGACCAGATCACTTATCCACACTAAGAAACACCATCACACAAATCCGGATGCCTAGGTCTCATTGGAATGAACAACCAAGATGATATGTCTATTAGAGATATTAACAACCTCATGCAGTGTTTCTTGAGACAGACAACTTAGTGGATGCACAAGACAGTGATTGCAAAATTGCTCAAGGAACTCACAGAGGACAGAATACAAAAACTGAATGAAGATGGAAAATCACTAACAATGAAATAACAATTCAAAACATGAAATTAGAATCTAATAAAGAATCTCTGAAGAAGAGCCAAACAGAAATAACTGTAGAAATTACCTAAATTCCCTTAATTTTTTATAATAAAAAAGCCATTCCAGGATTGACGTACCTCGGTCCTGGATCAGCAGGGTAGGCTGCTAGGCGAACAGGTTGGTGCTAGGTTAGCCTGTGGCAGCTCACTAGTCTGGAGTGCACAGAGCTGAGATGGTTAGCGCACAGGGAAGTCTCATGAATGTGAGCTCGGGACCACAGGTCTGGGCAGGGAAGAATCCCAGAGACCCAAGCTAGCCTGAGAGCTGAGCTGGCAGAGGGAACCCACCCTGCCAGCTCTGGGGGAGTGCACAGATCTGGGGTAGGAAAAGACTCCTGCAACCTATGGAATCCGAAGAGTCAAGATGGCAGGGCACCAGGGAGCCTATAGGAGCTCAGGACCACAGGTTGGGGTCGAGAAAGATCCTAGCCTGAGAGCTTAGATGACACAAGGAACATAGCCTGCCAAGTCAGGTGAAGTGGACATTCCACTCCAGGGCAGGAAAGTGTACCTGCTGCATGAGGAAGCCCAGGGCCAAGATGATCATTTCCATAATTATTAATACTTCTAACTATGCAATAATCTTGTTAAAAATCTTTTTACTAAGGTATAACACATATTTGAAATGGAGTCAGAAGTCATGACTCCCCGTTTAATGGTTCCAACCAGACATGAGGCATGTTTTAAAAACAATTCTTACAAATGATCAGATTTATGAGTCTTGGATTCTTCCCCCAAGCTTTCCTTCACTGTTCACATGCACAATATGCCTAAATTTGGTCAATCTGTGACCAGCCTATGTGATGTTAGTGAGCCTCCAAGATTTTTGGACAGCCAGAAGTAGATGCCACTAACAAATATGTGCATATCTCCACGTTAAGTAGAAAATCCAGTGTCCAGAGCCCCTGACCAGGCAGGAGAAGAAATCCTGGGACTGTGTAAAATAGAAGTTCTGCTCAGTAAGAGCATGCCTTTTCACTTATTTATGTAAGCATTTCTCAAGTCCTCAGAGAACAAGTCCTAGGTATTATCCCTGTGCTTGTATCCGTTATGAACAAGCACAGACTTAACATGGCCTCATTCAGATGGCCGAACTACTGCTTACAATTTCCATTTTAAATTGAGTATGAGAATCTGAAGCAGAGCTGGTAACATTAAAAGCTAATAAACCAAGAAACGACAATACTGGTAACAAATCGTGCACAGATTATATATATATATATATATATATATATATATATTCATATGTATATAAAGATTTGAGTTGCATATATATATATATATATATATAAAATGAGTGAGTGTGTGTGTGTGAATGTATGTGTGTGTATAGCTATGCAATCCCACCAAAGTCAAATAAAACAATACAATCAGCATCCAGAATATTTATTCTCTTCCAGTTCATTAAATGCCCTGTGTTCTCATGCAGCTAACTCTGACTTTCCCCATCACAGTTTTGCTTTTCTTTTAATGAACTTGTTATTAGAATCTGAACCATTCTCATCTGTGACCGCCTTGCCTCATTGTGTTGGTGTCTGTGAGACTTATTCACATTGATGTATTGAGCAACATTTTGTTCTTTTTATTGCTGTTATTATTTCATTCTCTGGGTTTTCTCACCAAAACTGGTATGCTGAAGATCTGTAACTACCCTTGTGTACACTGGGGGAGATACCCGAGAACCATGCACTAACTTCCCCCTGCTCTTCCTAGTCTAATTCTCCACTTCAGCCTGACACATCATCACTCCCTAAGCCACCTGGGACTCTGATCCTCTACAGAGCTCTCAGTGGATGCCTTGCAGTTTAGGAAGTTTGTTACCTCTCTAAGGCAGATTTTAGGGCCCTCCATGATTTGCCCACACCCTCCCTCTCCTAGAGTGTAGCCTTCCAGTTTCCAGATTTATTGCCTTCCCACAGTCTGTAGTCAGAACACATAGCTCACTGTTCTATGTACACACCCCAAACTTTTGTTTATGAGCATACCAATCCCTCCCTACCCAAAAAATATTTTCTTACCAGTTATAAATTAACGATAAATATTTGAATTAAAAAAATGTTTACCTGGGAGTATTTTAAAGATATCTTTCTGATATGACTTTATGGAGAGATAATTAAAAGTAGCATAAGTGACTTGATTGTAATTTTCCATTCAGTTTGAAGGAAGCTAAGAGCATACACTTACAGTAATTTGTACAAAAGTTACAGTTAAGGAAGTTGCAGGATATTGTTTCAGGTAATTTCTAGGTCTCTGATATTTGACTTTTTAACTCCTTGGTTTTCTCATCTGAAAACACAAGTAAAAATCTTCCTTATTAGGACATTATGAAGAATAAATGACATAGTCCAAATAAAGTACTTAAAGTAGGCAGGCACAAAGAAAACACACAATAAACAGCATTTATCATTATGAATAAAGAAGTTCTGACTCTCAGAGGCTCAGAGTGAGAATTGATGAAGATATCTTAATAACAGCTTCTAACAGGAAAAGCCCAGTGCAATAGTAAGTTTGGATAATAAAGTTTTCAGTTTTAGAGTTCAGTAGAATAAAACAGGAACACGTACTTCAGCTCTCTGTGAGCTTTTCTGTGAGCTCTTTCGGGGTACAGTTTGTTTTGTCAGGGGGTGAAGAAGAAGACGACTTCCTGTCCTGCTTTCCCATTTCTGATGAGAGGAAATAGCAAGGACAGCCCAGAGCAGGGGTGGAGGGACTGAGTTTCGGGAGGGACTTGTCCGCTTGGCTGCCACATGTGTGTCTACACTCTTGCTAGATATCACCATTTTCCTTTCCACCTTCTTGCCCACAACTTTTCGCCCACTTGGAGTCATGTTCATTAGTACGCTAGAGAACATGGAGCCTCCTGCAGTGGTGGAAAATGGCACTTGCCTTTTGCTTGAGAGCTGGAGACCTTCTCAGTAAACAGTGATGAAGCTTACAAATGCCAAAGTAAAACTTCCTTTCTTCATGTCCAAGGTGCAAATTCATTCATAAACTCAGTTGTCATTGAAATCAGTCAGCAGTGTTGAGTGTGCCCTGTTGAGTATGGTAAGACGGTAAGGAGCTCATGATATCTTGTCAGAAACACTAATAAAGTAGTACAACAGGGCAAGACCACCAAATAGGAAGGACCACACATTAATGCCCAGCAACACTGCACTCTACAGAGAAGCTAAGGGCCTCTGCATAGTGGCAAGTAAGGAAAACTAAGGACAGGCTGGCTTCAGCCATTCACATGTGGGTGGGAAGAGCCCAAAGCGACCTCTCTTTTGTTTTGCAGGAAGTGCGTCATGGAGGAAGGTGAGGTTTAAGTAAGAGAAGGAAAAGTTAGAAGAATCTATTCAGGGAACAGAATGTCACCCACAAGATCATTCAAGAATTAGAGGGCAAATATTATTTTGTAGAAAGGAAGCTCTAGGTCTAAAATTGGTTCAGAAAAACATTTTAGTGGGCACATCAATTCACTGTGGGGGTCTCTTTCTTCCTGTGTTCATTGCTCCCAGTTCATGACATTAGTCTTTGGGGGAGTCTGCATTAACTCATTTCCAGTGTCCATTGGTCTATAATCCATTCCAGGGTGAGAAAGTCCCATGTATGATATTAAGGAATGAAATGGGTAAATGAAAATCTTTCTCCTAAGAATCTCCCTGTTACATGTAAGGAAGCCATGCTTAACTTCACTTGTCTATCTTGTGCAGTTCTCTTCCTGACAATGTCGAATTTAACAAAGACAAAGAGCGGTGATTCCACTTCTTTGTTCATCTTCATAAGACCTGCTCCATACACACTATGTAAATACATTAGACTAAATATACAAGTCAGTCAAAATCATAATGCATTCTACTCTGTTTCACAAATGTTACTATTCTCCTTATTTCATCCAAAGGAGGGAATTCAGTGTTTAACCCAAAATCATTTGAATTGTTTTTATTCTACTTGCCAAGCCCTGTGAATTTGTAATCAGAGTCTATGTAGTAAGGAGAATACCTTACATTCATTTTACAAATGTGGGGATTTTTCCCCCCAACAAAAGAAAATGTGTAGCCCACCTTCAGAATAGAGAAGTCAACATCTACTAGAACAGACTGTTTATTATTGTAACATGCACACTACCTCTTCATAATGTTCTGCTGCAGAGAGTAGTCAGGAAGCATATCCTGAACTAGAAATGTCTTCCACAAACTATGGGGCATCTGCTTTTAATTTGTGCCTGGGCGGCTTATACATCAGACAGGAAGACATGCCTGGTTTTGAGAGGTTTGAACAGATGCCACAGAGTGAGTGTCCAGTTCCCAGAGTCTGCTGTCATTTTGGTTCATGAACTCCACCTACATGAATGAAAGTGATCACTGTGCCTCATAAGTGCCGTTTCCAGCTCTGGGCTTTAGCCTGTAAAGAAAGAATAAATGTGTCAAAGGCAATGACTTACAAAATATTTCCCCTATATTTGATGCAAACAATCGTTATATAAGTTTAATTTGTGTATTAATTCAAACTTAGCTTTGCTGCCTCCCTCCTCTGTCTTAGTCATGTTGCATTCTAGATCTTAGCCTGCTCCATGTTTAACTTCATTCAGTATACACTAAGCTGATTAGTGCACCCCTTGATCATTTTTATGTGCAATACAATGTCTTTATGGTTTAAGAACTTAGTCAGTCTGACTGGAACTAAACACTAGGCAAGAGTTAACATAAGAAACATTGAGTCAAATTAGAAATTTACAAAGCCTCTTTCAAATTTTTTTCCTTCAATTCTGCTTGATGGATTATGTCTCCCCACAATCACACAGAACACATCTGTCACGTCAAAAGACCAAGTATTTGAATTTGGAGATATTTCCTTTCTTTTCCTCATGAGAAAATGAGTTTTACAAATTGAACAGATCCTATGATGTAAAAGCTTCATGACTGATTCAATGCAGATGTCAAATTTGTTTGCTTGTTGAAAATAGGTCAGTGAGTCATTGGTGTAGCAGTTTCTCAGTATGTAGCATACATGGGTAAAAAATCTTTCCATACCAGGTGTGGAAGCGCATGTCTTCAATCCGAGCACTTGGAAGGCAGAAGCAAATGGATCTCTTTTGAGATTGAGACCTGCTTGGTCTCCATAGCAAGTTCCAAGCCAGCTATGGTTCAGGGAGACCTTGTCTAAAAATAAAAATAGACTTTAAAAATCTTTCCAATGAGTTTTAGGAGAATTTGGGTTTGTGAGAATTCTAAACTTGAATATATGAAGGCATCTGGATGGGTTAGAGGAGTGTGAAAGAAATGTGCTTATTATGAAAGCAAAGAACAAGAAATCAGTTGCAGGAGAGAAACAACAAGAAGCATGGCTAAAGAAATCGGGGAACTTGCTTGTTCAGACCCCTGAGCACATTTATCTCCAAAGCTTGTTTTGTTGCTGGAGGACCTTCATATGTTCTTATTAGACTGCCATGCCCTGTGGCTTGCTTGCATGAGGAAGTACAGTGACAGAATTTGGTTTCCCAGAAGTTTACGGCTCAGATAATACGTTTCTTAAATGGTTTAGTGCTTGGGACCCTTGGATCCTTATCTAGTCTTTCAAATACATCATGTTTAAATAAATGAGCTCATTTGCACAGTCAGTGATGGCTTTTTCAACCTTTCTTTCAGATACAAGAAACTATAGCAATGATCTGGAAGATACTGGCTATGCAGTCATAAGAATAATTCCTAAACACAGCAAAATGTCTAACTTTAAGTAGTTTTGACACAATGAAAGTAGAATCCTTGAAAGCTCCCTGATTAGTGTTTCCAGCCCTCAGATCTTTGTTATAACATTCTCTTTTAAATTGTTCTCAGAAACTGTAACACAGCTTCTGTATTCTTCTTCCCCAGAGTGCAATGTCTGTCCTTACTGCTGCTCTCTGTATCTACACCTGCCCCGTCCTGAATGTTGACGTATAGAAGTTGGCCTCCTCAGTTAGTACATCTGCCCTTATTTTACCCACCTGTCCTCTGCCCCCTTGCCTTAGCTATTGATTCTTTTCCTTCCTCCCCAGTCAGGAAACATGTAGCTCTTGGAAGAGGACACGTGGTTTGAATCTAAAGAGATATATTAGATTGTGGAGCAGGAGAAAAGACAACGCACTGAGAGAAAGGTCAGACGTGCGAGAATCAACACAGCAGTCACTACAAAAGGACTTGGGAATGAGGTATCCAGGATACTGCAGGAAATGTAAAGGGCATGTCAAGTCCCAGAAGAAAACCAGTACAGGCATTTGGACCTTTGAGTGAGAAATAGATTCTAGAATTATAAACTGACACAATAATTTTTGAGAAGAGAGCCTTTAAGCATTATTTTTCTCCCCCTTTCCCAAAATGTTCATGTATTCTGAGTTTATGGACACACATTTATGTGTACTTATCTCTGTAAGACTCTAGTAGTCTTTGAGGTACAAAATTGTAGAACAGATAAAACACACCAGAAGAGGCAAGACAAAGGAAGAGGCTTAAGAGAGAACAAATTGACATTGGCAAAAAAGCATCTGGAGTTCCAAAAAAGTATGAAATGCAAAAGAATAGGGATCTGAGAGATAGTCCAGAAGGACCATCAATTGTACTTTGACGTATTTCATACATATATGTATATATTCAAAATATAGTGTATTTCAAAATATATAAAATTATTTCAAAATACAATATATTTGAAGAAATATATAAAAACTCTTTGAAGCATGTTTAGGTAAGAACTGTTCTCTTTGGGCAGAGCACCATGCTGAGACTGGACAGCTTCAATAAGTTTCCGTAAGCAAATTCAGGGGCTACATGGCACTAGGTGTGCATGCAATCAAGCACCTGCACACATGTTCTTGCGTGATGGGGTTCCAGTGGCATCGGTGCTATTCTGGCCCAGAAATGAGCTCTTTTTAAAAAAACATTTTATTTATTATTTTTATATTTTATGTGTGAGCATATTGCCTACATGTATGTAAGTGCACAAGTGTCATAAAATACCCATGGAGATCAGAAGAGGACATCAGATTCCCCTGGAACTGGAGTTATGGACAATTGTTAGCTGCCATGTGGGTGCTGGGAATTGAACCTGGGTCCTCTGCAAGAACAACAAATGGTCTTAACCACTGAGCCAACTCTCCAGTCCCAGAAATGAAGAAATGAATTCTTATTCCATTTTCCAGTCTATGGAAGGAGCTGGCTAACCACCAAAAGGCACAACCACTCCAGATGCCTTGGATACTTAAAGTCCATGGAAACCCCCAGGCAGGACCTAGGACTGGACACTGTGGTAACCATGGCACAAGACTCCTCTTTCTAGTCTTTTGTGACCTCCCCTCAGTTTCATTGGAGAAACACACACACACACACACACACACACACACACACAAACACACACACACACCTGCTTTTCTAAGATGTGTCATGCTTACCTACCATTTCTTCTGTTCATAGGAGAAAGAAAGGGGCTTCTTTATGGTGCCCAGTAGACCTGGAGGTGGAGGGCACTTTTAGACTGTTCATTGTGCACATTTTTCTAATTATATTTTGGGGTTGTTCACATTATCTATCATGAACAATAACCATAACAGTAAAGTAACAAGACTTTTATGATGAATACATCAAAATGTACAAGAGAAGTAGTTCCTTCTACAGAGTCATCACAGCCATGAGTGATTTCTCTTTTATCCCAAAGATGCTGATTGTATTCCAACTATATCTCAAATACATTTTGGAAGTAACATTCACAATTATTTTGTGAGCACACAGGAAAATGCCATGTGACAGTTAGATCTCATTTATTTGGTTTCAATGATGTTTAATCATCTTCAATGTCAAACTCATAAACATTGTTCCATCAAAAACTATAGCCACAGAATGGAAGAAACAGCTTTTTTTTTTTCCGGAAAGTTTTAAACTTATTGTTTTTGTTGTTTCTTTGTTTTGTTTTTTGTTTTTTCTATTTTTGAGTCAAGGTCTGACTCTGCCTTCCAAGTGCTGGGATTAAAGGTGTGTACCACCATGCCCAGCTTCGTTTTAGTTTTTTGAGTCAGGACTTCACAGAGGAATTCTAAGCTGGCCTCAAACTCAACATCCTCCTGCCTCAGTCTCCCCAGTGTGGTGATCACAGGCATACACAACCATGTCTGGAAAAAAAAAAGCTTTGACTAAAGCTGGGGAAAAATATACTTAACCCTGTTCTAAGAAATGTTAAGTGAGCTGAGCATGATGTCACACACCTTTTTTCCCCGGCACTTGGGAGGCAGATGTAGAGGGATATCTGTCAGATCCAGGTCAGCCTGGTCTATACTGCAAATACCAGGCCAGCTGGAGCTATAGGGAAACCTTCTTTCAAAACGACCAAAATCAAAATACAAAACCAAACCAAAGAAAGAAATATTAAATGAATTTAGTTTCTCTTAGAGATACATTCTAAAGGGGATAAAAAATGTTTTATTTGGGGGGCAAGGGAACCTTTTTTTTCTTAAATGCATTTTATTGACCTATAATTCATATAGCATAAAATTCTTTAAAAATGTAACCGTCAGTAGCTTTTAGTGTTCTCAAAGGATTGCACATTCACCACTACTGTCTTGTTTTAGTACAATTTCATCATCCCAAAGAGAAACCACACAACCCTTAACAGTCATCCTCCATGTCTCCTCCTCCCGATTCTGGCAACAGTTAGTCTGATTTTCATCTCTACGATTCTGTCTTCTTTGAATGCTTTGTGTAAATAGTCATAAGACATACAGCATTTATTATCGCAAAGACACACAGCACAAGGATGTTGACACCTTTTTTTCAATTATAAGAAATAAAGAAATAAAGCCCTTCTCATATATTCACAGGTATTTATATATACTTAGGAAACTCATGCAACATATTTGTTGAGTTTTTAGTTAAAGGATAAAACTACTTACGAGCTTTATTCAGTGTCAAATCATGTTGATAGCAAGGTATAAACAAGATTTCTGACTCCCAAGTAGAACTATATTTCAAGGCCATGTTCCTTTAATATAACAGAGGCCACAGATCCATAAGGGATTGGCTTATAATTATTTTTCCACAATATCTTCCTTGTAATGATACTCATATGATAGTTGGCAAAGAAAAATAATACAGATGAGAACACAGTGTTCAAAAATAAAAATAGTAATTTTATGACTAATATCCTAGTGGAAAGATCACATCACAGACTCACAATTCTGTTCTGAAAAATAAAAATACCTTAACTTCAAAAAACAAAAGACAACTTTAAATCTGATTTAATATTACTTTTAAAGAATTAAATTGAATCACTGTCTATTTATTGTGTTGGAATAACAAGAAAATTTGTCCGCAAGCCCAGAACTCAGGCGGTAGATGTAAGAGGATCAGAAGTTCAGGATTGCTCTCAGCTGCAATAAGTTTATAGCTAGTGTGAGCTACGTGAGAACCTGCCTCAAAAATGGTCAATCGATCAATAAAAAGAATAGTAAGAAGATAGCTGAACTAAAATAAATTCTTCTCATCTATGGCTCTTTCTCCTCATTGGCACAGTTGTTTCATCCTTCAGTTACTGGGTGCCTTGTGTATCCACTGAGATACAACCTGGAACAAGTCAAGTACAGCCCTTGGCTTCTGGAGACCTTTAGTATCATAAGGAAGACAAAATAAACAACTAGCTGCAAATTTGAAGTATAAAATCAAATAGAATCACAGACAAATTTGCTCTTGTTACAAATAATCATAAGCAGTTTGGGTTTAACTTACTAAGATTGCTGTAAGAGTATGGCATCTCTATCAGAGGCACCATATGAAAATAGGTTCTTATGGGTGTAACATAGTGAGACAGATACCACTAGCATGACTGTTAGTTTGCTTAGTAAAAACTGCACTGTTTTTGAACTGTTGTTCATTTAATAGTTAAACTAATCCTTTCTTTGTCCTAAATAGAAACATTTACATTTGGCTAGTTTTCTCTTAACTATTAGCATAATTTTATGCTGAAGTATTTCACGAGAAAACATTTGGTAGGATGAAGTGCCAGTGCGTATTATAAATGACTCTGTACTAGTGGGCTTGAGCTACCATTTAAACATCCCACTGTGCTGGATAGCTTTAGTGTCAACGTGACACACCTGGGCCGAGGGAACCTCAATTGGGGAATTTCCTCCATTGGACTGGCCTGTGGTCATGTCTGTGGGGTATTTTATGATTATTGAGTGCTGAGGGAAGGGCCAGCCCATGATGGGCAGTGCCATCCCTGGGCAGGTTGTTGTCTATTGTATAAGAAAGCAGACTGAGCCTGGGCCAGGGAAGCAAGCCAGTTAAGTAGCATTATCCATGGCCTGTGCTCCAGCTTCTGCCTCCAGGTTCCTGGCCTGAGTTCCTACCTTGGGCTCTCTGATAAATGGTGTGACCCGGGAGATGTGAAATAACCCTTTCCTCCCCAGGCTGGTATTGGTCAGAGTGTTTTGTCACAGCAATGGAGAAGCAAACTAGAACACCCACAAACCAAATAATGACAGAACAAGCGAAACTTACTGTGTCTTTTGGAGCCTAGATGTCCAAAATCCGCATGTCAGCAGGACCTTCATCCCTTTGAAACCGGTGGGGGAGCTTTTGTGGGCTTCACTTGGATTGATTAATGCCCATGTTTGGAAACAGTTTGTTTGAAGAGGTATCACTCTGATCCTAAACTTTAGCTGACCATCATCCCTCTCTGTGTGTTATCCTTGTGTACAAATTTTCCCTTTTATAAAGGTACCAGAGGCAGAAGGATGGCTCAGTGACAACGAGCCCTTCCTACTCTTTCAGAGAACCTGAATTCAGTTCCCAGCATCCACAGCAATAGCTCACAACCACCTGTAACTCCAGCTGTAGGGAATCTGATACCTTCTTCTAGTCTCCTTAGGTACCCACATACACATCTGCAAAGAAACACCTAGGTACAAACACAAACACATAAATAAAAATAAAATAAGTCTCTTTTTTTTAAAACTTTTTTGAGACAGGGTCTTTTTGTAGCTATAGCTTGCCTGGAATTCTCTATGAAGACACTCTCACAGAGATCCTCTTCCTCTGCCTTCTGAGTGCTGGGATTAAAGGCATACACCACCATACCCAGCCAAATGTTAAAAAAAAAAAAGCAAAAGACCCTTGTCAGATTAAAACCAACTCCAATGACCATATGTAAATTGATTATATCTGGGAAAAGGCCATATTTCAAATAAGGTCACATTCTGGAGTACTAGGGATTAGGATCCTACTTCAACAAGCAACTCATCCAAGAACCCAAAGAATCACACCATTAACAACTGTATAAAACAACTACTCACTGAGTCACCCTAGCCTGATCTCTGTAAATCATC
Organism: Eospalax fontanierii; assembly: GCA_035773235.1. Lineage (NCBI taxonomy): Eukaryota > Metazoa > Chordata > Mammalia > Rodentia > Spalacidae > Eospalax > Eospalax fontanierii. The sequence continues at coordinate 20,892,500 of CM069533.1, read as the reverse complement.
TATCATTTGTGTTTTGTTTTTATTTGTTTTTTTTTTTCTTTCAAAAGGTCTTAATGCCAGTCTTTAAATTTGGGGACAGTAAGACTTGCTTCTGCATCTGTAGTTGATAAGAAAATTTCATGGACTAGAGAGATGGCTCAGCTGTTAAGATCACCTACTGTTCTTGCAGAGGACCCAGGTTGGATTCCCAGCATCTACACGATGGCTAACATCCATAACTAACCATCCATAACTCCAGTTCCAGAGGCTCTAATGCCTTCTTCTGACCTCTGTGAGCATTGCATGACATGGGTGCACTTACATGCAAGCAATAGATTCATACACATAAAATAAAATAATAAATGAAATATTTTAAAAGAAGAAGTTCATGAGGACAACTCCCAAGAAAATGAAAGGAGAGTCATTGGGTTCGTTCTTTTATGTGTGGACTATTTCATGACTTTGAAAAGAACCTGATAGCTATGGAAAATTCACCAAGGATCCTCGGTATGTCACTGAACTAGATTTTTGTTCTTGTTATGACCAAAGATACGCTTTATGCTTTTATATCTCAGTGACTTCAGCACCTAGATATGATGAGAAAGCCACAAAGTCCTTGGGAAATGAGAAGTCAGCTCTACTATGAGGAAAAGAACAGCACATACTTGAGTTCAACAAATATTTATCCAGTGCAGCTACATGCAGGTACCGTGCGGAGGGGAGAGTGCAGAGGTGACTACTGCATGTCGCCTTGTCCCTAAGAAGATTTTCTCCATTAAGGTGAAATGAGTTAACTTTTAGAAAAAAAATCTAACACAGGATTATTTCAGAAATCAGGAAAGATAGAGTGGTTCATGTAGAGGAAAGGGACTGAAAAAGACTGAAGAAATCAAAACTAAGATAATGATCATTGGAATACCTAATCAAATAGTCCCTGCTTAATGTTTCGTGTGTTAAGATGTACCCAATGATTGTAGATAAAATTTTACATTGGACAAAGGCACACTCATTTTAAAATATTTTGTTACCCAAAATTCTCAAAATGACAATAAACTTCTGCCTCAAGAATGGTTAGTTGTTCACAAAGATTGTTAATTTGTCAAATGAGAACAGAGTAAAGATGTAACTGTTATTCAGAATTTGCCTGTAATCAGAACCTCACAATTTCCTCACTAAGACAAGGTCAAAAGGAACTTCACAGATATCACTGAACATTAGTACAGCTAATAGATTTTAGTGCTATAGGTGGTACTCTTTTAAAACTTAAATTCATACTTTTAAAATTTGTGATTGGTGTTTTCTTTTGGTTGTTAGTTTATTGAATAATACTTTTGGGGAGACTAGAGAGATGGCTCAGGAGTTAAGAGCACTGGCTGCTCTTGCAGAGGACCCGGGTTCAATTCCCATCACCCACATGATGGCTAAAAACCATCCATAACTCCAGTTCCAGGGGATCCAATATCCTCTACTGACCTCCAAGAGCACTGCAGAACATGGATGCATTTATACACATGCAGGTAATACACTCATATACATAAAATAAAAATAATAAATAATACTTTATTTGAACAACTTTTATAAACACGGGGTGAAGATAATGGAGACCTGACTGGAATAGTCACAAGGAGAAGTGAAGAGAAGGAAGAGCTGTCCTCTTCCCTCTTAGGTTCTCAGTGAAGGGCGTGAGAATTAAACTAGCAAATGATAGATTGAGAGAAGAAAAGGATAGAAGTCTTATTGAACATTTTCTATGTCCATGGAGGACTGGGAAAATGAAGGTCTAATTAGGATTGAGAATTCATAAACTTCTTAAAATTGACACAGTTTAGACACACATTTATGTTATCTGAGATTATATTTTTACATACAAACAGTGTGCATTATGGACCATTTTAACAAAAGAATATACATTTTAAAGTGGTAACACAAAGGAAAGGATTTGAAGCTGCTGAGACAGGAACTATATGGGGAAACTGATGGAAGACAAAGGTTATTTCAGGGAGTCTTCTGTTATCCATCCATGTCAGTCCTGACTCCCAGCCTCGGGGCATGAGAACACAGGAAGTGGGAGGGGCCCTAAAGACAATCAAGTTATAATGGATGAAAATTTTAAAGTTTTAAAAACAATATCCTTACTCTTCCTGGTACAGTCAAGACACTTTCTCATGGGAACTTGCGTGACTTCTGTTTGTATACAAAGGGGGAGGAAAGAAAGTCCTTTCTCACATGGTGTTCCTCAGGTGCCTTCAACTCAAAATACTTACTCTGCCAAAGTGCCATATATGAGGGTGGCTTGCTTCAAAACTACAGAATAGCATGATTAGAGCCTGAGGTCAGGGCTACGAGGTGCTGGAGAACAGCAAGGAAAGGGATGCAATAACCAAATAATGACGCATTTCTGGTCCTCTGAGCTGAACTGCAACCAGTGGTGCTCTGGACATTGATGCTCAAGAAATGGATTAGACACTTCCCAGTTCTCCAGACCTCAGATGAGAACTTTGCTTTTTCAAAATACTTTTTAAATTGAAATTCTGCCTTGCATTCATAAAAACATACTTGTATATATAATTCATTCCTCCGAAGGCCACCCAGTCATCCCACACACAGCCTTATGCAGACTATTCCTCTAGTACTTGCATCTTCATAGTGACCACTCCAACCTTCACAGCATCTGAATTCCTCATTTCCTCTTCCTCACTGGTGGACACCAACTCCAGTGTGACATACTGCCTTACGAATTTCCACAGAGTGCCCCTGCCTTTCATCTCCATTTATAACCAAGTCCATCTCTTCTTGCTTGGAGAATATGGATTCTCTTGCTGCTCTGGATCTTCGGACTCTCAATCATCCTTTTCCATTCCCTAACTAAAATGGCTTCTGAAGAATGGAAATATAATCAGATCATGGTTTGCTTTAAATTAAAGAGTATTACCTGACTGTCTTCAAGATGGAGGAAGAACTTGCAGTTCCACAAGCATTCGCGACCCAGCTCCTGCCTGTGTCTGGAATCTCCTCTTGGTGTCCCATGCATGCTTTGCTGCAGCCAGACTGGCCACATGGAATATCTCTTGCTCTCCACAGCCTGTCACCTCCCCTCCAATAATGCTCTTTTCTGCTTTCTCCTCTGTATTAGTTTCCTATAGCTGCTGTGACAAATTAGTACAAAGTTACTGGGCTAAAGAAACATTATTTTTTAAATAGTCTAGAGACCAGAAACAGAAAATAAATATCCCTGGACTAAGATCAAGGTGTCGTGTCAGCAGGGATGATTCCTTCTTCCCAAGGAAGAACCCATTTCCTGTTCTAGCTTGCCTGTTTTAGCTTCTGGACACATTTGCATGCCAGGGCTGGTCGCTGCCTGCAGGTGCATCATGGTGACCTCTTGCTTCCATTGTCACAACTCTTCTATCATCAATCTCCATCTCCCTTTTTATGAAGACACATGCTCCCTGTGCTAGATAGTTGTCAACCTGACATACCCGTGAAAGGGGGAATTTCCTCTCTCAGAATGGTCTGTGGGCATGTCTGTGGCTATTTTATTGAGTGTTGAGTGATGTGAGAGGGCTCAGGCCGCTGTGGGTGATGCCACACCTGCGTAGGTGGTACTGGCTTGAATAAGAAAGCAGGCTGAGCACCAGCCAAGGAAGCAAGCCAGTGAGCAGCGTTCACCAGTGCCTGTGCTTTAGTTCCTGCCTCCAGGTTCCTGCCTTGGCTTCCTTCCATGAAGAACTGCCATCTAGACATGTAAACCAAGTAAGCCCTCTCCTCCCCAAGGTGCTTTTGGTCAATGTTCTTTCATAGCAATAGAGAGACAAACTAAGACATTTGCACTAAGAGCTCATTCAGATAATCCAAGATGTTCTGCCCCAAGATCCTTGATTTAATCACACCTTCAAAATCCCTTTCTCCATATAAGGTAACATTAATAGGTTCCAGGAACTGGGACCTGCCTCCCTCTGGGGGCCATTATTCAGCCTACCACACCTACCATTTTCTACCTCAACTTGTCTGTGCAGCATAAATCTCATCTCTGCTCTGCAGAATTTTTTTTTGGATGCTTCACTAATGCATCCAATTGTCTGGATTTGTCTGAGACAGAGAGTATAACTCGGGAACAGAACCTGCATTGTTTGATTAAAAAAAGGCCAGCCAAACCAAGATGAATCAGCTACCCTAAGCTTTCATTTTCATTTCCATTTCACCCTCTGTGTGGCACTTGTGTCGACTGGTAATTCTGTTCACTTGGCTCTCTGCTCTGCTAGGTGAGGGGCAGAAATGAGTCTTCCGTGTTCTTGCTGCTGCTGCCCAGGTTCCTGGCTTGTGTCGTGCACTTCCTAAGTGAATGGCTATCAGCAGGGTTTGCAGTGCAGTTCTAAATAGCAGACAAGGTAGGCAAAATGAAATTTTTCCATCACGTGACGGAACGAAAACACAAAGAAGAGGAGCACTAAGCACCAGCATGATTAGTGTACTCTCTTGGGTGTTCTACTTTTCTCTCTGCACTTGCAGATTCGAGTTAAATTAGACAGAGCTCTCTGGAAGAACCCAAGCATTCGCAGTTCTTGATAGAACACACTGTCTCTGAATAAATGGGAGGGGGCCCTATTTACTGCTGATTGCTTCACCACTGGTCTTGGTCTTTCCTCAGTGTCCCTTACCATAAACAAAGCAGATTGAAAGCAGGTTTGCAGTCAGATTCTGGGAGTCTTCTGGCACTTACACATTCTCTTAAACAATGACAAAATTGAACCCCGCTTGGAATTTGCCTCCCTGAAAGCCATGGCAGCTGGAGCATAGACCCATGAGTTGCTTTAGTATTACTTCTCCTTACATGCCCTTTTCCAACTCCACCTCCATGAAAGAGTCCTTGGACAAAGGTGTCCTGACACTTAGTCAAAGTACATGGAAAAATAGCTGAGGCAATCATTACAAAGAAAGGCTCAAAAGTATCATTTAGCCTGAGCCATTGGTTCTACAACCCCAGTTCTCAGAAAAGTCATTTCTGATAAGTGAGTTAATTAACTAATGACTAGATAAGGGCTGTTATTTATTTAAGTCAGGCTTGTTAGTCTGTTTTCAATTTTAATGGATCAGGGTAATCAGAAATCCAGAACTTATGGAAGGAGATAGGGGATCGTTCCTTTCCCCTTTTTGATCAAGTAGCTTTATGTCCTTATAGCTGGACGGTACAAAAAGTACAGAATCTCAGGAGATCTGGATGGCCCTCTGCAGCCGTTTTGTTTTTATTTCATAGCCCATTAAGTACTAAAAAAAATAATCAAAGCACTTGGGCAGACGTATCCTCGGTGAGTTTGGAGGTGAAATGGTGACTATGATGGGATGCACATAAAGATCTGGCACTCAGGCTCAAATCACCGCTTTGGTGACTGCATTTCTGTAACCACACATTCACCATCTGTCATTATTTTCATATAGGAAGGTTGCATTTGAACACACTTAGTTACATATGTATTTCTTAAGGAGAATCATCAAGAAACACCCCCCCCCATCACATATCAGTGTAAAGATTTAAATAGAGTTTAAGGTATCTTTCCAAACTAAAATATATTTGTGTTAATTTGAAATATTATGTTATAGCCGTGTTCTGAGTATTTCCCTATAATTAATTAGCTATATCAAATTACATTGGTGCTGCCTTCTTCACATTGATTGATGTGTTGCACTTCTGAGTGAAGATATAGATCTATGAAGATCATCCTTGTAGATCTATGTATATATTGATAAAGACATAGCTGAACTTCATTTGAAAGTTATATGCATCATTCTCTCATTCATTAGGAGTTTTTCATCTTACAGGGCTTCTGATTTTGAATATATGTACCATAGGTTTTGGTTTTCTAGGTTCTCTCTTTTTAAATATAGATAATGAAAGTTATATACCTGATTATTTATTTCCCTTCATGGTTTCCATCAGTATGGTCATCTATAAGCATTATAGGCACACTTGGATTCAGGGTTTACCTTAAGTCACTATTCATGACTAGATAACCCATTATGAACTGCAAATGTAACATCACAGTCACCATTGCACCTCCAGATTCACTGAGAATTTATCTGCACAAGTGTTTTTATTGTTATTTTACTATTTAATGGGTTACGAAATAAAATCTTAAAATAGCTGCATAGGGCAATACAGATCTCCCGAGATTTTGTACCTTTTGTACCATCCAGATATAAGGGCATAAAGCTACCGGACCAAAAAAGGGAAAGGAACTATCCCCTATCTCATTTCATAAGTTCTGACTTTCTAGTTACCTCGACCCATTACAAATTAAAAATGAGAATAGCAAAACTGACTTAAATAAATAATGGCCCTTGTCTAGCCTGAGAAAAATTGCAAGGCCCAACTAAGATCATGTTAAATGCTAACTTCGAATGAATGAAGGCTGAAGGCTCAGCAGCAGAGCGGGAAAATTGTGCTTCATGCATCTCTGCCAGACTCATTCTAGTGAGCTTAAAGAGTATCTGGTATCAGTAAACATCCTGAATTACCTTTCTAGAAACACAGTGGTTTCTTTCTTTGTGTTCATAAGTTTTTCTTCTCTGAATCTCTAATGCTTGATTTCAGCATCAGATGGATTATTAACTAAAACAGTAGCTCTAGGTAGGTTTTTTTATTATATGAAATGGTAAACATTCTCAAAATTTGGTGACTAAAGTTGTTAGCTTCACTTTTGTCATCTATTTTTTTAAAAGGTAGAAACTAGATTGGGTGTCAAGGCACACACCTTTAAATTCAACACTCAGGGGGCAGAGTCAGGCAGATCTCTGTGAGATGGAGGCCAGCCTGGTCTATGCAGTGAGTTCCAGGCCAGCAGAGATCTGAAAGTGTCAAAGCCCCTAGAACTGGAGTTATGGACAGCCACCATGTAAGTGCTGGGAATCAAACCTGGGTTCTCTGTAAGAGCAGCCAGTGATCTTAATCACTGAGCCAGCTCTCCAGCCCCAAAACAAAATATTTTTAAAGCATTATATAAAAGTTTTGAGGCATAATAATCTAAAAAATGAAAAATGTTACATTTCTGTTTAGTTAAACTACTCATAGACAGTGTCCCAACGTAATAGTGGTTGTATTTGATGACAGCCTTATGAATTTCTCCCTTTTTAAAGTTTCTATTGCCTTCATTCATTTAAGCAATATTCATTTTCCTCTTGTTATTATGAGTAAACCATATTTTAAGCCCAAATAATATGAATAAGTACAATATTATGCTGATTCCAGTATGTTATGACAGCACAGTCTCCTTCTTTCTTTCCTTCCTTTCTTCCTTCTTTTGTCTGCAATGCAGACATGTCCCTTCAAATAAGTTGATATTTTTATCATAGTTTCGTCTTGGTTGATGAAAATCCAAATCACACATCAGTTGGTAAACTCATTGGTCTAAAAGGTACTGCTCTGAAAAGAAACAACAGTGCATTGTGTGTCCCAAACTTTGAGAAGCAACAACTTCCACTATGAGAAGAGGAATAAAAATATCCCTTGACCAACACTTGTGTAAAATGCTTGTGCCAGAATACATAATGATGAAAAGGAAACCAGATGCTTAACATTTCATTCAGCAAATTACAATCTGTATTCTATAAACACTTCCCCTGGGAGAAGAGCCTCAGTCTGAGGGAACGTGTGTTTTCTATTTTTATTGTGCACTGTAGGCAGAGGATTATAAATGTGCATGCAATTGAATGGGTTTTTAATGCTTACATATGAAAACCTGCATCTAACTTGTTTATATGTTATAGATACTTTACTTTAGAAATCAGATACTAAGAATCATATAGTTTCACTTTCCACAATTCAATATATTTTGGAAGAAAATAATGAAATTAATAGTATTGAACTTTTTCTTACTTTATTCTGTTGTTAAACAGTAAACAGATGCCTAATTCCATGAATATGGTTTGGGGTCACAGAAATAAATAGCTCCTAGGAGAATTATATGTTTAAAAATGTATTATTTATTTTAGCTTTTATCACATAATAATTTAAAAGGCAAATATAGGAAATAAAAATAAAGAAGAGTACAGTGCTGTGATAGTTGGAATTATTTGAATGCAAGTTTAAACGGACAATGAAACAGAACACAGACTTCTCAAAAGAAGAAATGAAAATGGCTAAGAATTTTTTTAATGAATCTTTAGTCATCAGGAAAACTAAAATTAAAAGTACTCTGAGATTTCATCTTATCCCAGTCAGAACGGCAAAGATCAAGGAAAATGAATGACACCAAATTCTGGCAAGGACAGGGGAAAGGGAACCCCTGTTCCCTGATGGTGGGAATGCAAACTGTGAGCCATGGTGGAAATCACTACGAAGATTCCTCAAAAAGCTAGAAATATATCTAGCATATGATACAGCCTACCGCTCCTGGTCATATACACAAACGAGTCCGTATTTACTGTGAAGATACTTGCACATCCATGTTCATTGCAATTCTATTGGTAAGAGCTAAGAAGTGGAAACAGCCTAGACGTGCATCAGCTGAGGAATGGATAATGGAAATGTGGCACAGGGGATCTTATTCGGCTACAAAGAAACTTAAATTTTCATATAAATGTGTGAATCTGGAAATAATTCTGACAGAGGTAATACAGACCCAGAAAGACAAACTTCACATGTTCCCCTGATAGAGGGATCCTAGCTTTGAATCTGTAGATATGCGTGTTTAAATTAGTACGTCCATAGAAGGCGGGAAACTAGAAAGTGCCCACAGGGGAAGAGACTTTCAGGGGTGTAGAACAGCAGAGCATGGGAGGTATGAAGGGAGAGGGGGAATAATGGAGTAACAGCCCTTCAAATGGGGAGGGAATCAGAGGTGAGGGCAGATGTGTGGGTGAGAAAAGGAACAACTATTGCTACAGATGTTGAAAATCCTCTATAGAAACCTATTATTTCAGAAGCTTCCATATGTATATGCAGGCTCCTGAGGGAGAAAAGTAATCAACAGTCTTACCCAGCTGTGAATTCTGGTAGTTACAATAATGACCAGCCTGAAAAAATATACACATCTGTACAATAAATGGTGTGAATGGGATGGCAGTAACCAACCACTCTCTGGTTGAATTTACAGCCCACTCTACAAGATAGAATTTATGTTTGGTGCCATTAACTGGACCAAGAACCCATGATCAAAGAGGTTCTTTCTCAGATACCAGAGAGAAATTGTTGGGTAATTTCCAAAATGAAAAAAACAGCCAAAAGCAAAAATATCTCTTACAAATATATTGACTTAAATTTCCAATCCCACCAAAAAATTGGATGAATTTTTCTGGTCAGACCATGTGCTGTGATTTGGAAATCTTTAGTGATTCTATTAAAAACTAGTCATAGTAATAATAGCATTTTTAGCTATGCTATTCTAAGTTTTATTGTATTGAATATTGTAAGATATTACCTATATGTCATATGACCTTTACAACCTTGTATATTATTACTTCCTTTTATAGATGAAGGATCTGAAGTCCAGGCTATTAAATATCTTAGTCAAGATCAGATAGTGGGTTGAGTTCAATAACTGGAATTTGAATCTAAGCAGTCTGGTTCCAGAATCCATTCTCTTAATTAAATATAACAGATTCTATATAGAGTGAGTTTCCTGTCAGTACTGAAATTGAAGTGATTGATAGTGAGAAAAATATAAGAGATGCTTTGTAATTTCAAGGATGATTGGTGGTCTTTCTTTCCTCTCAGTTGACTAAAGACAGAGAAATACTCAATCTAGGATTGTTCCTTCCTAGCACAGCAGTGAGTTTTAGTATGTGGAGCAGGTCAGACTGAAGGGGCTGTTTCTCAAGTTGGTTCAGTTTGCAAATACCTTCTCACGTTCTCGAGAGCTACTTCTAGAAGTTTGAAGTCGTTAACCACCACTGAATATTTCCCTTGGGATACCTAACCACTAGCGAAGAAGATTCATCTTCTAGGCAGCTTGTATAGCCTGGAACTGCTCAGAGATCTGCTATGTGTAGACAAAATACACTTTACTAGCCTGGTTGGCCAGCTTCTTTCCCTCTCCCACATTCATGCAATTTCAAAAAAGACACACAGTCCATCCCGAGCCTCTTACACTGTTAGTCACAATACAATTTGTTCTTGAAAGACAATGCACCAATTAAAATGTATTGTCGGTCTACATTCAGCACTAGTAATTTTAATTTCTCCTATTCCATTGTTTGTATGTCAGTGACTTGGAACTGGTGACAATGAAATTAATGACTTCCATGTGTAGTGTGAGACAGACTTTGCTGTCCTCTAGCCATCGGGTCGCTGCCTCTGCATTCCAGTTGCAGAGCCCTGTGCCTCTGGTAGACTGAAAGTGACTACAATTAGTCATACCTTTTGCTCAATTCCTACAAATTCATATTTTCTGCAAGGATTTCTGTAAGATTAGGACCTAAACTTTTCTTGACTTTTTCTTCATCGACTTTTTATAACATGTTAAGGGGAGGAAATGGGTTAAATGTAGATTATTCAAAATCTGCACAATGTTTATCAAAAGTATTAAGAAAATAATGACTGAGATCTGGGTATTTGAGTTGCACAGCGCAAAACAGTTCTGCATATACACAAATGTACTTATGGCTCACTTGTGGGTCCTGCATCTTTCTTGTATGTATGTTATACTTCAAATAAAAAGTTGTTAAAATTAAAATTAAAAAGTTGATAAAGAATGGAAAAATATGAAAGCCAGCCTGGCCTGTGAGGCTGTAATAAGGACTCACAAGCAGAGAGCTGAGGCTTGGGAGTCACAACTTTCTTCTAACTCTAGTTCCTTCATAAAGTTAAAGGGGCTCCTGTCTGGGCAGCTGAGGTCTTTTAACTTTTCTGATAAATGTTTCTTGTTCTCTCCTGTTATTTTTCCATATGATGCTCTTTTGCTATTACCAAAGTTATCTTGACATCATTCCCCTTCTAAGCAATGTGTGTGCACTAATTCATTTCCGTGAATATTACAGCTGAGCAGACTATACTCACTCCCCCAACCTTCCTTGAAGCTGACAATGGCCATGTGACCTGGTCCTGACCAATGACGTGGTCCCCATGCCTTACTTTCTGATTTACACACTTTGTTATGTGAGAATCTAACAGTGAGAACGCTGCTGCCACAGATTCACCATGAAGGGAGACATTGCTATTATGCTGAGCACGCTAAATGAAAGCAAGAAAAGGGATCCTTCATAGCACGTCAAGTTAATGAAACACCTTCAGAGCTACCTATCTGCAACTCAACTGTTTAAGCCCATTTTAATCTTAATTTCCTTATTGATAGCTGGCAACACAATAATCCCCTCTCTAGTGTTTTCTCTAGGGAACTTACATACACATTCTACACAAATATAACAGATTTGTTCTTTCATTAATTATGGGCACTAGAAGCCCAAAATCAAAGTGCTGGAAAGATTTCTCCTTTTCATAGACAGACACAAGTCATAGTTGATTAGGGCTAACCCTAACCACTTCATTTTACTTCATAAAGAGCCTTTCTGAAAACACAGCCACACTCTAAAGTAATGGAGGTTCAGGTATATGCTAGGACACGTGAGTGGGCTGGACCATCATTAACATCCATATAGCCTTAGAAATCTGGACAAGTTTATTCTTGTTCCATATAACTTTACAAGGTGTTACTTTACATGTCTCCAATCTCTTATCAGAAATGTTCTAAATCAGAAGTTTTAGGGAATTCAGAACTTAATAGTCAAACAAAAATCAGTCTACCCTGTGAGATTTTTTTTAACATGGATGTGTTTGGCAATTTTACTTCTGTATCTTTTCTTAATTTTGATTGATGGCATTTTCATGAGGCAAATTATTTACAAAATAGCCAAGTTTGGAGGAGGATTTGTTTATATACAATTGTGGTCAGAAATCAACACCACTCAAGAATAAAAGAAACTATTAGCATATGATAGGATAAAGTTTATGCATTTAGCGTTAAAATAGCATTTTAAGAAGGTAGAACTGATTAGAGCAGACCTGAATATTTTCATTTGATAAGTTTCACTAAGTTTCATTTCAAGATCTGTAGAAAGATGCCCTGCTCTACATCCTAAAAGAGATGCAACTTGTAAGATACTGAAAGAGAGCAGATCTGTGGAGCAAGTAAAAGACAGGGAAGAAGCATCTGGAGCACTGCACGCAACAGAAACCACAGCAAGGAGAGAAGAAAAAGTAGCCGTAGGTGGGCTAGCACGAGCGCAAGCTTGTCTAGCTTTCTTTTCCATCATGTCTCTAACACAGAGAGAGACTGTAGGAGGTTTACATGTACAACAGAAAGAATTGTCATAAAACAGTTCTCATATATCTGTCATCTGAGTCAAGAAATAAAATGCTATAAAACTATAAGCTTATTTATCTGGGGGAGAAAACTCAGAAAAAAAATGACACTTAGCTAGACTATGTTAGTCAATAAAATACATTTATTTTAAAAATTGGCAAAGGACTTAGACAGATTTTCTTCATAGAACATAAGAGATGGCCAACAAACACACACAGGGCAATCAGCAAGAGCATTCACTACAGAATGAAAGACAAACCACAACGAGATATAATTTCACTTCCATTATGATGACCGTTATGATGATAGAAAAACAGAGAAAGGTGAAAGAGAAACAAAGAAAGATGCTGTGGACAACTTATAAAGAAAAAAAGCTTATTTGGGCTCATACTTTTGGAAGTTCCAATCCATAGTCAGTCAGGGCCTATGGTGACAAATCCTAGAGAAAAGCATGCGTCAGAGCCAAACCCGCTTACCTCATGAACAAGAAGTAGGGAATGGGAACAAAGCAATAAAAGAACTAGGCCTCCCCTTAACGCCCTTCAGAGGAGGCTTCTGCTGACCTAAAGACCTCACCATCCGCCCTTCCAAAGTTCCACCACCTCTCAGTATCACAGAGGCTGGAAAGGAAACACGGGCCTTGGAGGACCCAAGATTTTAATTTATAATTCATACCCAAACTATATCAGAGAGAGAGAGACAGAGACAGAGAGACAGACACAGAGAGAGACACACAGAGAAAGAGAGACAGAGACAGAGTTCAAATAACAAAACTCAGAAACAAGAAGAAAGCTTAGTAGTCTGGTACCACAGAAACAGGAAGAATTGTAACAGACTACTACAAATCGTACACCACAAGTTCCATCTAGTATAGGGAAAGTCAACCTTCCCTCTGAAGATCTGACTACTTTATTCTATAAAAAAAAAAAAACAGCATAAACAGATCAAGACAACAAAACTCAAACCTATTTGTTAACATGCAACAAAACAGGAGCCATACACATTGTAAAAACCAAAGGCCAAGTGATGTAAACCCAGTGACTAAGCAGGCCAGGGCCAGAGAATCTTGAGCTCAAACTCAGTCTGTTTGCCAAGGAAAAGCAAGACAAAAAGTAAAAGACTGTTAATACCCTCTTTGGAGCAGAAAGGGAAGGAGAGCTACAGAGGATGTTAGCTGGGTACTAATTTTTTTTGGAGGGGGAGGGTTTGGGGAGTTGGCTCATATTTTTAATTCTAGTACTCTAGAGGCAGAGGCAGGCAGATCTCTATGAGACAGGTCGGTCTGGTCTACATAGTGAGTCACAGGCCAGCTGTCTCAAAACAAACAGACAAAATACTAAAGTTTTTTAAATGGGCGTGGGGGCATGCACCTTTGATTCCACTTCCCCCCTTTCAGGAGGCTGAGGCAGGTTGATCTATGTGAGGTCAAGTTCAGCCTGGTATACACAGCAAGCACCTGGGGCTACAGGGAGACCTGGTATCAAAAGTAATTTATTTTTAGAGGAGATGAATGGGTCCAGAAAAATTGACAATGGCCTGGGGCAAAATTCCTCTGGGATTTAGATGTGATGTTTGACTTCCAGTCTTTCTTCTGTGACATGAGATTAATTTCCTATCATTAATGAAAATGAAATAAGATTGAAGGCAAAGGCTCGACCTGATCAAATAGAGGAGGGAACTTAGAAGAAGGCGTCCTGCACTGGAGGGGAAAGAAGGAGCAGAAAGAAGACAAAGTCAGAGAGATCTTGGCTCCCAGGCTGCATCTGAGTCTTCTCAGCATATTACAGCATCAAACAGAAGAATTATTTTCTGAACCCCAACACTAGAAAAAGAAGATAAATTATCAGAAATATATAATCTATGAAGAATGAATCATAAAGAGATATCTAAACAGAACTATAAACCAGGTTTGATGGCACACGTCTACACTCTCAGTACTTAAGAGGACTGAGGCAAGGCCCCTGCAACTTTGAAGACATCTTCAGGTATACAATGAGATCTTGTCTCAAAAATACTAAAGAAAAGCAACAAAAATGCTTACCACCAATAAGGAGATTGGGTCATTAATCAAATGCCTCCTAACAACAATAAAATCCAGATTAGATGACTATACTGGAGAATTTCACCAAATACTGAATATTTAAAGAAGGATTAATATCAGTCTTCAAACCGTTCCATAAGGCTAAATGTGAGTGAACACTCTTAATTTTGAGCCCTAAATTATCCTGACTAGCCAGACAAAGAAGATTCTGCAAGAGAACTACAGACAAATATCCATGAAGAATATTGATATAAAACATCCTAAAACAAGCAAACCTAGAAAATAGAATTTGCACATTTAAAAGATCAGGTACATAATGAATGAAACAAGGATGGTTCAAAGTATCAGCATTGGCAGAATGAGGAATGAAAATCACAGGAAACGCAACTGGTACAGAAAATACTTGACAAAATTTCAACACCCTTTCATGATAAAAATACTCAACAGGGGCTGGAGATGTGGTTCAGCAGTTAGGGGCACTGGTGCTCTTGCAGAGGACCAGGGTTTGAATCCCAGCACGCACATGGCTAACAAGAATCCAAGTCTAGGGAATCTTCTGACTTCTGTGGACATTGCACTTACATACAATGAGGCAACACATAAAATAAAAACACTACATAAAACATTTTCTAAAATACCCAACAAATTAGTAACAGAAAGAAATTGTCTCAACATAGCAAAGGCCATACATGGAATGGTGAAAAATGGAGAGCTTTTCCTATATTACCATGACAGTGCAGGGAGTCCATTCTTGCTACTTATGTTCAACTTAATGCCAGAAGTTCTAACCAAAGTAGCTGTGTTTGCAAGTAACATGAGCTTATTTGTAGAAAACCTTTAATATTTTAACAAAGGAAGGTGTCAGAAAGCATAGAAGAATGCTACAGGTTTCAAAAACAGGAGAAAGGCTTCACTGCTGTATTCAGAATTAGTTTCTTGAATCTGACACCAAAATCACATGCAAGGTATGCTAAAATGGGGCATATCAAACTAAAACTCTTCAACACATCAAAAGAAACAGTAGTGTAAAGAAACAGTTTATTTGTTTAAAATAGCTTATTTTTTTAATTTTTTGTATGAGTGTATTGCCCACATGTATAAAAAAGGCACTCGTGTCATGCAATGTTCGCAGAAGTCTGAAGAGGACATTGGATCCCCTGGAACTGGAGTTTCGGATTGTTGTTAGCCACCAATGTGGGTGCTGGAATTTGAACCCAGGTCCTCTGCAAGAGCAGCCAGTGCTCTTAACCACTGATTCATCTCTCCAGCCCAAAACAGTGTATATATAATGAAAGGAAATACTTGCAAATCAGATAGGAAAAAAGGGTTAATTAACACTCTAGATATATAATGAACTCCTGCAACTCCACAACAAAATAACCAAATACACTTATTAAAAATTTGGCAGTGATTTATAGATTAAAACTGTCAAACAAGTATATAAAAAGATAACCAAGACCAGCAGAGATTGGAAAATGAAAAATAAAACCACAATGAGCATCATTTCACAACTCTTAAGATGTCTGTTACAAAGATGATAGAGAAAGAAGGAAAGAGCCAGAAAGGGATCAAGTATTCCAAAAGTCAGAAATTGGGACTCTTGTGCACTGTTTGTGAGAATGTAGAATAGTTACCACTATAGAAAACAGTAAGGAGCGTCCTCAAACAAAATCAAAAATTAAAATTGAGTTAATCATTTAAGGGTAAGATCCTTGGTAGGTTGACCAGTATCCAATGTTTGCATCCACATCAAAGGGCATTTGGGAACACAAGTTTGACTCTATAGGCATGTACAATAGAGTACATGAAACTGGGAGGGAGCAGTAAAGGGAGCAGATAGGCAAGGGAATCTAAACCTCACCAAAATAAATAGTATGAAATTTGAAAGTTTTAAATTTAAAAAGAAACAGAGTTACCCTGAGAGTCTGTTGCTTCAGATATTTCTGATATTTACCCCAAAGAATTGAAATCAGGACCTCAGAAAGGTGTGCACACACCCTCATAGTCATAAGTGTTATATACAGTAGTCAACATGTGGAAACAAATTAAATGTTCAACAGATCATTGTATAGTGAAAATGTGGCATATATACACACGATGGAGTATTATTCAGCCTTAAAATGAAGGACATCTTGTCCTAGCACCACATAGATGAACTCTAGGAACACATTAGGCTAATTGAAATAGGCCAGACCTGGTAAAATAAGGAATTTGCCTTTCCAGTTACATGAGACATTTAAAGAAGTCAAACTCACAAAAATAGAAGAGTGAATGGTGGTTGCTGGGGCTCAGGTCAGAGGGGTGGGGTACAGAGCTAGTTATCCTATGTGAAAAAGTCCCCAGTATCTGGGGGCTGGAGAGGTGGCTCAGCAGTTAAAAGCACTGGTCGCTCTTGAAGAAGACTCAGGTTCAATTCCCAGCACCCACATGGTGGCTTAACCACTGTTTGTAACTCCAGTTCCAGTGGATGTGACACCCTCTTCTGTCCTCCACAGGCAATGCATGATTTGCACACATGCTCATGAACAACACTCATACATGTAAAATAAAAACAAAGAAATAAATAATATGAAAATAATTATTTGCAAAAATATGGAAAATTGGAACTCTCGTGCACTATTGGCAATATAAAATGGTGTTGCGGCTGTAGAGAACAATATGGAGGTTCCTGAAAAAAATAAAAATAAACTACCATATGACTCAGCTATCCCATTGTGGTATATATCCTCGATGCTATTTTATTATGCAATAACAAAATATAAAAATAGTTGTGGATTTTCAACATACAATAATTTACAAAGTTACAAAATTAAGGCCTTTAGAATAACTATCCAGAAGGATGGTTCAACCTTCATCTCCACATAGATCCACTTAGCCGCATACTGCTTCCCATGTTTACCATGAATATTGCCTACTGGCTTCATAGGCTTAGGCCAAATTATTGTACAACTGGATGTAACACTAAGATATCTAGGCAGCATGCCGGATGCTTCTGTCACTCCCCAGGCTGGAAGGACTCTGCAGTCTTTAGCTACTAGTTAATGCCCAAGCACCCCGTGTTTCATCATGCCCTTGAAAGGAGAATGTTAAAATAATTATGTCTGCAAGAAATGGAAATGAGAATTGGGTTGCTGATGATTACCTTTCCAATTTTAACCACTGTCATGTGAAGACTGTGTTCATTGTACACATGTCTCAGAATCCTAGATGAAACCATGGCAGAAGCTGACAGTATAATGCAGAACTCTACCAGAACCTCCCTGGAAGACATAGAGAGAAAACAGAAACAGGGAGAGGGAGAGAGAGGGACATTTGTCTCTAGGATGAGGATGCTGAGATAGTGTCTCTGGGGAGCTGTCCTGTGAGGTCATCCATTTATAGTTTACTCTGCTCACTGATTTACACCCATGAGAAATGTGCAAATGTGAAGAGAGAAACAGCAGGATTCATGGAAGAGCCTTTTTGTAATGGCCCCACTGTAGAAATAAGCCTGGTAAGTAAGCATCGGGAGAAGAATGGAATATCTCACAGCAACGGAAATGAAGACGCTACTACAAAGTGCATAGATCCCAAAGCATAATACCAATCAACGGTGGCATACATACACTACTACATACTGGGTATTCCCATTAATGTGAACTTCAAGAACAAAATCCAATTATAGTGTAGATTGAATAGTTACCTCTGAGGAGAAGGGAAGAAATAATTAAGATGATATCCATGGGTCTTCTGTGACACTAGCAATGCTTTATTTTACTTTTCATGGGGAGAGAATAAAACATATTACAGGGAATTTTCGTGTTTATTTTACATATTACATGAAGTTTTTTATTGAGACCTCATGCATGCATGCAATGCTTTTACCACGTCTACCTCCCCGTTTCCTCCTCTTTCAGACCTCTCCTATCCCCTCACCACTACTCCCTCCCAGTTTAACTCTCTGAGTCCACTTAGTGCTGCCAGTGTGTGCCTGGGTGTAGGGCCATCTACTAGAGCAGGGGTGGCCTCTCAGGCACTCCATCCTTGAAAAAAAAAGGACTTTCTCTATCCTAGTAGCAGCCAGTTATCAAGTTCCTCAGCTGGGGATAGGACTTCAAAACCCATTCTCCTGTCCGTGCTGGGTTGTTTTGGCTGGTTTGCTGTTAGACAGGTCTTATGCATACAGCCTCAGCTGCTGTGCATTCATGTGTGCAACTGCCCTATGATGTATAAAAAGTACTGCTTTGCTGTACTATTCTCCTACCTCTGACTCTTACAATCTTCCTGCCTCCTCTTCCACAATGATCCCTGAGTCTTTGAGACTAATGTATTTACTTTGGCTCACAGTTCCAGGGGGATAAGAGTCCATGGCAAGGAGGCATGACAATGAGTGTCAAGCATGGCCATAGGAGCAGAAAGCTGAGGAATCACATCTATCCACACTCAAGAAAGAAAGTGAGCAGAAAGTTGAGCAAGACTACTAACTCTCAAAGCCTGCCCCCAGTGCCATCCTTCCTCCAGCAAGACTCCACCTCCAAAAGGTTCCACATCCTCTCCGAACAGTGCCACCAACCAAATACAAAGTGTTCAAACATGTGAGCCTTTGGGGAATGTTTCTCATGTAAATCAACATAGCCATCTTCTGAAAAAGAAGTTTCTCTAATAAGCGTTGAGAGATGCAATGATCTGTGAATATAAAGATAAATACTTAGGAGTTGGTTTAAAACTATCTTCACATAACAGAACAAGAGTAATAGTTTCTGACATAGGACCTATGAGTATCCAGCCACAGGTTCTTGGCCTGATAAATGGTGCCAGTCAAGAGTTCTGCCTTGTGGAGTGGGTTTTAAATCTAATTATAAAGTGGCGGGTTACTCCTATAACATTCATGCTGTTATTGCACAACTGAAAATATCATGCCATGCCACTTGCTACTGTAGCTCACATGGTTCACAGCTGGCTAAGGCTGTTGGTAAATTTACTCCCTGGTAGTGTGTATTGTATCTTTCAGCATTATGAAAGTAGGGGCGGAGCTTCCAGGTCAGTACCAGCTTGATTTCTCTGTGTTCTATAATGAGTATATGGTGTCTTCAGCAATAGGTCTTACTATCAAGTTCTGAAGAGTGACCAAGAGCAATGACAATAGTCTGTAAGTTTGGGGCATCTATGGGACTCCACCACCCAATAACTCCAGAAGAGATAACCAGTTCCTGGCACTGGGCTTTTTATTTGATAACCCATGATGTCTTCTTGGAGAAGTAGTTCACCCCCATTATAGGGTAACACCATTTAAGCTCTTTATATATATGTGTACTCATATATTTTAGGAAGCTTCTACCGCAGTAGGTTTCCATGTGGCTTTTGTGAAGATCTTTACTGTCTGTGATCCCTCTACACACTCTCTCCTCACCCTGTCCTCCCATCCTCACCCTACTTAACCCTTCTTGCTCCATTTTTTCCCATCCCCCCTTCGTACCGTCTGCATTCTATCTCCCCTTTCTTAAAAATCCCTCTCCTTGACTCCTTGCTAGTTTCCTAACTTGTGTGGATACTCCAGTTTGAACACACACATCTAAATATTCAAAGCTGGCATCCACATATGAGATAGAACATACGGCATTTGTCTTTCTGGATCTGGGTTACCTCATGCAGAATAATTGTTTCCAGCTCCATCTACATATCTGCATAGTTCATGATTTTATTTTTCTTAATGGCTGAATAGTATTCTGTCATGCAAATGTACCACATTTTATTTTCTATTATCTATTATTATCTATTCATTAATTGATGGATATCTAGGTTGTTTCCATTTGGAGGCTACTGTGAATAGAACAGCAATGAACATATACTAAGATATCGAGATCTTTGTGAATGTGCCCAGAAATGACAGCACTGTATCATGTGGTAGCTATATTTCTAGATCATTAAGGAACTTCCACACTGGTCTCCCAGGGTGCTACAGCCACTTGCACTCCTATTAACAGTGAATAAATGTTCTCCTTTCCCCAGATCCATGCCAGAATTTTTTATCTTTTTTAAAAAATACGTTAGGCAGCTGTGGTGCTACAAGCATTTAATCCTAGCACACAGGAAGCAGAGGCAGGCAGATCTCTGTGAGATCAAGGCCAGCCTGGTCTACATAGTGAGTACTAGGCCAGTTGGGGCTAGAGAGAGACTCTGCCTCAAAAAGACCACAAATAATTTTTAGACATTCTAACTAGGGTGAGATGAAATACCAAAGATGTTTTAATTTCTATTTCCCTGATAACCTTAGATGTTGTATTTTCTTTTTAAAAAAAATGTCAGTAATTTATATTTCTTATTTTGAGAATTGTCTGTTTAGTTTGATGCCTCAGTTTTTTAATTGGGCTATTTGTTTTCTTGGTGTTTGGTTTTTTTTAGTTCTTTGTATATTTTAGTCAGTAACCCTCTGTCAGATGTGTGGCTGATAAATATTTTTTCCCAGTCTGCAGGCTGCCTCTTTACTTGACTGATGTCCTTGCTGTACAGAAGCTTTTAGTTTCATGACAAGCCATGTATCAGTTGTTGGTCTTAATTTCTACATTGCCAGGGCCCTGTTCAGAAAGTCCTTTCTGTGTCTATAAGTTGAAGTGTATTCCCTACTAGCTCCTCTACATGACTCAGGGAGTCAGGTCTTATGCTGAGGTCTCTGCTCCGTTTGGAGCTGAGTTTTGTGCAGGGTGCAAGACAAAGATCTAATTTCATTCTTCCACATGTAGCTATCCTGTTTGAACAGTGCTATGTGTTAAATATGGTGGCTTTTCTTCATTATGTATTTTGGGCCTCTTTGTCAGAAATCAGGTGGCTGTAGGAGCATGGACTTATATTTGGGGCCTCAATCCTTCCACTGGTCTGTGTCTGTTTTATGTCAGGACCATGCTGTTTTATTACTATAGCTCTGTAGTCTAACTTAAAATCAGGGATCATGAGACCTTGACAGCATTTTTCTTGCTCAGGATTCCCTATCTTGGATCTTTTCTGTCTCCATATGCATTTTAAGATTTTTTTTTCTCAATTTCTGTGAAGAATTGCATTGGAATTTTGATGGGGATTACACTGAATCTGTAGATTGCATTTGGTAGGTTGGCTATTTTCACATCAACCCATGAGCATGGGGTGGGGGGATTCATTGCCTCTTCTGAGGTCTTCTTCAATTTCTTTCTTCAGAATCCTAGGATTTTCGTTATACAAGTCTGTTACTTCCATGGCTACATTTATTCTAAGATTTTTAAAGGACTATTGTGAATGATATTTTTTCCCTGACTTCTCGGTGTGCTTCTGATTGCTATATAGGAAAGCTATTGATTTTCGTGTGCTAATTTTGTGTCCTGATACTTTGTGTTTATCATCAGTAGGAAACTCTATGGTCTTTTATAGAGAGAATCGTATCACTTACAAATAAGGATAATTGATGTCTTCCTTTCCAATTTGTATCATTTTTATTTCCTTCTCTTGTCTTATTGCTTTAGCTAAGACTTCAAGCACTATATTGAACAGGAATGGAGAGAATGGGCATTTGTGTCCAGATTTTAATGGAAATGCTTTAAGCTTTTTCCATTTAGCATAATGTTGGCTTGTGGGCATGTTGTATGTTGAAATATATTGTCTATATCCCTCGATTTTCCTGAACTTCTGTAGTGAAAGAATGTGGATTTTACTAAAGACTTTTATGTTTCTAATGAAGTTGATAATGGGATTTCTGTCCTTGAGTCTGATTATGTGGTGGATTTATTGATTTACATATGTTGAACCATCCCTGTACCTCTGGGATGAAGCCAGCTTAACCATGATGGATGAACTTTTTCATGTCATCTTAAGTTTGGTCTGGAAGTTTTTACTGGGAATTTTTGCATCTATGTTCATCAGAGAGATTGGCCTATAATTTTCATTTGTATATATCCTTATCTGATTTAGGTGTTGATGTAATGTTGGCTTTATAAAGAGAATGGAAGCATTCTTTCATTTTCTCTTTTATGGAATAGTTTGAGAAGCATTGGTTTTAGTTATTAATTAAAGGCCTGGTATAATTCTACAGTAAATCCATCTGAGCCTGGGCATATTTTGATGGGAGGCTTTTTTTTGTTGGTTATTCAGTGTGTTCATATTTTCTGTAGTATTTCCTGGATGTATTTAAGTGGTATCTATCACTGTTAGTATCTACTATTATTATATTGTGATCAGATATGATGCAAGATATTATTCAATTTTCCTGCATTTTTGAGGGATGTTTTATGTCTCTGTATGTGGTCTATTTATTTGTTTGTTTGCTTTTTGAGGCCAGGTCTCCCTGTAAACCTAGCTGGCTTATAACTTGCTATGTAGACCAGGCTAGCCTTAATCTCACAGAAATCTGCCTTCCAAGTGCTAGGATTAAAGGCATGCACCACCATATCTGGCTGTGCATATGGTCTATTTAATGAAGATTTCATGGACTGCTGAAAAGAATATGTACTCTCTAGTGTTTGGATGGAATATATTGTTGGTATCTATTAGATACATTTGAAGTTCTTTTATTTCTCAGTTCATTTTTTGTCTGGATTATCTGTCTATTGGTAAAAAAGAGATATTGAAGTCATCTACTATTAATATGTCACAGTTAATTTATTGTTTTACATCTAGTTTAGTATGTATATATTTACAGTTATAATGCTTTCTGGATGAATTTTACCCTTGATCAGTATTAAATGATGTTCTTTATCTCTCTGAAAAGTCAGCTGTTACTGTGGTGTTCTGTATGCCTCTTGAACCTTGATAGGCATTCCTTTCCTTAATTGGAGGAATTTTCTTCTATAATTTCATTGAAAATGTTTTCTGTGTTGGCACTGGAAAGATTGCTCAGTGGTTAAGAGCATTTGCTACTCTTCCAAATGACCTGAGTTAAGTTTCCAGCACCCACATTAGATGGTTCATAGCCACCTGAAACTTCAGCTCTGGGGATCTGACACCCTCTTCTGGACTCCATGAGTACCCATATATATGTGTCATTTACTAACAGAAATACACACAAGAATTCTTCTCTACCAATGATTAGTAGTTTTTCATGGTGGCCTAGAGTTCCTGCATTTTCTGTTCATGGAGTATTTTTTAGATTTATCTTTTTTATTTGACAGAGTAATCCAATTCCTCTACCTTGTCTTCAAGCCATGATAGACTCTCTTCCACTTAATCCATTCTATTTTTCAAGCTTTCTATTGAGTTTCTATTTGGCTTACTGAGTTTTTCATTTCAAGTTTTATTTCAGTTTAGGTTATCTTCAGAAATTATATCCTTTTATTCAATTATATTTTCATATCTTAAATGATTTTCCTTATGTCATTTAACTATGTTCTGTCGTCTTCCTTCTGACATTTATTTAGGCCCTCTTTTGAGTTCCTTTAACATATTTATAATTACTAGTTGAAGATAATTATCTTTATTATCTAAGTAGCTTTTCTTAGAGACTTTACTGTGGAAGCACTAATTTTTGAAGAGACCATACTGTCCTGGTTATTTGTGTTGTTTGTGGTTTTGTGATGGAACCTAATCATCTGGAGTTATGCTGTTGATAGTGATTTTGAGTATGGGTATCTGTCCCACTTTTGTTGAGTGGGTATTTGTATGTCTGTTTGCTGTCACCACAACTTAATCAGGTTTTGGACCAGCTGACAGTGTTTGGGGTTCAGACTTGGGATCATTTAATGTTGATAGACAAATGAAGTATCAAAAATGGTCCTAGCTCACTTAGGGCTTGGTGCAGCTTCTGAGCACAGGAACAAACTTCTCAGTGCAGATCCACAGAAGTCTGTAGAAGGCTCATAGGGTTCTAAAGGTGGTCCTCAGGTTACACAAGTGGAGTTATGGTGGGAATGAACAGTGCTACTAGGGAAGGTTCTCAGAACTGTCTGTGGTCTTTGGGTGACCAGGATTCCAGGGGGGATGGGAGTCACTACCTGAGGAAGTACACAGGACTCTGAGTGCAGTCCACATGTAGTGTGGGTTCATTCCACGAGTTTTGACATGTAGTTCATCAACTTTCATTCTGTTCAAAGTATTTTCTTGTTCCAATTGTGATTCTTCTCCTAATTCATAAATAATTTCAAAGTTAATTTATTAGTTACAAAATATCTAGCAACAAAGTTTTCCAGCAAAAAAATGTGACTATTATAGCAATGCCTCCCCCTCACTTCCAAGACCTAATTTTAGATCCTCAGAGCTCTTCTATGCTCCCAAAGTTTTTCTTAGAGTCTTTGTTTCATTGCCTTTCCAGAAATTAGCAAGTAGATTTCCAGCATGGTGAACTGACCTCCATGAGTTTTCTTCTCTCAGTTCTTAGATTCATGATTCTTAGGCACTATGTTAGCTCTCTAATGCTTGCAAACTGACAGGCATTTTTCATCGTTGTTCTCAATAGAAAGGTTGATCCAAGCCAACTAAACTGCTGTCTCCAGAAGCAAAAGACCACCATACCATATAGTCTGATCACTGAGTGTGTGAGCACATGCTTGACTGCAAGTTAAAGTTGGTTTTTACTTAGGAAATTATGTCGTTCTCTACTCCTTCATTTTGGTAGTAAAGTCTGCTGCTGAGTTCCTCGATGATACGTGTATGTGGGAAAAGGGAGGATAAATTAGCAAAGGACTTCATAGGACTTCATATTTGAATCATGGCAGTTCAGAGGGAGGGACATGCATGAGAAGGCATGAATCAAAGGAACAAGAGAGACTCTTGGAAGTCACAGAAGTATTGGGGAAGTTTTGGATATCTTCAGAGCCATCTTTCTCTTTCTTTAAACTTCTGTAAGAAATTATTTTAAATTTTATAAGCATATATGAGTTGTACAGAATAAGACCGGCCTTCCTTAAATTCAGAAGCTACAAGAACATATCCTTGACAAAGGAGCTCAAGAACAAGGAACTCTGCAGCTGTAATGCTTTTCATCTCCTCACCTGTTCTTTGTTCTCTTGTTGCTTGTTCTTTTTATAAAAAAAAATTTACAGGGACTGGAGAGATGGCTCAGTGGTTAAGAGCACTGGCTGTTCTACAGAGGACCTGGGTTCGATTATCAGCACCCACATGGTGGCTAACAGCCATCCATAACTCCAGTTCCAGGGAATCTGACACCCTCTTCTGATCTCTGTGGGCATTGCACAATATGGGTGCGCTTACATACATGCAGACAATATACTCATACACATAAAATAAAAATAATAAATAAAATTTTTTATTAAAAACTTTACAGTAATTGTAAACTTTGTGGCAAATAAAATCAGAACATTGCAAAGTTACAGTATACAGAAAACAGAGAAACTACTAACTATGAGAATAAAGTTGAGGAGTTTTTATTGTTACACAAAACCAAGTCTGTTTCAGTCAATTTTAGTGAGCCAGCTTGTTCAGTTATACACTAGTAAGTCTCCTATAACTTAAAAAACTTTTTATTATTAAAATTCCTTAGGGAACAGGGCTGGAGAGATGGTTCTGGAGTTAAGAGCACTGACTGTTCTTGCAGAGCACCCAGGTTCAATTCCCAGCATCCACATAGCAGCTAACAACCTTTTGAAACTCTAGTTTCAGGGGATCTGACACCCTCTTGTGCTCTCCTCAGGCATTGCATGACACAGGTGCACTTACATACATGCAAGCAATACACTTATACACATAAAATAATAAATAATAAATAAAATTCTTTAGAGAAAAATTTATTCTTGTAACTGTTATAACATAAAGTACTACTTTACTTATTGAAATGTTTATTTTATTTTATTTTATTATGTGTGTGAGTGTTATGTCTCCATGTGTGTAAGTACACCCGTGTCATGCAGTGCCCATAAAGGATAGAAGAGGGGGTCAGATCCCCTGGAAATGGAGTTATGGATGGTTGTTAACTGCCATCTGGGTGCTGGGATTCAAACACAGATCTTCTGTAGAAACAGCTAGTGTTCTTTACATTGAAACATCCTCCAGTCCCTTTTGAAATGTTTTTATTCAATCTTTTTTATTCTTTGAGGCGTCTTAGGGATGTAAATCATATTACAGCAGAGCAGACTACAAATGGTAGTCCAGACTGTACCCACAGTGATGAGAGGGGAAGGAACACCATACTCATTTAGACATTGTCTGGATCTGAACTGAAGGAACTGGTAATAGACTTAAAAAATGTTCAAACACTTCATGTAGAGTAGTCAGACAGGTAGAAATAACATGTGGTTTGACTAGAAAAATAAAAAAAATTGGCGTACATGAACTTAAAAAAAAAGTCGGCTTTCATAAAACCGAATAAGCTACACTCAAGAAAATAAGCTCCACTCAAATTCAGAAAACACCATTATAAATAGCCTCCCCCTTCCTTCTCTACACACAAAATAATTCATTATTAAATATTTATGGCAAAATTCTTCTGCCAACATGATGCCTATCACTTAAGATTTTGTTCAGTATTTACTCAACATTCTGGCAGGAAATGTCTGTTCTATGATATATTAATAAGATCCTAAAAATGTATTTTCTATCTAATAAGTTTGAACAGCTTTGCATAGTACTCTACCTCCTAGAAATTTTTAATGTTCATTGAAAAACTGAGAATCCTTATAGTAAGGAAACATGTTCAACCAAACATTTAATAAAGTTATTTTGACTACTAAACCATGGGATTTCCTAAATTTTCTAACTTCTAATTGCTTAAATTGTTCAACAGAATATTTTTTGAGAAATGACATTTTGATGTCAGGAAACAATTTGTTTCCAGACCGAAAAAGAACTAAGCAGATAAAGGTTTGGCATTATTTTCACTGAAGTTTTGAGTTTGACCTGCATTGACCTGCATAGTACCTCTCCCTCGTGGAATTGTGATTCCCACAGCATTTGAACAGTCAGGATATCAGATGAAGAAAAGACTCTGGCATATGAATATTAGAAGTCATGGTGCCGTCTGGCATTTATAGTTATGAATCCTCAAAGACTTAAGCTCTAAATTCCTGCCATCTTATCTATATAATGACACCAATTACTATATACTCAATAGCATCATACCTCAGATAGATAGATAGACAGATAGATAGATAAATATATAGTAGATATAATATCACAAGTGATGTTTTACCAGAATTAATGTAGGGTGATGTAGAAATATTTGGATAACTACTTTAGATTGAAAAAGACTAAGGAGATGACATTTAACTAGACTATGAATTAAAGGCATGAGAGCTCAGGAATGAAAACCTCAGAAGAAAGAGCAAGGGAGGCTTTCAAAGCGAGTGAGTGTGGTAGGAATATGGGAGAGTGATGTGAGGTTGATTTGGAGGAGGCAGAAACCAGATCAGCCAGGTTCTATTACACTGAAAATCAGGTGCAATCTGTGAGGCTATTCCTAGCATGGAAGTGATGCGGCTTACCCAAACAAGGTCACAGAGTCCACCTAAAAACCAAGTGAAATAGTCATGTGAATCAGGGTTCTAGCAGTCTATATTCATACCAGTGAATGCGAGGAAGAGAAAATTTTAAAGACTGTTTACCATGGACAGACTATGGGAACAAATAAGAAATAACTCAGTGCTGGAAGTAGATATATGGAGAACAGCTGAACAGAGAACTAGTCTTCAGGAAATGGAAATGGAACGAGGCAGCAAAGGAGCCACAGCCTCACACTCCCTACCTCTTATTGGACAAACCCAGTGAGATGTCAGACACAGTATCCAATAATAAAGATCCATACACAGGACAAAGGGAAGGTTGGATGTAGACCATGTGATCTAGAGGTTTCTTTATCTGGTTTCTCTGCAACCACTGTCATCTTTAGCTACTAAAGATGGCTATTTAGAGTTTTCCACAGTTGTCTATCAATCTATATTCAGTTCAATTCTAACTTAAAGTGTTAGCCAACAGCATTACTGTTCATAGGAGTAGAAAGAAATATGAAGAAACTAAATAATATATTAAGACATAACCATAAAAGTCTTTGTTCCTGCAGCTAGTCACTAGGTCCGAGCTGTTAATCAGCACCATGCTGTGTTTTCCTGTTCTCTTGATGCACCTTGGTTGAATATTGCCAAGAGCCTTGAACTAGCAGAGTCTTAAATAGCTAAGAATCCCACAAAGGCTCCACAAATAATCTTCCTCATTTCCAATGCATAGTGAAACTCGGGTTCCCCCTTGATAATCAGAATAAATCACTCTAGCCCTTAAAAAAAATCCATTCTCTGTCTATTGTTTCAGAAGCCTATAATATGCAACAAAAACTCACCTTCTAATTCAATGGAATTATGTTCCTTGATGAATACATTTTTCCCTCCTACAATAAGCCCACAGAGTGGATGATTACACCAATGTAAAGAGAAGTGTCCTCTAAATATATAGCTAGAAATACAAGTAAAAAATCCATTCTGACTATAAGTTCTTGGTTGGTGGACATGTGGTTTCCAGCACTAGGAACAATGGTATTTTAGGTTGGCCATGGGTTTGTAGAATATACCACATCCTACAGAGAGCACCCTGTCCTCACAGGATTTGTCCCCATATGGTGTCATAAATAAGCCCTTGGATGCCATTTCATAGTTATAAGGCACTGGTCTGAGCACCATTAATGTGTCACATCAAGGGTTTTGCAATAGTCTGAAAAAGTCAATTGAACACCCAGCAATGGTGTGGACAGATGAGATGCGGTGATAGTGAACCCAGGTTGGTGAGTCCAGGTTGGTGAGCCCACTCTTAATCTTCATGTCCACCTTCATGTCTACTTTACATGCTACCATCAACCAATCATTGTACAGATGAAGAAAGAAGCCGGCATATGTAAGAGATAATCGTAGCCATTTATTTGATTGAAAGCACCCATTCCTCACTTGGATCTCTTCTAATAGACACAGACATCCTTCTACTCTGTGTCCACTGTAAGAGGATCACCCATGTGTCTCTCTCCCTGGCCTGTCTACCAAGCGAATTTGTTCTTTTTGCATCCATAACTGCTGAACAATCAGTTTGTATAAATGCATACTTCAAGCTCTCCCCTTCTATATTAAGTTGACAAACAGAAGAATCCCCAGAGCTTTCCCAGACGAGAACATATTTCTGCTTCACAATCTTTCAGTGCCACCCTAAGGGGCGCTGTCATACAGAAACTATCATTTGTGTTACATTCCCATAAGCTGTTCATTCATAAACCAGGCCCATTCTTCTCCCTTCCCTTCCATCTAGTCATAGAGAACCCCCCTAATGTGACTACAGGACTGTGGTCAGAGGGAAAAAGCAGCTAACATGGAATAGTCTAAGCTACTTGCTCATGTGTTTTATCTGGGCCTTCTCTGTCATACCATTTATATTTTATGCTGCAAAGATATGTTTATGTATAGGTTTATGGTGCATAGTCACTTATCTTCCAAGGTCAGGTGGTTAGCCTTTGCCATACCCAAGATCAAACTAAAGAATGTTTCTCATGGTGCGAATAGTTGACAGAAGAGGCTAAGTCTTATTCCAAATACCTAAAGGTCTATATTGTAAGTTTGTCAGGAGCTCTGTATAACACCCTTCAGTGGAAGAAGTATTTAACACAAATGAATATCATAGGTAGACCTAGACCTGGACTTGCTGAAAAACCTTCATTGGTGTAGAGTTCTTGTTTTGTTTTGTTTTGTCTCAGCTCTATTCAAATCTGTCAACCTTAAATGTTGAGCAAGCAGTAGGAGCAGTGTGTCAGGAACAGCATTCTCAGATGTGGGATATGCAGCCTCCTAACCTTTAACATCGGCCATGCAAGGTGCAGAAGATAGATCTCACTTTACAAAGAATGTCACCAATAATGCACGATGACTAGATTCCTAAAACCCTTCCTTTGACATATCCTTGGTACTGAACTGGCTCACCCTGTGACCCACAGGTGCCTCAAGAGCTCCACCTCATATGATTTCATCAAGGTTCTGAGCTAGCATAGCATTGTGTTACCAAGATGATCATGTTCCCTCCAAACCATATCAAAACAAAATGAACTGTCTGGACACAGATAGTCCTCAAGCAAGTCAGCAAAGAATCTGCTGTTCCTGCTACTTGAAAGTGAAACGATTTCTATCAAGTTAGCCAATAGGGATGTCATTTGCTAGGTTCATGGCTATATACCACACCAAGGACAGCGTTTTGTTGCTCTGCAGTGAAGATAAAATGGCCTTTTAGAACTTCAGCTGCAACTGGATTTGCCATCTTATTATGTTAATAATAACTAGAGTCATAGATAAAGGGTTAAAAATTGATATGCTGGGCCAGCGAGACAACTCAGTAGGTAAAGGTGCTTGTCACCAAACCCGACGACCTTGGAATCCAATAGTGGAAAATCAACTCCAAGAAGTTGTCCTCTGACCTCCACATGTGCACTGTGGCATTCACACACACACACACACATACACACACACATGCACACACAAGTAGATAAACAAAATATCCATATTGATGAATTTTTCTTACTGCTGAATGGATCTATTAATAAAAGATGGTTATGTCTTCAAGTGGAAATAATACAGCCTTTCTTTTCTGAATGCTGGGCTCTCTTACCCAGAGAGGGGTTAATAGCCTGTAGGTTTCAGGACTACAGTAGGAAGCATGAACAGTTATACCAGTGATTGGTGGGGGATTTGAAGTTTTGAGGTCAAAGGCAGGTCAGGATGGGGTTGGAGTCCTTAAGTTTAAAGTATGATTGAATGGCATTTTCCAAGGGAAGCAGAGTTCTGTGTCCTGCTTAGGAATTGCCAGACTTCTGGTTGGAATGGCAAAATGAGTGAGAACTAAAGGCATCGAGAACCCTTACTTCATGTCGTGAAGGATTCTGATAGCCCAGCTAAGACCAGAGGACCAAGGGTGTTACCTTCCTCAGAGTGTAATCATAATAATAAGAGCTTGAATGGATGATTAGCTAATAATAATAATAATAATAATAATAATAAATAGCTGAAATGGATGATTAGCAACGAGGTAAACAGGTGGGGGCCAAACCAGAGCCTTGTCTATACCAACGGAGAAGAGAGCAAGGCCCATGAAAGCTCACTGGATTCCAATGCCAACTCATGCTGTCAGTGTTCAGCTAAGAATTTATCCAGAAATATTCATAAAGGTACTTTTATTCTTTTGCTATTATACAGCCATCTTTTGATATCTGTGGGGAACTGGTTTCAGAACACTCACACATTCCAAAATCCTTCCATAAAATACATTAAATGGCATAATATTTGCATACATGCATATTCTCCAGTTATTTTTAACTTTATATTGCTTATAATACATTATCCAATGTAAATTCTGTGTAAATGTGTGTGAGATTGTGTTGCTTAGGAATTTGTAACAAAAAGTCTATACACATTCCACAGAAGAATTTTTCCCATACATTTTCAATCTAGGTTGGTTGAGCACAGAGCTCCTGAATGAGGAAGACAGAATCTGTTTATGAAATATTTGAAATATAGATAATGAAAGTACTCAGAAAACAGCAGGCTAAGCATCTCTTTCCTCACAATGAGAGTAAACTTGTAGAGGATAATTCAGGAGTGGCCCTCAGAGAAGTCTATCAATCTAGCTTTCAATTGCTTCCTGTAAAAATTGTTCATAACCATCTGAATACTTTTTTGAGAACTTCATACAATGAATTTTGATCATACTCACCTCCCAGCTCCTCCTCCCAGATCCATCCCCGCCCCCCTAGCTTCCCAACATCCTGACCTCTCTCTTATTGTTGAAATGTAATAACCCATCAGCTCCAATTTGTGCAGTCCATATACCTCTGGGTATGAAGCCATCCACTGGAACACTGGTCAAGCTACCAAGAGCCACACACTTAAAGAAAACTGACTAGCCCTTCCCCAGAAGCCATCAACTGTCCCAAGGCTTAGGGATCACCGTGGAAGAAGAGATACAAAAATTATTATAAGAGCCAGAGGCTGGGGAGGACTAAAGCAAGCCATGTTACCTGGACAAGATGGGACAGCTGTCCTTATGAAATCACGGCAGCTGTGGTTGCCTGCCCATGAGCTATGAACAGTTCAAAGCAGTCTTAACAGTCATGTCATCATGTCACCTTTTAAATTCCATTTAAATATTATTTAAAAGGTATCACTTCGAAGAAACTGTATTGAACGGAGAAATTCTGCTCTGTTCCTCTCAGCTTCCTAATAGAAAGTAAGTAAAATCTTATTTTAACAAGATCTAAAACTAAAATTTTTCACATAATGTTTTCACAAGGAATGTTGTTAAAATCTTTTAAAATAGTACTGCTCACTTCATTAATTCTTAGTTAAATGCAGACCTCTCAGCACATTTAGAATACTAGAGTCATTTGCCCGGTGTCTGTGGCTTTCCACGTTATTCCAGCCCCAGCACAAAGAAAGCACTCTCTGTTTTGTCTCTTCCCAATTGCATAATGACTAAAAACCACCAAGAGACCTTTTTTTCCTTCAGTCAGAAATTGGAAGCTCTGTTTTACTGAATTTTACATTTTTCTGACAAATTCAACGATTCTTCTCTAATTAGCAACATCAACGGCACTTTATTTAATACAAAAGAAATTAGAGTTGAACTCTGTGTGCCTGTGACAGTCTCTTCTTAGAGACTGAAATGATAAGAATCCCTTGAGAATTGTTTTGCTCCAGACCATATTTAGAAGAATATTTAGAAGAAGCATAAAAAATGCAGAACTATCCAAAATTCAGTCTATAAAATGTATTGTTTTGTTGATTGGGAATACATCTCAGTGTGAGAGCACAAAGCTCCTGGTTTAATTGCAGCACTCCAGAGGCAGAGGCAGGCAGCTCTCTGTGAGTTCAAGGCCAGCCTGGCCTACAGGCCTACATAGTGAGCTTCCAGCAGCTACGTAGTGAGACTCTGACTCAAAGTCAGAGTCTCTTTCTTTCTTCTCTTTCTTCCTTTAAAGAAAGAGAAGAAAGGAGGGAGGGTGGGAAGGAAGGAAGCAAGAAGGGCAGAAGAGAGGGAAGAAAGAGGAATAAAACAAGAAAAAAGAGAAAGAATGAAAAGAGAGAAAGAAAAAAAGCAATCATCTTGCAAGATACTCATGGCAACCAAATAATATTTATACCATGGGCGTGAAGTGTTCATAAGCCATGGCCATTAAAAACCTGAAGGCCAGGTGTCACTGTTGTTGCATGATGGCTGCCAAGATGCTCAGAGAGAGCTGAAAGGAACAAAAGAAGAGCCTGGAAAAGCCCTAGACGTTTCAAAGAACAGTCTCTAGAATGTGCCCTTTATTTCCACCTTTTTGCTTTTGGCCTAATGATGATGTGACAGGCTGGGTGGAGCTGCTTCCATCAGAATAGCTCACAGCTGACAGAGCAGTGCCCCACTTTCCAGGTCTATGCTTTCAGAGATTAAACAATGAAAACTCAGTCTTTGAGAAGACTGGTGACTTCTGTAGATTACAAATGTTCAAAAAATGGGAAATAATGTTCCTTGGGTTATTTCCCAAGAAGGC
Organism: Eospalax fontanierii; assembly: GCA_035773235.1. NCBI lineage: Eukaryota > Metazoa > Chordata > Mammalia > Rodentia > Spalacidae > Eospalax > Eospalax fontanierii. The sequence continues at coordinate 20,858,755 of CM069533.1, read as the reverse complement.
TGGAGGTGCAGTCCTGGACACCTCCAAGAAGAGCTTGTTGGCTACTGAGTTTACATTTTGCAAGCAGTCAGTAGCCCGTTTGTCCTCTGGATCTTGAAACTGCACACATCAGCTCTATAAACTTTCATTTCTCTCAGAATCCATTAAGTCAATGTTCAAAAGTTTTCTTTCCTCCAACCAAGATTTGAGAAAATTTGTAGGGCCCAACTTTAGAAGAAGAACGACCAAAAGTAGAATAATAGTAAATATTTGAAGCTTGGGAAACTGAGGCAGGAGGATGACCATGAATTCAAGGACAGACTATGCTATGTAGTAAAAGTCTTGTATTTACAAGGCTACTGATCTGAAGTTCCACAAGTCCAGTGTCTCCCCACCTTGACCTCTGCACACATACCTGCATTCACATATCCACACACCTACATTCAATCAATTATTGACTCAGTCACCCTGAAATTTAACATGACTATCTTAAAGTGAATTCAATGACAGAAATACAAAGAACTTAAAGAAACTGAATACAGCTTTTGTGTCTGTAGACTAATACTTTCTAACATGGGTGGCAGAATTCTGAGCATTCTACAGACTCCTAGGGAGTACAGCTGTGGAGAAGACACAGAACACCCATTCTTGTGTAAATGTCAATGTTCAGATGTGTGGAAAGAGAAGAGGGCTTAAAGAAGCTCTGATATACTCACACTTGTACATCAAACTCTCTAAAAATGCTGTCAATTTTTTGAAGATGTTACTTAAAGGATTTGTAGTTATATGTTTGGATTTCAAGCCTCTTCACAATCCTCTTCTGAGATACAAAATGATGTTAAGATATGAGTGGTGACCCTTGATATACAAGTGAAATGGATATTTCAAGGAAGTCCATGCTTTTAAAAGATATAAAATCTTTTAACTATTACAGTATTTTGCATTTAAGTGGTTTTCTGTAAACAAACCTGGGATTTGCTCAGTAAAATGTTGTTTGTTATACTATTTCACACATCACAGAGAACCACCTTCTGCCATTTCAGAATGTTCAAATGATAATAGCAGAATGCTTATGATTGTCTGAAAAGCAAATAACTACTGTTAAGACATTTGCTTACACGCATAAAACTGAGTTGGGATTTCAGGAAGGAAGGACCTTGTAGCTCTGGTTTCAGATCTCTCGTGTTGGGGGCAACCAAACATTGGCCTGGGAGAGCCAGGAAAGATAGCCACCCCCCCTCTATTTCTCTCTCTCTCTCTCTCTCTCTCTCTCTCTCTCTCTCTCACACACACACACACACACACACACACACATACACACACACTTTCCATCTTGTTTCAGAGTCTCTTAATATGGTATTTGCACATGGGATAGATTTTGATTTTCCTTACAGTAAGGAATCTCAGAGCAGATGGACTGTTTCACCTTCTTGAAGGCAAATATCCCAAGAGCACGTGGCAGACATATATGGCATGTTACGTGGAATTTTTTGAACTAGCATTATAAATCATATAACACTTCTGTCATATTTTTGGCCAGGGTAGTTCCAGGAACCCTCCATCTCCCAAAAGAGTAGACTTGAACTTTGAGAGGCATGTCAACATCACATTGAAAGAGAGAACACGTAAAATGCAAACTGTCATTACAGCCATCTTTGGAAAAAGCAACACAGGACATCATGGGCAGGTCAAACGCAGACATGATAGCAAGGCTCTTGCAACTTCCTATGTTATACACTGGCTGGTTTACACATCAGAAATATGTCCCACAGTTCAGAGGCTGGACAGTCTGAGATCAGGATGTTAGCATTTTGGGCATAATGCAGGGTGGGCCTAGCCAGGCCACCCGCCAGGAGGAATGGAGGAATGGCTCTCGTGGGTGTGGTGCTCCACACCGGTTGGTTGTGAAGCCAGTTTCTGCCCAGCACCTGGAGGGAACCAGATCCACCTGGAAACAAACTGTGATTGGCTGTGGTCAGGACCCCAGCCCATAAGGCTATTGGCTAACAAGACCTATAAGGCACTCTGCTCTTTCTTGAATAAATGAGTTTTTCAGCAGATCGCCACTGCTGGCTTTCTGTTCAATTCCCAGAGTCGGTATCTTGATTCGGTGCCTACACAACCCCTCACCCTACGGCGGAGATCCTTCGATCCCCCTCAGGCTGTCCCTGAGTGCTGGGACCCCCAACATTAACATGTCTCGGTTCTGGGGAAGGCTTTCTTCCTGGTCTTCAGATAGTTGGCCCCTTGTGTCCTCACGTGCTGAAGAGCAGAGAAAGCAACCTCTTTGGAGTTTCTTTTCTGAAGGACAATAATCCTATGAGAGAGGCTCGATTCTCTTGATCGAATGACCTCTCATAGACCTCTCATAAACCTCTGATAGACCTCTTTGTATTGTCCAGGTAAGGGCTGGTGGTTTAGCATATAAACTTGGGGGAATGAAAACATGGACTCCATAATAGCATTTATATTGTTACAAGAACAATCACATTGTTAACATCCAATGACCTTTCCCCACATTCCCAACACTTACCAGACACTTTCTCTTTATAACACTTCTCTCTTTATAGCAGGAATGAGTTTTGAAGAAACTAAACTTACTTGTAGTAGATATTCCAATTCTAACTGTAAAAGCATTAAAATATAATCAAACATTCAAAATTCATAAAAGTAGCCTTGTTGATAAAAGGAAAATGAATGATAAAATACATAATTAGAAAGATATAAACAATAAGAAAAATAACTTTTTATGTATTTGTTCTGTTTCATTTTACATAAATCATGTCCAAAAGTGATCTGACACATGCTGACTCATGTCCTGTGTCTTCGCCATGTATCAGCAGATGTAGCAAAGAGTAATTAGTATTTTAATGACCAAACACTTTCAACAAGCCTTCAATAAGACAGAGCCCTATATTCACAGAAACCTGGAATTAGTCATATTTTCTCTTAACTACATGTAGTGTGGATATTCTTGTCACTTTTTATAGTTTATCATGGAAAATACAGAGAAACTAGACCTTCTACACCAACTGATAAATGCAGGGGGAAGAAAGTGAATCTTCTTTTCTTGTTCTGTTGAGCTTCTCTTCTGAGCGCTTTTATTAAAGAACTACAGCAATGAAAAGGAAATTTAAGTAATAGTTCCTGTTTAGCCTACTGTTGTACTTGGGATCATATATACAGGAAGAACCATTAACAGGAAAACTTTTCTCCCGGAAAGAACCATCTCACTTATCCAAACTGCCTAAGGTATAAAAATTACCATGTGATCTTTTAATGTGTTATTCAAACTACTGATTTTTTGTATGTAACTATTAATGTTTATTTCTAAACAGCATACTGAGCTATAAATCAAAATTCACCCATCTAGAATGGTAAGTTCAATAATTTTTAGTATTATCAAGGAGTTGCACACCCATCATTACTGTACATTTGAGGATATTATCATCACATCAAAAGTAAATGTGAGCGGGCTGGAGAGAGGACTCAACATTAGCAGCACAGACTGCTCTTCCAGAGGACCTGGGTTCATTTCTCAGCGCCTACATGGAGACCAGCAACCATCCTTAACTCCAGTTCTGGGGGAGCCAACACCCCCTCTGGCCTCCAAGGACACTGCACACGTGTAGTGTGCTTACACGGAGGCAAAACATTCATCACATAAAAAAATAAAAATAATTAATTAAATTTTTTAAGTAAATGCCTAGACTAGAGAGATGACTCAGTGGTTAAGCATAATGACAGCTGGCGGTGGCTCTGTCGAAGGGCATGGATACGTTTCCCAGCACCCACGTGGTGACTAACAACCATCCATTACTGGATTCCAGGGCATCTGACGCCTTCTTCTCACCTCTGAGGACACTTCATGTACATAATGCACTTACATGCGGGCAGGCAAAACACTGATACATATCAAATAAAAATAGATAAACAAAAATGTAAAGCAAACTCTATAACCATTCTCTACTTCTTCCCTTCCGTCCCCAGCCCAGTGTGAGTAATGGCATTTTCTGTGTCTCTCTATTTGCCTATTCTGGGCACATTTTAAAGACCATTCCTCTTCAGTAGACTGTTATTCTTTTCACTAATATCTTTCATTCCCTCCACAAAACTTTCAGTGTAAGCAACAAAATCATAATAGCCTGTAGCTAGAATTTTTGAACTAGAATTTTTGCACTAGAATGGAACACCAGAGCTGTGTGAGATGTGAATATCTTTAAGACAGGCTTAGTTGGTACAAAAAAGGGGTGGGAAATCCCTGCTCCTGTATTATTTTAGGTGCCTGGGCAATGAGCACCATCAATGGTAAATTCAGAGGAGAGTAACATTTATGTTACTCATATTGGGAGATAACCTACCAAGAACTATGATGTATTATTAATGGTTCTTCTTGCTGTGTCTTCATTTCTTGATACTGTGTCTTGTTCTCTCTTAACACATTGCATCAACTCAAGTCCTTGCCACACCACTTACTCTATGAGGCCACAGGGAAGGACTTAGTATTTACCTCCACCATGTTCTCTCCTCTGTTCTTTGGGGATAATAATGTAATTATCCACGTGGGGGGGGGAACTCAGATGAACCAAACTATTCACCAAGCAGTTGGCTTGGGTGCCTATATTTCAATGATCTGTTATTATAAAGAGGTAAATTCAAAATCACCTATCCTAGTGGCATTTCAACTGGTCCTTAGCAAGGTATTGCTGAGATGTGAATAAAGGATGTTATAAAGAGAATAAACATTTTGTTCCTTCAGCCTCTTCATTTCCTTTGACTCCTGGCCATCCTACTGTCTTCTCTTGTTTCTCTTACTTGGCTTTTTCAACAACTGAGCTAGTCTGTAGTTTGTCAATGTTCTACCACTTTCCCAAAAGCTTCCCTGGCTTCATGCTTCCTGGAAGGACGTGTCTGACCTTAATTCTCTTGGCTTTAACCCAGGTCTTCTTCCTTCACTGCCTCCCACCAAGTGCTCAGTACCTCCCCTGCTGTGTATGTTCCTGACTGGTGTGACTCATTTTCCTCCCTGCCTAAACCAGAAAGGGCTGGCCAAGAAGCTGGACAATATGTAAACCAATGTCAAGCAGGACATCGCCATCATGATAAAATGCAAAATTAATAAGAGCCATTCTTTGTGACTGTGAGGATAAGGACTATACCTATTCTTAAATTTTAAAAAGAATCAAGCAGTAAAGAACACAAGAGTAGACAGACACAGTTTCCAAATGCTCAGAGGCATGACTAGGACCGACGAGGACTCCGAACCTATGAAAATTTAAAACATTTTCTACTTACTTCTTTTTCTTCTTTGAGAAAGGGTCTCCCTATAGCCCCAGTTGGTTTGAAACTTCCTGTGTAGACCATGCTGACCTCAATCACACAGAGATCCACCTGCCTCTGCCACTGCTGGATTAGAGATGTACGCTGCCACACCCATGCCCTGTTTGCTACTTTTGTACAGTGAAAAGAGCAGAAATGAAATTACCTAACAGAAATAAGTGAAATACAGGTTTTGATATTAAATTGAACATAATTAAGACTTGGATATATAACTTCTCAGCTGCAAAAAAAGACAGGAAGATAAAAATTAAAGTTTGCCTGATCCCAATATCTCAGCAGGGAAAGAGCTATTAAGCAGCTGTGACTGGAAGCTCTGGTATGGCTGACAGCCCTGAATGAATGCCGGGAGGTGCTTGCCTTCTGTCTTTAAGAAAGTTTGAAATGCCCAAAATGTGAATCCTAAGTAGATATGGACAAAGGACAGTGTTTAATCGTTGCCACTTGGTGTATTGCTCTACACTGACTTGTGTGTTCTCACATCAAACCAGGACAATTTGATAGACCCCTTGTGAATGAGCTCAGGTTTCTCTGAAAAGATTCATTGAAGTAGGGACTTAGGAGACAGCTCAGTTGGTAGAGTGAGGCCCTGACTTCAAGGCTGAGAAACCATATATAAAGCCAAGTCTTGTGGCATGCCTATGATCCAAGGCTGGGGAGGCAGACACAGGTGGGTCCCTGGAGCCCGCTGGCCACCAGTCTTGTTTACTTGGCAGGACTCAGGCTTGTGAAAGACCCTGTCTCAACAAACAAGATAGATGACCCTCCTGAAGAATGAGCGGTGAGGATGACCTCTGGCCTCCATGTACATGTGCAGCTCCACATCCAATTTTTTTGGAAGATTCAAAAAGAATCCATGAAGTAAATAGTTTATTCTGAACTGCCTTAACGTGAGCAGAAAACTAGAACTTAGATGCTGCACATTGAATATGTTCCCCTAAATTTAATAGGCTATCAAATTACACCTAGTGTCCCTATACTCATCTTTGACTTGATAGATTATCATAAAATAATAAATGCCCTGGGACATTAATATGAAAGATGCTGAAAAAAATGAAAATAGACTCAAAAGATTCTTAAACAGTCTAAATACTTGCTTATTGCTAAAACCCATGTTGTCTTTTCTAACATGCAAAACAAATTACTGCAGAATATTACTTTTTAAAGAATTTTGCAACCCTTTATTTGTGGTTTTACTTTCCATCAGTTATGTTATCCAAGGCCAATCACAGTCCAAAATTATCGAATGCAAAATTCCAGACATAGCAATTCATAAATTACAAGTTGAATCACATGATGAAATCTCACACTGTTCTGTCTTATTCTGCCAAAGACTCAAATTGTGCCTTAGTCCAGGAAATCCAGACTTCAGACTACCCTCCTGTTAATAATTCATTGACCCTCTCACTTATCAGATCAACTGTCACAGCACTGCAATGCTAATATTCAAATAATCCTTAGTATATACATAATGGACCCAAAGCACAACAGTCGTCATGGTAGCAATTCTGATATTCAAAACAGAAGACATAATGTGCTTACTTTCTAAAAAGGTGAAGCAAAGTTCTCATCTTAGGAGAGGAAATGTGTATGTTGAGGTTACTAATATCTATCTACATTACAATGCAGTAGTATTTTGAGAGACCATATCATATAACTTTTATTATAGTATGTGTTATAAGTGGCCTAGCACTTGTTAGCTAGTTAACTATGCTCAAGTAATAAATTAAATGTTGCCAAAGGCATAAGCATCCAGAAAAAGGTATGTAGGATTCACTGTTGTCTGTGGTTCTGGGCGTGTATTTAGAGGACATTGAACACATCCCCCATTGAAAAAGGAGAAACTGCTGTATTTTTCAGCTAAAGATTTTTATGCAATGAAGACAATTTATCATCTTATGACTATATTTTTAAAAATGAATTTTGGGGGCTTGAGAGATGTCTCAGCAGTTAAGTACACTGGCAGAGGACCCAGGTTCCCAACACCCACATGGCGGCTAACAACCATCCATGACTGTAGTGTCAGGGGATCTGGGGCTCTCTTCTGAACTCCATGGACACTGCATGCACATGGTACACTCACATACATGCAGCCAATACATTCATACACATAAAAATTTTTTAAATATTTTGAAAAAATGAATTTTTCTGTGTTACCTCTAGTAATTGCTATTCTAAGCAGTTGACATTTATTTGAATACTGCCCCTTAGATAACTGTAGGTTGAACAGCTTCTGTTTGGTTTTCTAGTACAATTCCCACTTTCTGAGACTATAATTTGAACTGTGCAATTTTTTGTTAATTCAGCAGAATGCTTACATGTGCTGTGGTTAAAGTTTCATCTTCCAAAGCTATGCTTATGGGCATGAGGAAGGTCTCCCATGATAAGCTATCATTATCACTTGGTCACAGTACAGCTCCTTTTTACCATTTTAACCGGAAGGTAGAAAGGAGAGCCTTCACAAAGTTAGCTTCACATGTTGGGAAACAGCATAAGCCAGAAGTTTTAACACTTTCTTTTTGTTGTTTTACTTTGTTTTGTTTGTTTTTTGAGACAAGATCTCACTATATAACCCAACTGGCCTGGAGTTTGCTGTATAGATTATCCCAGGCTGGCTTGGGTCTCACAGCTACCCAACTGCCTCTACCTCTAAGTTACTTTCTTAAACCATAGTGAAATGTTGTCTTACAAAGATGCAGGAGTTCTATGATTTTCTAAAATGGTCAAAAATAGTTTCATGTCAGTCAGATTTGAATGTATCTTGAAAACTGACATTATGAACATAGTCTCTTGTTACATGTGTCATCGCCTGATGTTATATTCTATATTTATTGATTAATATGTTGTTGATCAACCTTTCCACTAGGATTGAAATTCCTTCATTAGATTCACTGCACTTATATTAACGAACAAATTCCTAAATTTACCATTGAATGGTATGTTTCATATTTCTTTTTAAGAAAAATTACTAAATTAATTGTCATAATACCAGGACCCAAAATGGCTCTGTCACTTCAGAATTATACACTCTTACAAAATTAAAAATGATTTTGTGACTACTTGTGTTAGAGCCTTGATTATTTAATGTTTTTCATACTACTTTTGGATTCCTATGATTTTTTTCAACTACACGACCCAAAAATATATGAAATATGATAAGACTGACATATGAGCTTATAATTTCCTCAAGATGGTGGAATAAAGGATGCAGTTTTCAAAAATGAACAAGTACCTTGTCTTTGATTTTATGTGTGACTTATAAACTTTCATGTACATTATGGCCTAAATTAAAGTTTAAGCAGAAACTCTTTAGGTGTCAACATCTTTTATGAGTTAAGATTTTCTATGGCTAGTAATTAAAAAGTAGTTTCTATATTTTCTGTATTGGATAACATATGCTACATGATTTTGGTGACTCTACTGTGCCTTACCCAGTAATAAATTCCAGACAAAATGATATTTTAAAAATCATTTGGGCCAGAGATATGGCTCAGAAGATAAGGGCACTAGCCACTCAGTCTGAGTTCAGTCCCTGACACTGACATGTAAAAAACCAGATGTGGTACTGTAATCCTAGCATTCCTACAGTGAGATGGGTGGAAGCAGGAAAACTGGCCAGAAGTTCATGGGCCAGCTAGCCTGGACAGCAGAAACAGAGAGACTCTGCCTCACCAAGGTGGAAGATTGTAACCGACTCCCAAATCTTCTCCTGTGACCTCCACAGATTCATATTCTCTCTCTCTCTCTCTCTCTCTCTCTCTCTCTCTCTCTCTCTCTCTCTCATCTCTCTGTTGCTATGTCTCCCTCTGTATCTCTGTGTGTGTTTCTGTACTGTCTGTCTGTCTGTCTCTCTGTTCTGCGTGTTTGTTTCTGTGTATGTCTGTGTGTGTATCTTTCTGTTGCTATGTTTCCCTCTGTGTCTGTGTGTGTGTTTGTGTATTCTCCTTCTCTCTGACTCTCCTCCTCTCTGAAAATAAGTAAATATATTTTAGTTAACCAATGACATTAGATTTAGTAGTCAGACTGTCCTCTGCTGTGGGTTCCAGTCTGGCTGATGGTATTCAGCTCCTTAGTACACAGCCATGTTCTTTTTTTCATGGAATTTTTGGTCACAGCTGTCATCACTCTCTGGAGAATGTTCCCTAGACAGTCTTTATCCAGCCATTCTTTATATCCCAACTTACATATCACCTCCTTATAAAAGTCTTTGGTTATACTAGCTTGTTTATAGTGATTGAATCTTTTTACTTGAATTCATCTTTGCATTATTTCTCCTTTCCTCCCTGTCCGCATCTAACCAGGAAGAATGATGGATGTTAACTACTATGAAACAGAGCATAATGAATACACCGAGAGAAGAAACAGTACCTTTGTGGGGATGACCGTGAAAGCTGCGCAAGAGAGGCACTGTCCTCGCCACAATGGTTGAGATGTCATTTATGCTCATCCACGATCGCTCCTGCAGCAGTTGTGATCATTCAAGGAAGAAGACAACAGTTGGCCCATTCAAATGAAGCCAGACTCCTCTCCTCTATTCCCTTTGTGCAATTGCTGCCCATTTACCAAATCACACTGCTTTAACTGTTGATTTGTTCCTTTCTTCTGCTCATAAACTATTGAGCTCACTAAAAGTTGTGATTGATTCCATTTACCTTAGCTGCTCTGAGTCCTCCCTTCTAAGAACTTGCAGACTGATACAGGGTCTCATGGTAGGAAGATTCCAGGCAGGAGCAGTAACACAGTAGCAATTTGCTGACTATATAAGTCAAACAGAGAAGATGGTATTTTACAGTCTATAACCTCACCCCCAGTCCATCTCCATTTGGATCCAGGCACAGTGACCAATCAACCTCCTTGCTTTTACTCTCAACCTTGTATTATCAATCCAGTTCTTCAACATCCTCAGTAAATGATCTGTACTATCCACTGATACTTGAGCAGATGGAGGCATTAAACCAACCAAAGGTCAGAGTTGTCTCCAAATTCCAGGGAAGAATTGGTGTCCAAACATGAGCCATAAATTGATACAGGTGGAACTGAAAATGTGGCTTAATTGATAGTTTGCCTAGCATGCTTGAAGCCCTGGGTTCCACTTCCAGCATCACATAAACTAGGCCTGGTGGTATATGCCTCTAATCCCAGCACACAGGAGGTGGAAGCAGGAGAGTAAGAAGTTCAAGGTCATCAGGTCAATAGCAAGCTCACGGCCATCCTGGCTACACGAGACTCTCTCACAAAACAAACTAAATACTGCCAGTGGCTCACTGGATTCACTTTGAAGAAGTCCTAGGCAATATTGCTACGGAAAGCACAACAGCTCCAGATCATTATGCTGTACTTTCTATCTTTTTCCAGAAAAAATGATTCAGCTGTCCACATGATGGCCTGTTGATTGGTTGCTCCTGCCAGATGAGTCAGAAATGACAGAATTGACCTATTGACTGCTCTGGATGGAGAAAGCGTGATGATGATAACCTCCCTGAAAATAAGTACACATACACGGTTATTTGCATTTCTCTAAATGTAGACAAGTTTATAAATAATATAGGTTAGCTATTCTTGACTAATTCTTTTGTTTCCTGGGATCTCATGTGGGAAATCCTGCATAGACCCTACACCCATCACTGTCATCACAGCAGGACTCACAGCCAGCTATAAACAGGTTCCCAGCAACGATCATGACATATGGATGGTCTGCTTAAACTGCAGCTTCCAGACATTATTTCTGGGTTATTTTGCAAATGTGAAGATTCCAGCCACCATTCACTAGGGCAAGAGGGCATGGGGAGAGAGATAGAGAGGCAAAGAAATAGAGAAGTTATATCAATTGACTCCTAAAAAAACTAATTTTAAAAGCTTTATTTGCACTTCTGGAGAAGCTGATGTTGTCCAATTAGGACATGTGCTTATTACTCTAAACAGCTCATAATTTTCCATCTGTAAGAAATATCATTTGACCTCAGTAAGCTAAAACCTCCCCGGAAACAAGGCAGCAGAAGCTGAACATTAACCATGGCTTCAGACCTCACATTTCCCAATGTACTGCTTACTTAGATGCAGTCATTCCACTTTGCTACAGACGTCTCAGTCCCTAACCCTGCTTCGCTTGTTTTCACAACATGCAGTCAATTTCTCTTCATCGTGCATGTGTAGAAGGTGCCTGACAAAGGGAATTTCATTTTAAAATGTTTTATTACTGCTTATTTATCAAGTCTCCCAGTTGTCAATGCTTTTGTTCTTTACTTGTATGATAAAACCAGTCATAAGCCACCATGGATCCCTTTATTTAATGTGATATATAACTTTATGCATTGATCTTAAATACTTTTCCCATAATTTGGGCTTTGCACATGCTCCAGAATAACAAGTGTCTTTAACTTTTTTATCAACTTTGTATTTATTTAATATTTTTGTACGTATACCATGAGGATGGCAGGGGTGGGTGGGCACATGCAGTTAGAAGAAAACGCTATGGAGTCGATTCTCGCATCCCAGCTTTGTGTTCCAGAGTCAAACTCAGATCCTCAGGCATGCATGGCAAGTATTTTACCCACGGAGCGGTCCTACCACCCCTCCTTTTTCTTGTTCCTTGAGACAGGGTCACATGTATCTTGGCTCGTATCTTGGCCTGACCTTGAAATCTCTCTGTAGTCAAGGGTGACCTTGAACTCCCAGTCGTCCTGCCTCCAATTTCCGAGTGTTGGGATTACAGGTGTGCATCACCATACCGGGTTTATGGAGTACCAAGAACTGAACACAGGGTTTTTCAAACTATCAGCTGAGCCACATCTGAGCCCTCACATGCCTCACTTCTGAGAGAATAACCTACAACTTTCATTGAGTACTTACTGGGTCACATGCACTGGACTAAGCTTCATGTGTATGCACTCATTTAATCTTCCTAATAGCATTCTGAATGGGATGCTATTTCTGTCTCTTTTTGTAAAGAAGCCAACGGAGATTAAGTCACATTTTTAGGAGGCAGCCTAACTGCAGAGTCCTTGTTCCCAACATAAATCCTGCACAGCCATTGCTTGGTCTCCCTTTCTAAATCTGTGGATGATCCAGCCCTTTATATAAAATAACACAGTATTTGCATATCACCAAACATATCTTTGCATCTACTTGAAATTAGTTCTGGATTATTTATAAGTCTAATAGAAAGTAAATGCTATGGAGATAGCTGGTAGATAGGTTATTTAAAGGCCGAGGAATGCACACGCTTTTCAAGTAAGTATTTTCAAAACAGTTTATTGAATCTATGGATGCAGAATCACAGCACTGAGGTCCACGGCACTGTAGAGCAGTAACATCCTGGCAAATTCAGAAAAGCCCTCTTTACATTTTATGTCAGAAAGTTGTGACCTATGTGAATTCTAATTCAAGTTTAACTTTGCCTAACCAGTCAGTTAACAAGGCCCTGAGGACAAAAACCTTAGGTGAAAGTGCATCACTTTACGCCTCATTTAGCCCAAGGCCAGTGTTGCCTTCTTCTGCTTACTGAGTTTGTGCTGTTACTAGCCATTTGTCCCTCTCCACTGCCTGCTTACACTGTAAAATATTTCCTCATTTTTGTGCTCAAATAAATCAGTGAGAGGGTGTGACTGTCAACATTTTCAATATGCATAGCAATCACTATCTCCTATATTGCTTTGTGGTTTGTGATTTTGTGAGAATCTCTAAATTATAGTAGTGAGCTTCAATGTTATGAATGACATGTCAAAGGGAAAAAATTTGAGACAAATTTTCTCTCTTTAGCTCAGGCTGATCTGAAACTCACTTTTGTAGCCCAGCCTGACCTTGAATTCACAGAAATCCTCCTGCCTCAGCCTCTCAAGTGATGGGATTATAAATGTGAGTCATTTAATATCACTTAACCAAAGCTACTGTTTCTCTCCAAGAACACAGTATTATTATCTGATTCTACATTATCTTCTTGTGTTCTTTCTCTTATGTTTTAATTCCTTTTTCCTTCATATCCTTGTATCTTTTCTTTATTCTCTTTTCCATTACACATTCATTTTAATAATTTTGACCTGGAAATAGTAACACTTCTCTTCCATTAAAAAATAACAAATTGTTTGTACCATCTGAGTAAATGAAGGAAAACGTATTGCTTCAGGATGATATTCTACCAGGTAGTATCTTCAGGAATCTGGAAGCATCTGCCATCTGGTCCCTAAGATGGAGCAAGCACTAGTGTTTAAGGACAGCTGCTGACTTGTTTACCTGAAATGACTTAAGAAGTCATACAAAGACAAGACTACGGATCCTTAATTTCTTAGTATTCTCCTAAAAATTCCTGTTTCCTACATCAGAGTCTTACTAAGAAACTAAAATTATTGCAAATATATAGTACAGAACGAATTTAATGTATTGCCACTATGAAAGATGAAAGATCTAAGAAGCCAAATAGGCCTGGTGCGGCAACCAACATCCGGAAGACACCGCAACCCGTAAATCAGAGGTAACCCTTTATAGCCCAGGATCTGGGGTCACCCAAAGAACCCTGGAGCCATGAGGAGGCCTGTTCAGCGATGACGGCAGATACCCTGTGAGGGGAGGAGAAGCCCCGGCAACCTGTTGCTACACTCCTATTGCTTGCCGTTGATTGAAACTATCAGGGGTCACATGTGGGACCTGTATCCTATGCAGCCATTCCCTCTGATCCAGGATTGGACGGGCTGGACTGAGGGCAGTTAGGCCCGATCCGCAGGTTGACATGCTCTCTTTCACTTTTCCTTGAGTACACATGATTATCCTTTCCCCATCACAGAGCCGTTACTCAGTGTGAAAATCAGGGAAAATTTGACCTCCTGCAGCAGTCAGGCATTCAATGGTAGCACGTCATGGGGATAAGCGTCAAGGAATAATGCATTTAAAATTGAAAGATAAATTCTACTAAATCAATACACAAAGAACCTTGACACAAATGCTCCATGCTCTGTGACATTTACTGAATATAACAGCAGACTACTTCCTTATTGAGTTTTGCTTTTTGTTTTTGCTGGAATATAGTCATAAAGCTAACATTGGTAAATTTATATAAGCAATCACATTTTAATAAATTGTATTATTTCTTTACTGCACAAATCTATCTCAGTGACCACTTCTGAACAATAGGAAATACGATGAGAACTGAAGACAAAAGAGACAATGTTCATACTTGTAAGGTTTTTTTATTTAATTTCTCAATTTTTAAGAATTTTCCTGCTCTCCCTGTTATACTTTCCAAGAACCAAAGATATATTAAACTCACCCCAAATATGAAACTTTCAGAGAGATATCCCCAACAATTCTGTTTTTATCAGATTCAGCTCTTTCTTGCCATTAGTAGTTTTTATAAAATATCATAAGTACCAACAAGACTTCGTGTTTCTTATGTAAGGCAAGAATCCTGTCAGATGCTGCATCTCTACACCACCCAACCTGGTACCTCACACTAAACAGTCATTCATAAATATTTGTAATGTGTTAGTCCACAGACTGGAAAGATAAGAATGAGATGGAGATGACTCAGGGGTTAAGAGCTCTGGCTGCTCTCGCAGAGGACTTGGGTTCAGTTTCCAGCACCCACATGGCAGTTAACAATGATCTGTAACTTCAGTTCCAGGGGGTCCAATGCCCTCTCCTGTGGCATTACACACATGTGGTGCATTTAAATACATGCAGGAAAAGCACTCACATGCATAAAATCAAAATAAATCAAACCATTTTTCAAAGAATGAAGAATTTGTGATATCACAGAAACTAAATAAAGGACTAAAAATAATTTTCATTTTATTACACAGTCCTTCTACTCAAAATACTGAACTGTGCTTACCAATAACACCATCTAGTTAAATGGTGTTTATTTCAAATAGATATTTATAATAGAATTTCCAATAGATAACAACTTTGTAATGTTTGTCCCAAATATTGCATAAATGAAAATATTTGTTTATCTAAGACATAGTTATATAAAGACATCCATTATATATATATATATATATATATATGAAACTAATATAATTGGATCTCATATTTTCCCTTGATAGGTATGGCAACCCTAATATCTTAACCTATTTATATTGTTATAACAAAATACTGGGGAAAGTAATTTACCAAGAAAAGACATTGTCTTATAATTCCACCTGAGAAATCCAAGATCAAGGCTAGCAGGCTGAGGTAAGGCTGCATTCTGCTGCATCTTTTAGAAGTGGAAAAACACTGTTCTCCCATGGCAGAAAGCAAGCTCCTTCTATTAAGTTCCTTTTTAATCTTTCAAAATATTTTATGTATTTATTATTTGATGGTTTCATACATGAATAAATGAATTTTAGTCATTTTCATGCTGTTAACCTTTCTCATTCCCCTCTCGTTTGTGCGTGTGTGTGTGTGTGTGTGAGAGAGAGAGAAAGAGAGAGAGACAGAGAGAGAGGGAGAGAGAGAGAGAGAGAATTGAAATAGGGCTACTGACCTGAGAACAGGTGGGAGGTCATTTGCTGAGCACAGGCACCTTATCAGTGGCTATGCCATTGAAGAAAGTAGCATTCTTTCCTCCAGCCACTATTACCTGTCAACAGTTCTTCAAGAATGGGTGGAGCCTTGTGAGTCTTCCCCCCCACCTCCATGATAAGAGGTTGATGGACTCAATCATGCGCAAGTGTTGTGTGGGTAGCCATAGCTGCTGTGGATTCAAAGGCCCTGTCATGGTCAGAAAACATCTTTTTGTATCACACCTCCCCATTCTCTGATCTTCCATTCTTTATTTTCTCTCTTCCAAGATGCTCCGAGTCTTAAGCACAGTTAGTGCTTTTAATTGCTGAGCCATCTCTCCAACCCCTCAACATCAATTTGAAAGGGGGTACAAAAATATTCAAATTATGCATTTCCTATAAAATGAAATTTAAGTTTATGATGTTGCGATTTACAATGTGCTTAATAACCAGATATATTGGGTAGATTTGGTCACACAGTGAGGTTAACTAGGTAATAGTGGTAAAAATTTAAAACAATCTTTTAAATAATCATTTTAAACTTCTAATAATTTCTTTGAGTAAAACAGTCTACTTAAGAAAAATCAAGGATTCAATGAATAAATGGGACAGAAAAAACTTGAGTATTCTGGAACATTACATTCTGAGTCCAATTCCTGCAATTAAGTACAATTCATTGCTGGAAAATCATTTTATCTTGTACAACTCCATAATTACTTTCTTTTAATGTTAAGAAGAAAACAGAACTAGATTGAATTGTGAAAGTTCCTTCAGTCCTTTCCCATTCTCCTCTATAAATATAAACTCTTCCATATGTCATCATTGTGTATCATTCCTTTCGTTCTGTATACATTTTCATTTATGTGCATATATGTATGCACCTGTGCCTTTTGCAAAATTTGTATTACCTTCCACAGAATATACTGAAATCTGCACTTTGATTTAAAGGTCCTGGATTTCTAAGAGAATTTTATTTATTTAGCTGAGTAGTCATGAAAGTAATCACATGCTATAGATATTTACTATCTGACCCTTTTCAGAAAAGGATCACTTCCTTTCGTTCCAAATAAAGTGCCTGCTTTGTATTTGTCTGCTTTTCTTTCTTTTAAACATTGTATTCATTATTTTTATTTTATGTGTATGAATGTATTGCCTGCATGCATTTAAGTGTACCCATGTCATGCAGTGCCCACAGAGGTCAGAAGAGGGTGTCAAATCTCCTGGAATTGGAGTTAAGATCGTTTCTAGCTACCATGGGGTGCTGGGAACTGAACCCAGGCCTCTGCAAGAGCAGTCAGTGCTCTTAACTGATGAGCCATCTCTCCAGCACATTTTTTATTTCTTTTATTTTTTGTGTATTTGTATGTGACATGCAGAAGCCTATGTATGCATGTTCCCATGTATGTGGATATGCATACACATGATTGTGTGTGTGTATGAGAGAGAGAGAGACAGAGACAGAGACAGAGAGAGAGAGAGAGGTTTAAGCTGGGAAATTTCCTCAACCATTCTCCACTTTATTGACAGTGGCCCAGTGGCCACTCCAGCTAACCCAGGCAACTCCTCTCTCTGTCTACTGAGTGCCGGTTGCAATGGTCTGCCTCTCCTGCTTGACTTTTATATTGGTAATTCTGGGCATCTGAACTCCAGTGCTCAGGCTTTTGTGGCAAGTGCTGTACCCGCTGAGCCTTTCCCCAGACTATAGTTTGTTCTTCACCTCAAGTATGAGCAAATCCCTCCTGCATGTTCTGACCCTGTTATTTCTAGCAACATGAAGGCACTCTTAAGGTGTGACTCACAATACACCATATTGGGTCAGATGCATGGACTTGGCCCTGACCCACACAGTACAACGATTTCTGTTTTGTTTTCACTTATTTCTGATAATGAATATCTTGCATTTCAATTGGTATGGGACACTGCATCAAAGATACTGAGTTGAACATTTAATGATTCATTTTCTGTCATTTTTACTGTCTTTTCTTTCTAATCTCTAGTGGGATAATTCTGTAATTACTTTCATCTAACTCAAAGATCTTTTATTTTGTGTATGCATGTGTGTGGTGTACATGCATATAGGTGTGTGTCCACATTCATGTGTTCACACCTGCATATGTGTGCACATGTGAAAGCCAGCAGTCAATGTTGGGTTGATGTCTTTCCTGATCACTCTTCACTTTATATGTTGAGTCAGGGTCTCTCACATGAACTCAGAGATTGTCAATTTTGCTAGTCAACTTGCTCCAGGGATCTCCTGTTTCTACTTCCACAGCCACTGGGATTACAGGCACCATATTCACCTGGCATTTACATGGACTGTGAGGAGTCAGACTCCTGCCCTCGTCCCTGAAATGTCACCCAGGGCTGAGAGCTCATCCAAAGGATTGATTATGAAAGGATCTTCTTCCAAATTGCCATGGTTATCAGCAGGATTCAGTTCCTTGGAGGTGTTGAGCTGAGGGTCCTAGTTCCTTGTCTGGAGGACTCCCTTCTCCATTAAAACCATTTCTTTCATCCAGTCAGTAAACTGAGAAGGCAATAGAGGAATAAGCCAGAGGTGAAAATGTATATAACCTAAATGTGGGAGTGTCATTTCTTCATCTTTACCATATTCTATTTCTCAAAGCATAGTTATTAGGACCCACACCATATTCAGGAGAGAAAATTTCATGAGAGTATAAATACCAAGAATAAAATGTTTTTCATTCATTTATATACCAGTCAAAAACTAGAAGATTTAAATAAAAGTCTGTTATCTTCTTCCCCTCTAACTCCAGAATGCCATTATCTTTTAAGATGTAATGTGGATTCTTAGTAGACCAAGCTTGGTGAAACAAGACATGTGTTTGAAATCCTAGTAGAGGTTTAGACACCACAGTTTTACTTGTGTCTAAACCAATTCTCCGTAAACAAAAATAGAGATGAAACCCCAGTCTGAAAAACTTTTGAAACGTCTTAAGGCCACTTTCTGACCCCAGCCTCTACTTCCTCCGCAACCCAGACGAGTGGGTGTACCGACTCTGCTGATATGCCACACAGAGCTCTTTAACCACCTCACAAAGAACTCTGGCTAACCTCTCGGGAAACTCATGATCCACAGACCAAAAGTTCTCCAAGGGTCAGAGAATATCAATGAAACACACAGGAAGGGTCAAATTTCAGCTCCCAGCCATAAATAGTTTCTGACTTGGCTACTGTTTCTTCTCATTATGGTTATCCCCCTATTAAGGTGGCAGAATTTTTGTTAATACTTCAGATTTCCTAGAATTTATCACCCACAGACTATATGAACTTGTAAAAAACAACTAAGACAAAATTAATTAGTACATATATCCTTATCCACGAACAGGAGATAACCACATCCTACAAACAGTATGACATTTAAGTTCTCAACTATAATTAATATAACTACCTATCACTACCTGTCCCTGGATGGTCAGGCCAGAACAAAAGGCATCTGAAAAGTTGGCAGCCTCGTTAAAAAACAAAAGCCAATAGAGCTGTGTGAATGATTTGCGTAAATTTCAAGATCAACTTTTTATTTAGGGAGAGGTAACTGTATCCTCTGTCTTCTCAGACATGAACTACATAAACCATATTTGATTGAATTTATGGTATGGGAAACATAAAGTCACATCCCTGGGTTTCCATCACTGGGCACCATTTCCTAAAATGTGCCAAAGCTGATTCATCTTCCAGCAAAAGGGGAGAAATCAAAAAGCAGAATCAAGAGAAACTTGTCCTGATCATTTATCTCCTCTATGGGTACTGCATGCCGTTGTCTTATAGAATTCATGGTCACAAATCTATGATGAGAAATAATCAGCTCCTGGGGCTAAGGAGATGGCTTCATTGGTAACAAATTTGTTTGAGAACATGAATTTGGATTCCTAGAACTCATATAAAAATGCCAGGCATAGCAGTGTGTATCTATAACCCCAGCACTGGGTTAGGGCAGAGACAGGCAGGTTCCTAGAGCTCACTGACTACCCAGTTAAGCTGAATTAGTGATCTCCAGGATCCTTGTGGGACCCTGTCTCAGTAAATAAGGTAGAAAGCACCATGGAAGACATGCAACATGGTGCATGTTGCACGCAGGTCTGTGTGCACCCACACAAACATGTATACACACCACAGACACATATAAAAATAAATAATCCTCTCCTAAATAATACTTAGTAACATTACATGGGCTTGTTCTAGAGTTTAGAAAGGAGGAAATAAAAGTCAGTGAAAAATACATAAATATAACGTTTTGGTTCCGTAACTTAAATTCAGTCCAATGAATCTAATGATATGCAACACAGATGCCAACCTTAAAATCTGAACACGCATGGACAGTATTACATTAAGTAGATTGTATCTGCTTAGCAAATATCAGGTACTTGATGCAAGAGAAGCATATTTCTCAGTTGTATAATATCCACCACCAGGGTCCCTGGTCAGCAGATAACCAGAATATGTCCTTCTTGGGACTCCGCCCTCTAAAAATGCTTAAGAGTCCTCTTATTTGGCCAAAGTGTGAGGAAGATAAGGAAGAAAATTTGGAGATGCTTCGATCTGGGAAAGAAACACATCTGCTTATATCCCACTGCAAGAACTAACCATATAACCACATATAAATACAAGAAAGGCTGGATAATGTAGCCTCAGTTTGGTAGTTGCCTCTCAGGAATCAATCTGAAGAGGAGGAAGCTTTGGTACAGTAAGCAGTTCCTGCTACAATTACTATATCAGGTACAGTAAGGGATTCAAATGCAGTGAACATAAGATTTACTCTAGAATGTGCCTTTCTCTACATTAAATATATAAGGAATTCATTTAAAGTGTACAGAGTCAAGAAAACTATTCAAGGTCATTGTATTATGCATCCAGCATGAAGCTAAATTAACCCACAATCTGTAAGATTATGTTTTACACTGAGATGGTTCACAGCAGATCTGGGTTAGCAGGGGTACACTGACTTTGTCTCATACTCTGTGCCTCCTGACTCTTGCATGTCATTAGCTCTGTGAGCTACATGTGCAGAAAAATAAATCTTTACATTTTTACTAGATTTAAACCTGTTAGAGACAAAACTAATCATTCTCTTTGTGAGATTTCTCTCATCAATACACCTATAATTCAGTATGTATGCATGTGTAGACCAGAGGACAACCTCAGGTATCATTTCTCTGGTGCTGTCCACATTTTTATTTTGAGATAGGGTCTCACTGTCTTGGAACTCACCAAGTAGCCTAGGCTAGACATCTAACCCACAAATCATGCATCAATGCTGGTTATAGTGGTGCATACCTTTAATCTCAGCTCAGGAGGCGGATCTCTGAGTTCCAGGTCAGCCAGGGCTACATACTGAGACCCTGTCTAGAAATAATTAAATAAACTACAATTGTCATTGTTGTAATTATCATTTTGGATGTCTCTATTTTTGACAAGCACAAACGTGAGTTATCACAGAAAAAATAATTACAAGGAAATATTTATGGAAAAACAAGCAATAGAAGTGATATCAAGGGTGGCGTGAGTACAAAGAGGAGAAAACTTGGTCACCAAGCTGGATTCGAGACCACTCTTAAGCAATTTCACTGGATACAAAGTGAAATTAAAAGGCTGTCTAGACATGACATCCACAGCTGCCTAGAAATCAAGCGGATGTGACTTAGGGAAAGGAAAATCTAAAAACATCCCAGATTACGGTCAGGCTTGCTAGGCTTGATCTGTTTGGTAGTAACTCCCCCTCTGCACACACACACCCCGGCTCAAAAGCCACAGGCTCCCTTTTCCAGGAAAGAACCAAGTCAGCCTCTTCGGTTTCATTCTCCTACTCCTTTAGTGTAACTGAATCTGACCCATGTTGAGAAAATGCCTCTAAAAAAGTTGTATTGTGAGACATCAGCACATGAGAGACTGACATTAAAGTCAAATGTTGAGAGCAGTTACCTGCTTTAAGATATGGCTTAGGGGCCAGCAAATGGGTACAGTAGGTCGATGTGTGAGATCTTGAGGAATGACACCCAGGGTTGACCTCTGGTCTCCAGCTGCACAGGTACACACCTGCATGTACACCTACACCCACACAGGCATCCTCCCTCAAACACATATACACGTGTAAAATAAAGTAAAATCGAAAAAAATGTGGTTTTACTAATATAATAAGGTTCATTTTTTATCTTTGATAAAAATGTAGGAAAATGCATGATATTTTACTTTAAAACATCTTAACTTTTCAACTTTCGGTTGTCTACTGATCTACTGGAAATTCTTTGTGCAAATTTTTACCTTTCTAATGTGGACTTCTCAGGCTCCCTGGATGATGTCTATACTCCAATAACCTGATTGTTCTCCCTGTTGAAATGTCCGTGTTTTATTCCTCATGACCTGAAAAGAAACAAATGAAAGGATTTCACAGAACCCCACAGAACAGAGAGGGAGAAAACAGAGAGTCTTGACATTCTACAATGGCATTTTAAAAATACTTTATTATTTTATTTTATGTGTATGAGTGTATTGCCTGCACGTATGTAAGTGCACCCATGCTGTGCAGAGCCCACGGACATCAGAAGACCGGGTCAGATCCACTGGAACTGGAGTTATAGACAGTTGTTAGCTGCCATGATGGTTCTGGGAATTGAACCTGGGTCCTCTGCAAGAGCAGCCACTGCTCTTAACTGCTGAGTCATCTCTCTAGTCCCCACAGTGACTTTTTTTAAGAAGGTGTAGCTCCAGTTTCTTAGATTTGTTGCTAACTAAAATATTAGGACCATCTACCAGTAAACTAAGCATCAGTAAAATAGTGCTTCTTCATTCATTACTGGGTGCCTGGCAGGAAACAGGACACAGGAAAATGATCATCAGGAATGGAATGGCTCATCTTACATAAGCCACTTTGCCTGCCAACAGAGTCCTCCATAGAACAAGATTAATATGCAAGACAATAAAGGTGTTACCACTTCTGTGCGGGGTGAATGTGTCGCACAGAGAGGGTGAGGTTATTATTTAGGTCAGGAAAGGTTACATAGGGCATGCTTTAATGTTGATTGGAAGTCAGTCTGCAAAGCGAGGCAATGTCTCAGAGGCAGATGGGATGAGAGAGATGTTCTACACCTGAGAATTCTGTGATGGGAATATATATATCTCCCAGGGACAGTGACATTGATGTCAAGTGCTCCAGTAACTGGTAAAACAAACAAAAAGTTTTAGCCAAGTGGAGTCAGAAAATTATTCAGTTTGTCTTTTTTTCTGTCTAGTTTTTGTGATTTTTCTCTTTTTCTATGTTTCACTGAAACAGCCACATTTTCACAACAGCTTTACAATGAACTGCCAAAAAAAATCCAAACATTACATTTTTAAGTACTTTCATTAACTGATTTCAAAGAACTTGTCCCCTCACACATTCTACAAAATATCTACCATTGTTGCTTAATTGTCACAAAGTTTCTTTCTGCACAAACAGTGCCCTACAGCTACTAGATTCTTATTAACCTAAATAATGTCTTCTGTAATATTTGAATTTCTTAATCGAATATAAGTTCTATAATATGCTTCTATTTGTATTTTTCTGAAACTCCCTACCTCTTCTCTCAATCTTCTTTGATTACCAGTTTTTATATTATTCTCTAAGTTGCTCTCAGTGTAGAGTTCTATGCTCTTGTGATGGACGCTGGATGAGAAGGGAGACTTCCTGTTGGAGTCCAATCCCTTAAGGCTTGTCAACTCCAGCATAGATTTAGTGTCTCTACCACACTATCCACACCTCAAAGTTTCCTGCTAAACCATACTCCTTTAACCCCAGTGATTACACAAGTTTCAAATTTCTAAGTTTATTTTCATGAATAAATGAGCTCTGTGAGGGTAAGAACGGTATTATTTAGAATCAACATTATTTAAAACCATCTTTAAAAACCTTTCAAGAAGGTTAAAATGTCCTCCATGTTAATAACACTTTAGTAAATAAATATTAGGACTGAAAGTATAGCTCTGTGGTAGAGCATGTGGCTATTTCAGTATAGAACAAAGGAAGCCATCAGAAGACAAAGCTGATGAGCTTCAGTTCCTTTGGTTCAATTCTAAAACACCATTAGGAGTACATCAAGTGAAAGACAGAGACTTGAAGACAGGGAAATGAATTACAAAATTCAGAAAATGAAAGACATAAATAATAAAAAAGAATAAACAGCATATACAAAATTTATAGGAACCACTAAATGACCAAATCTATAAATCTTAGTCATAGAAGTTCAAACTAAAGGAATAGAAAAATACATTAAAATCATTGGAGAAGATCTCTCAAATCTAGGGAAAGAAATGGCCATCTAGATACAGGAACTACTTAGAATACCAAAAACAAAATAAAAACCAAACAAAAACAAAACTAAAAATAAAAGAGAGAGAGAGAACTCCCTCGTGTCATATTATAGTTAAAACACTAAAAGCTTAAAGAGAGAAGAAACAAGACCATCAGAATAGCAGCAGATTTTTCCAGAGAAATTCAAACTCAAGGAGAACATGGAATGCTGTATTCCAAGTTCTGAAAGACAATGGGTGCCAACCCAGATTATTATGTCCAGCAAAGGTCTCCTTTGTAACTGAAGGAAAAAGAAAATTTTCCATGATAAACACAAACTAAAGGAATTCACGATCACTAAGCCTGCGCTACAGAATATATGTGAAGGACTCCTATATGCCGAAGAAAAACATAAACACATCCATGAGGTCAGAGGGAAGAATAAACTGCACAGACCGTCAAAAAAGCAGAGATCAGGAAGCTACAAACACTGCAAAAACAGCTAAATGGCAAGAATGAAAATATAACTTTCAATAACAGTCTGGATTCTCCAATTAGAAGACACAAACCAGCATATTTGATTTAAAGATAGGATCTATGTATTTGTTGCCTACAGGATACATGCCTCACTGTCGAAGGAAAAACACAGCGTAAGGGTAAAAAGATGAAAAAGGATATTCTAAGCAAATGGAACTAGAAACCAAACAGGCATAATAATATCTGACAAGACAGATGTCAAACCAAAATTATTCAGAAGATTTAAAGATGACCACTTCACATTAATTCATCCTATTTATGTGTTATTCATTAAGAGAATATTGCAATTCTAGAATATATATACATGGAATTCTGGCATGCCAAATTTCATAAATGTACACTCCTAGATATAAAGGATCAAATTGGCTTCAACATAGTAATATATGTGGCTCTGGTACCTCACACTCACCAAATCAACAAAGAAATGTTAGAGTTGAATGATATTATAGATCAATTGGATTTAACACATATCTACAGGATATTCCTCCCAGACGCTACAGAATACACATGCTATAGAATTTTCACTAAAATAGATGATAATTTCGGGCACAAAGTAGGTCTTAAGAAATATGAGGAAATTGAAATGATTTTCTATATCTTATCTGATCACAATAGAATGAAACTAGAAATCAGCAATAAGATACAGTAATGGAACAAACGCAAACTCATGGAGGCTGCATATCACATATTGAATAATGAGTGATTCGTCAAAGCAATCAGGTGGGAAATTTAAAAATTCTTAAAATCAAATAAAAATGAAAATACCACATGCCAAAACCTATTGGAATAAAACGAAAAAGGTTCTAAGACAGAGTTTTGTAACCACAAATGCACATATTAAAAACCAGAGAAATTTCAAATAAATAATAACGCAGCTCAAGTTCTTGGTTAAAAAAAAAAAAAGTAAAAATAAAGTCAGTAAATGAGGAGAAATAAAAATCAGGGGAGAAATTGATGAAAGAGGAATGACAAAAATACAAAAATAATCAATAACATAAAAAAACTGGTTCTTCAAAAAATAAACAAAATTGACACACCCTGAGCCAAATTAACCAAAAGAAATTGAGGGAAAATCCAAATTTATTAAATTGGAAATGAAAAAGGAGATATTATAACATACATGAGTGAAATTCAGAAACTCAATAAAGTATACTTTGAAACCCTATGTTTTAATAAATTGGAAAAATCTAAAAGAAACAGATGACTCAGTAGAAACATTGCGAAAAATAATTACGTTAACAGAAGTTATCTACAGATTCAGAGCAATCTTCACTATCAAAATTCTAATGACATTCATCAGAGAAATTTTTAAAAATCTAATAATTCATATTTAAGTCCCAAAGACCCCAGAAAGGCAAACCAGTTCTGAGAAAAAGAACAATACTAGAAGGAAACAAATATCTAGTTTCTTATCACAGAGCCATAGTAAGGAAATAAGGATGGTACCAGCACCCATATGGTGGCTAACAACCCCTTCCAGGGGATCCTACTCCCTCTCCTGACCTCTGAGGGAACTGCACACAAGTGGTACACTTACATAAATGCAGGCAATATACACTCATTACATAACGTAATAAATAAAACATTTAAAAAGAAGTTGTATTTATTCTAATGTATATTTGACATCTTTGTAAAAAATTAGGTGGCTGCAGTGGAATGTTTTTACTTCTGAGTCTTCTATCCCATTGATCTACGTGTGTGTGTGTGTGTGTGTGTGTGTGTGTACCATGTACATAATGGAATTTTATTCAACTATAAATAATTAAATTATGACATCCATGGGACAATAGGTAGAACTGGAGATTTATGTTACATGAAATATGCTGGACTCCAATCTAGAAGGCACAGTGGGGCGGGGGTAGGGACATGAAACTATGAAGGGGACCATGAGAGGAGAAGAGGAGTCCTACAGGAAGTAGGGAGGCAGGAAGAAGAGAGGGTAACAGATGGGTGATATGTGCTGTGAAAGCAAAACCAGGGACTCTTTGGGGGACCAACAAGAGGAAAGAGAATGAGAGAGAGACATGGGGAGGGAGGAATAGGAACAGAGCATAATGCTGTATGTGCACGAACACGTGCACATGTCACAGTGAAACCCACTTCTTTCTATGCTTGCCAAATTTTACAAGTTCAAAAATAAATTCAGCATTTTTTTTTTTACTCTGTAATGATTCCTTGGGTCTAGAGTGAAGCTTTTTTACTTGTTTTTTATGTTCTAATATTATTTTTGTATTCTTATGGTGCTGTTATTTTATCTTTTATTTATTATATTTATTTTATGTGTATGAGTGTATTGTCTATATGTGTGTAAGTGCACCCGTGTCATTCAATACCTATGGAAGCCAGAAGAAGGCATCAGATTCCCTGGAACAGGAGTTACAATTCCATGTATTTCCCCATGTTGTGCTGGGAATTGAACCTGGGTCCTCTGCAAGAGCCCTCAGTGCTCCTAACCACTGAGCCATCTCTCCAGTCCCCATGCTGCTTGTATTTTAAGATCACAAATCACTCTTCCAGTCCCACAACTAAACTTCTTCCTTTCCGTTGACAAGATGTACAAGGAATTTGGGCATTTTGAAGCCTTGATTCTAAGAACCAAACAGCTGAGAATGGAAACTGGAAATACAATAGATAAAGTTTGGGTTGAAGTTGTTTAATATGTGATTTCTAATTGGAAAAAAATCCTACTCAGGAAAAAATGCCAGAAGCATATTTGGGTTCAGAAAGGAAAAAACATGAGCCTCCTCAAGTCAGAAGGGCGCTGTGTCCTTCCATGCTTTGCAGAATTGTTTTCTGTACACATCACTTCTTCTCAACTCAAGCATCCCAGACACATTCTTTAACCATGAATTCACAAAACTTGACCTGGAGTGTGACCTGAGATCAGTAACCCCTTTAAGTGAGTGTAGGAAGAGGGAAGAAGGCAGTTGTGTCAACCTGGGATTGCTGAAGGCATCAACAGAGCAGAACAAGGGTGCTTTGGTTTTCTTGGTCTTTGTCCCTGGTTGCATAGTGGGTCATTGTTGAGAAATATATCCTCACCTGACATTCTGAGAACTGGAGGACTCCCCGGCTGTGGTACAGCTCCGCTCCTAAGTGTTAAGTGCATGGATGTTCTATCCTGTTGGAATAAGAAAATCTTTGGCAGTGGGCTGCCATCCCTTTCAGAAATGCTGCCATCTTGTGGCACTTTGGAGCTACAAACAGAAGATCCAGGAAGGGTCATATGGTTCACCTCAAGATGGCTGGACTCCAGCAAAATCTATTCCTATAACTCCCTAATTCATATTGAATCATTCCTGTGGGCACAGGGCAAACTGCAGTGAACTCTGTGGAAATATTGTTGCTTTTAGAATCTGTGGACTTCCTTCCACTAAATTGAAAACATGACAAGCTTATGTGGGTAATGTGCTTAAAGGTCAAAAACAGTTTTTAAAAGCAGAAATAAGCTTATTTTACAACTTTATAACCTGTGTTATTTGTATTTTATAGATATAGGTGCCATTTTAACAAAATGCATGCCGATGACCTTCAAATCAGTATCAGTTCATTTGAAATACATTCATCAAGAGACAATAAAATCCCACATGTTCAAGACCTATGTGCTAGGCATAGTAACCTTATAGGAAATTATCTAACCTGTATTTATATTTATATTTATACTAAATGAATTCTTTGATAAATAGGACTGATAACTCGAAACTATTATAATAATGATGTGACCTATTTTTTATTTCAATTTACACTTGAATCTTACAACAGAAATGTAAGGTCATAAACAGTGTGTATTTCCACTTCACAACTAAGAAGATAAAGGAAGATAGGAAACAGTCCTAGGACAATATTAAATATTTAAAACATATTCAGGACTCTGTTTCATTCGTAATTTTTTCTCATTTGAACAACTTTTAACTACTCAGTAAGGTTTTGTTAATACAGATATCAAAATTTATTTTTCTTATAAAGTAATGAACTTTATATATGCTCAGGGAAAAACTAGAAAAAGACAAGTCAGAAAACAAGCTTTTTCTTTAGAGATGTGCAAATTATTCCTTAATGTATGCAGTTTAAAGATCTTACATCATCTATCCTTTTCCTAACTTAAAGACATTGCAAATCATGACTACTTGCCCCTGGTAAAATTTTCAGTAATTGGATGGTAGTAGTGGCATACACCTTTAATCTCAGCACACAGGAGGCAGAGGCAGGCAGATCTCTATGTGATAGAGAGGCCAGCCTCATCTACATAGTTCCAGGCCAGCTGGGGTTGCAGAGAGACCTTGTCTCAGAAAACAAGACAAAAATTTCAGTAATGGTCAGCATACACATTCCTTAAAATAGCAGTGCCTCTGCATCTCATATGTGAGAAGTGCAGTTAGCTGTACATATAGTACTCCGTTGTCCAGTAACTAGCTAAGTGACTCACCCAAGGTCATGCAGGGCTTTAGTGGCAATGGAACTGAAAGTCATAGTCAGTCTGGGAGCTTCCCTATCCATCAGGCCTCCTGCTCTCGCTCACATCCTGCTTTACTTAGGCAGTTTCTCATCTAGAGTAACTAACCCTTTTCTATTTTATATAGTTACATAATTTATACAGTTATTAGAATCATCACCTCCAAATAACCCCAAGAGTGCAACAGATCCCTGCCTCTGAAAGGTCACTGGAAGCACAACTTAATGGACAGGAGTGAAATTTCAGTATCACCAATACTGTTGTCTAAAAGGCAAACTGATGCGTAGTGAGCTGTTTTGATTGATTTTTTTTCATTTTTCACTTTATTTTTGTTGCTGTTTGCTTGCCTGCTTATATTGAAGCAGGCACTAATTCTGTACCCCAAGCTGAACTGGAACACCATAGGTAGCCCAGACTGGTCTCCAACTCATGGTGATCTTTCTATCTCAGCCTCCTGAGTGCTGGAATTACAGGCATGAGCCACCATGCCCCAGCAAAACTGAGCTATTGAGTAGGAAGGCAGAGAGGGAGGGTCTCTGGACTCTGCCTGCAGACACAAAAGCGTCCTAATCTTGAATAAGTTTGATAAGAACTAATGTGACTGCTAATATAACCTTTATTTGTAACTTAAACTAAAATAAAAATCCGTCTTAGTCCATTTCTTTTAGGTTTGAGTTAAAATAATATTTTTTTCTGCTAATTCAGAAAACAAAAATAAAATCTTTATATGAACTATTTACCCCTTCTTTCTTTATGGATTCCTTGAGCACTCTTCCAGGATTCAAAATGCCAATCCTGTAAATGAAAAAGGTAGTTTATGATATTATACATAAGTAATGTTTTAACTGTCAGAGTGTGTGTGCGTGTGTGTGTGTGTGTGTGTGTGTGTGTGTGTGTGTTATTTTCCTTTTCTTTCTTTTTTTTTTTTTTTTTCGACCACAAAACTAGCCGGGGAAGTGTGGGAGCAGGTGGGCTGGGCAGTGGCAGAAACCTCATGACACATCACTCCGCCCCCTGTGTTGGTGGAGAGTGTCTGGAGCAGCATTTAAATTCTGGGAGGTCTGAGCTGTCAGCAGCAGGACAGAGTCAGGAGCTCAGTCAGCATCATCCGGCTTTGCAGTCTCCCATTGCAGCATTCACAGCAGTCGCCAGCCAAGGTAAGCCTGAGGGTGGCTGAGATGACTGTCCAATTACTTGGTTGAATTCTATGGGGAAGTCAAGGTATAAAAATTTTAACTGTAATGCTGTTAGTTAGACTTGTACTGTATTATTCTAGTCTTTTTGAATAAGCAGGTCAGCTGTATTGCAGGTCTCCTGAGTCAGAGGCTTCCAAGTATTTTCAAAGATAGTCTGATATAAAAGTTAAAAATAAATCTAACTGGTCTGCAAAAGGACAAAAACAGTTGCTTCCAGTGACAGTAAAGTTCTATGTCTCTTGGAATAATTAATGTGACATCATTTTTTAAAGTGGCTAGGTGATTATGGAGGCAATTAAAAGAAGCATCTTCTATGCTAATGTAAGTCATCGACACTGTTATTTCTAATAAACTAACTCATTTTGAAGGAGGACCCTTTCTTGATATCTTACTTCTGCATTGGCCTTTTAAAATGTTGCTAAAATAGCTATATGTCAGCACATAGATTCATTATCATGCATAGAAAAGCTGTTGGTTATAATATTCATTTCAAATTTCCAGAATACCTTACTTAAATGATTTCCAAGATACCTTCATTTCACCTAAGTACCACTTGCTTGCATTGTAATTTAAAAATCGCATTTGATAAGCATATTGGAAGAATGGAGAAAGCAATTTTCTTTTATAGCTCTATTTTCTCTTTCTATTTTTCTTCCCTGAAAAAAAGTTCACACATACTAATTTGTTATTTTAATTATCAAATTAATGTGGCGCTTATTTTAGGTGTAGATAGCTGGAGATATTAGGTAGTTAAGCTGGTAGCATAAGATCTGGAACTCTAAAAGTTGAATAAATCTGGGGTTGTGAGATTGCCCTCTCCCTTGGGCATGTAAATATTAACTCCGAAGCATACAGCACTGAAAAGTTTTCTCTAAGAAGTAGAAACGATCCCGTGGACTATCATTTACTCGTGGCTATTCTTTAACGTGGTTGTGTAAAGAGAATATTAAATATTCTGTGCAAAATGTTTTGCAGGACAAACTGTTAGCATGAGGGTCGCAGTGATATGTTTTTGCCTCCTTGGCATTGCCTCCTCTCTCCCCGTGAGTACAGTTGAACCTTAGAGAAAATTATTGAAAATAAATGTGCTGAGAACACTTTCACACTGTATTTTTTTTCTTCACTTTTCTGTTTTAAAGGTTAAGCTGATTGATTCTGGCAGCTCTGAAGAAAAGCAGGTAAGTGTCTCCCAGGCTCATCACATACCTGAAGCATATATGCAAGTATTATGAAAACTGCTACTATTGTTTTATTTGTTACTATTTTACTTATAAAATAGTCATTCATAACTCAGGCCTGTTAATTTGAAAGTGACTTCTTACTATAGAGCAAGTCAGTATCAAATAGGATATAGTTTTTAATAAACAGTTTCTCTTATACTTTTTAGCATAATAAAATCATTCTCCAGACCATTGTTACCCACATAAAATGGGTTCTAGGATCTTGAAGATCTTTTCTTTCCTTGGGTCAGCATGCTGTCCTAGAAGCAGAGAATTCCACCCTTTGCTTTGCTTAGTGAAAGACTGGGTTTAAAATCCACCTAGATGTTGGCCAGAGCTGTTCTATGACTATAATACTCACAATAGCGCCTAAGATGTTTGCTAAGAAGCCTATTGTGAAAGGAAAATCTATTTATGCTGTTTGAATCTATTGTGCTAGTCAGCTGACTTTAGATCACATTTTTCTAAACAAGAAAAAAACCAAACCAAAGTCTTCATTTATCATAACTGTTTGACCAGCAGCATCGATGTACCTGCTCCTTCACAATAGAGGAAACTGTGCCAGCCAAACACAAATGGGCCTTGTCCTGAGGAGTTTGAACAGAAAGGCACATAGAGTTTAGTTCCAAATGAACAGAATAAAGGCCGAGATAGAGCTTCCCCAGAAGCTTAATGAAGACAGGAGCTGTTTGTGTATTTGTATGTAGGGTATGATGTGTGTAGGTGTGTATTTTCCAACAGACTTGAGAACACTGGTATCAAATCACAATAACCAAATGGAAAAGTTAACATTTCCACAGGTGAGGCAACAGTCAGCATATTGCAAGGCTGCATTTTCAGATGGCAGGGCAAGTCATGACACTAGGTCATCAATGGCACTTAGGAGATAGGTGAAGAGTGCAAAATCCAGCTGTCTAGAGTCCTAGGAATATACAGCCAGTAGAAAAAATATAAAAGTCTGTAAGCATACAATCACTGAAGATGAACTCTGGCTATGTCATCTGTGGGAGGATTACTAAATTTTTTAACCTGCTGATATTACTTATCTCTATATTCTTCCCATTACTTTCTCAACTTTTATGTTTAACTTATAAATATAGTATTCCTTAGCTTACATCACATGTGTTATATGAAAAAGACAAAAATTTGAACTGAAATATTCTGGGTGTTTTGCATCTGTGTGAGGCAAGCAATCTCTTCTTTGGTAAAATCTCTCAGAGAAACCCAGCATGAAGCTGTTCTGTTTAGAGCTATGAGAGAACCTCTAAGTGCTAAGTGCTCCAGATTGGTCCAGTTTCCTACTCACTCCTGCCTTAAGTGACTACAGATGTGATGGGTAGAATCTCTAGGATTCTTATTGTCAGTGACACAGCTGTGAAGTTACTGAGTGTGGCCAACACAGTTGATCACAGGACATGAATACAGAGCAATTTGCACTTCTCTGCATTCATGTATTATCATCATCCAGAAAATTATTTGGGGTAGAGAAAATGCTAATCTGTTTCCACCTTGGGCAGCTCAAAGCAGTAGATCAAAATTGAATTAACATTGACTTTCTCATTCAAAAATGTAACTAGTTCAAATGGGGAGTTGAATTATTTTATTTTAATATTAATCAACTCATATTTAAATAGCCACAGGTGGCTGAGAATACCATCTTAGGTAGCACACCTTAGAGAATTTCTCTTTGCTTCATGAAGAAGAACTAATGAAGTTCATAGTATTCAAGATCACCTCTGTTTTAGGGTGTTTACCTGAGAGAAAATTTCATCCAGCAAAGGTAGGCTAGGAAAGCACAGAAGTAGATGAGCACTGTGCCTGGGTTTCAACACTGGCTCTGCCACCTAAACACATCATGGCTGAGTTTCCTATTTAGAGTTATCAGGGAAATAGTGGTCTACCTCATTAGGGTTTGAGGGGACCATATGAACTAATATTTGTAAATTACTTTGAAACAAGGACTGGCCCATAGTAAGTGTTATTAAATGAATCAATAAGAAAAGCAAGATATAAGAACAGTCTCCAAAGTTTTGATTGTACAAGTGCACATTCTTCTGTTCCATCAGGAACGGAAAAGCAAACCTGTTTTTCAGCTTATCATTTGAACATTCCCAAATTTATTTTTTAATAATAACAAATGAACACTTTTTTAAAAATAGCTTCACAACAAGCATCCAGATACAGTGGCCACATGGCTGAAGCCTGACCTCTCTCAGAAACAGAATCTTCTGGCACCACAGGTAATTTTTTTTTTTTATTTCAAAGCTAAACGATGATAGACAGCTACTGATCAAGCCATTCAACCTGGTCAGTGATGTCTTTCCCACCTACCAGTAAATGGGTGGCTAGAATACCAATGGATACACCATGGTGGCTTCTCTCCACTCTAAGCCATCCACTAAATACCCTAAAAAAATAAGAGCTGCTTTATCTTGAAAACACAGCTAAGCATGTATGATGTATGCAATATATACCCTTCCTTTTTCAGAATGCAGTGTCCTCTGAAGAAACTGATGACTTTAAGCAAGAGGTAAGTCTTCATGTTCTTTGAGAACCACTGTTGGAGATCTGAAGGAAGCCATTGCTTCATTCTCTTCAGATACAATTCCACTAGCTCCAGTGAATCTCCATTTATATACTTATTCAGAAAGGAAGCATACATTTACTAAGCAAAGCTTCTTCAGATAAGGTTCATGTTGTAAAAAATGCCTGCTCATCCCTGTTATTTGAAACTTTAAGCCTCTCACAATGAACTTAAAGTATCTAATATCTGATAGGCATATCATTAATGCCTAACCAAGCCAAGATTTTGTTTGGCCTTAGACTGTTTCTCCTAATGGCATTATAGTTCATTTAAAAAGTGTTCATTCTTATTTGCTGAGCAAGCAAATGAATATTTTCTTAAGATTCAATTTGAATATACTAAGAATTTCTAATAAGGAAAATTAGATAAAGGAACCATTATGTTTGCTAATTTGAAGTTTAATAGTCCTTAACCCCTAATTCAATAAATGGATTTGAGCTATAGTTTATATACCCATGCATAGCAGAGTCAGCTCTTGATGATCCATGATAATAAGGAGGCAATTGCAGATTTGATCTATATATTAAGATACAGATGATCTGATATCTTGAAAACTTATTTCATAAGGAAAAAATCAATCTCACAGTTATTTGCTTAGCAGAATTGAATTTAGCAAGCTAAATAAGGTATACTATGAACAAGGGAGGATATGTTATCAATATGAATGTTTTACTCATAATATTGACTCAGAAATATCTAAGAAAATATTTTTATTGGAAAACCATAAATGTGCCTCAGCATTATTTCATTTATCCATGTGTTAGAAGAAAAATTAGAAGGTACACACTTCATTACCTAAAATTACCTTGGAGTATATTGTAAATGCAAAGATCTTGAAATTAAGTAAAGTTATTTTTTTAAGTACAGTATTAAACCCAAGCACTAATTTCTTGAACCTTCTTGATCTATAATTTAGACCCTCCCAAGTAACTCCAATGAAAGCCATGACCACATGGATGATGATGATGATGATGACAATGACGGAGACCACGTGGATGGCCAGGATTCCACTGACTCAGATGATGTTGATGACACTGATCATTCTGACAATTCTCACAATTCTGATGAGTCTCACCACTCTGACGAATCTGATGAACTCTTTCCTGATGCCACAACTGGTAGTACACAAACAGAAGTTTTCACTCCAGTTGTCCCTACAGTATACACCGTTGATGCTCGAGGTGATAGTTTGGCTTATGGACTACGCTCAAAGTCTAGGAAGATTCACATTTCTGATACTCAGGTAAATCCCTTGTCAAACACATCAAATAGTTTTGATTTGAGGTTATGTTTGGGAAACCAGAGTCTGCATATTCAGTCACTGTTCAGCAATAAACATATATTTATTTGTAGTCTATGATCTATCAATACAGTTTTCCTACGTGGTGGTCTTAGTTTAAGTTTATATAATATCTACTTAATTTTATCTCTCACACGCAATTCCACTTTTTCAAATCCAGGCTCTAAGAAATATATTATAATCACTTATTTTAGTTCAATAACTATTTCAGGAAACAGCAGTTATTTATGAAATATAGTGGTCATATTTCAAAGCTAAGTACCTAAATTGTAGAGTCACAATTAGAATAAATTCAGTCAAAGGATCTAGACTGGACCTATACCTGCCATTGCTATTCACTTTACAATTTAACTTACAATTTCTCTGAATGTAGATCTGAGATGATGAGACTACCTTATAAATTTCATTACACACATAAGTTATATACCTTTTAAACTATAGATAGGACTTAACATGAAAGTGACTGATAAGATATGAAGTACTTGCTAACATCTTTTTTGCTCCAAAGTTTAAAAATATTTACTACAATTTGGCCAAAAAGTTAGAGATCAAAAAAAGAATTATAGTGTTTTCATGTCTGGCTGTTTGTATAATTCTTCACTTTGTGCTTGGTTCAGTATCCTGATGCCACAGATGAAGATCTCACCTCACACATGGAGAGCCAGGATTCAGATGATGTGCTCAAGGTTGTCCCTGTGGCACTGCATCTGAATGTGCCCTCTGACTGGGACAGTCATGAATCAAGTCAGCTGAATGAACCAAGTGTGGAAACCGACAGCCACAAGCAATCCAGGGAGGATAAACAGGCCAGTCACGAGAGCACTGAGCATGCTGATATGGCTGACAAGGAAAACTTCAAAGCCAGCCTGGAATCTCACAGCTTTGAGCTTCCCAGCCATGGAGACAAGGTAGTCCCAGACCATAAGAGTAAGGAAGGTAATAAATACCTGAAATTCCACATTTCTCATGAATTAGATAGTACAGAGATCAATTAAAAGAAAATGAAGCCAGCTTTTAGTAAAAAAGAAAGACAGAAGGAAGGAAAGAAAAGACATATTAGTGAGAATTAAGGAAGAATGTGAAATTCTTATTTCTCAGTTTAGTGAGTGGATACACATGACTGGAGAAGGAAAGAGATAACGCTTAATGTTTATGATAATTAGCTTAGTTTGTTGCTTCGTGGAAACACTCCTGTAACCTAAAAGCGTCAGTTTTGTCACTTTGTTCTTTCCATAGAAGAAATGCAAACTGCCACTGCATTTTAATGATTGTTATTCTGTTCTGAATAAAAATGTCTGTAGGAGCAAACAAGATGCTTTTACACAGTTAAAAGAGACTATGACATCCTCAGTAACGGTAATCTTTTTTTTTAAATCAGTGTATATTTTGTTGTGATTACTTTTGCTGATGTGAATAAATCTTAGATCTTGAATGTAACAAGAGTCTGGTGGTGTCAATTATTTTCTTACTTGGTCTTCCACAATGGTTTTCAATTACCAAAATGTAACCACTTTAACGAATGAACTTGCTTGACTCCCTCAAGAGCAGTTAAGGTCTTTGGGATCAATAGAACAAGGTTACTTGGGAGTTGATAGCAGCCAGAACGTCTCTAGCTGCACAAGTCTCTCCTAGAATATTTTTTTTCTAATTATAACATGGCTAATGTAGAAACTAATATAAGACTGGATGTTATCAAAAGTTAGTTTTTATCATTATCCATTAATCTGTACACTAAATTTATTGCTTTCTTGGAACCTTGTGTATATTTTCTAACTAGCCTAATCATTCTTAGACAAGATGCAAAGAATAAAAACGATCCCATTGTAATTTTAAATGGCATTTCGGGTGGTAACCAAATTTCTCAATGTCATTAAAAACCTAAAATTTCAGGAAGCACGGCCTTCGGTTCCACAACTTTTTCTTCTACTATTTTTTGTTCGTCTCCTTATTTTAGACAGGGTCTCACTAAGAAGCCTTAGGGAGCTTGGAACTTGCAGAGATCTTTCTCCCTCTGCCGCCTAGCCTTGTGCCACCACACCTACATTCTCTTCTTTTTTTTTTATATTTTATTTGTTATTTTTACTTTATGTGCATGAGTGTATTGCCTACATGTGTGTAAGTGCACCCGTGTTGTGCAAAGCCCACGAAAGTCAAACGAGGGCGTTGGATTCCGTTGGAACTGGAGTCACATACAATTGTTAGTGATCAGGTGGGTGATGGGAATCGAACCCAGGGCCTCAGCAAATGCAACCAGTGCTCTTAAGTGCTAAGCCATTACTCCATCCCAGCTTCTATCCTTCTTAAAACTAGATATTCCATCTAAAAATTGTAAACTGTTCTATAGTCCCTAAAACAAAGAAAGAGGAACTTAAAATTGCTGAATTAAAAATAAAAAGCGGGGAGGGGCAGAGGACAGGGGTGTGCATCCCAACCGCTCCCAGGGATATCTGAACTGGTTACTGCTGAGGTTTGCTCCTTTGCTTGGTGTTTCTGAGGCTTCCACGCCGTGGTCTAGGACAGGGTCCCAGACCGGAGCGAAGAGAGTTGCACAGTATGCCATGGTCTGGGGTCTCTAACCCTAGCTACGTGCGAGCCAGAGATGATGAATAGATGTGAAGAAGAATGGAGACCTGAGTCTCAAACTGTCTGAGAAAGTCTTCAAATTTAAACGGAAACAAATAGGAAAGAGGGTAGAAACATCTTATCTACAAAACAACTCATTTAAAATCATGCCTCAATTTTTTTCCAGTAAGAAACTGAATCTAGTTCATCTGACCACTATAATAAAGACAGTGCGGATGAAAGTCTTCTTGCAAATGTAACTTCATTAAGACAGACACTGAAGATAACAGAATGGATTTAGCAGAATTTAGGGAAGAGTTACCCAGTGTTAGACCAAGTGAAAATTGCGATGATGTCTACAAATTTCTCAGGATCTGGAAGGCATATTTTGGAAGCTGTTCCTCAGCTTAGCCATCTGGGACATTCGATTTACCTTCTTTATAAGAAAGTTTGTAAAGCATCTGGAAACAAAGCTAAGAGGTCAGTTGTTATTTTCAGACCTGACTACTTAGTTTTTCTTTAAATGCCTTATTCATGTTTCCAGAGTCTTTACTGTAGTGTTCAAGATCAGAATAGAATTTTCTTTTCTCTCCTACCTTTGTTAAAGCATGCCTTTAATCCCAGGACTCTGGAGACTGAAGCAGGTGGATCTCTAAGAGTTGGAGGCACACACACACACACACACACACACACACACACACACAGATCAGTACATCTAATACCAAAACAACCCAGCCTATCATCTTTATAATACAGTAATCCATAAGAGTATCAGGTGTTTCCTCTCAAGGTCATATAGCTCACTGATTGCCGTGGTCACTGCTACTATACAGCATCAGGAGAAAGTGTCATACTGAATGTCACTAACATGGGAGGAGATCAACATCCAACATACTGACGTTATGATTTCGTATCATCACTAAGTTGCAAAATCATAACTTGAAGCTTCATAAATTATGAAACATCTGTGTGACAAAATTGAGCCTGAAATATATAGAAAACACAAGCAGAAAAATTTCATCTAAGGAAGGAAAAAAATTATCAAAGAATGAGCTCCTTTCCTTTAAGAACATGACCACTGGTAGGTTCTCCATGCCCTAGTGAATGGCCCCACGCCTGTGTGTATATGGGCAGCACTAAATGGACTCAGTGGGTGGGGGGAGAGATTATAAAAGGAGGATATGAAGTCGGGAGAAGATGTGATGGGGGATTTTGAGAGTAGTTGGGAAGGTGAGAGGTAGCTATGAGCAAGATAAATTGTGTACATGTATGAAATTTTCAAAAATAAAAAAGTTTAAATTCATAAAAGAATTAATCACAAAATCTATCTTCAAATAATGTGGCACAGGAATTCTATCAAACTTTAGAAGATCAATCTTAGTGATATTTCACTTTTAGCAGAATAAAATGGAGGAAAACTCTTACATAACTTTTATTTAGCAAGAATAACTTGACACCCAAGCTAGATAAAGATTATATATACTCATCCATGCTCATAAATTGCCAAATCCTTCACATTCGTTTATAGAAATAGAAAAACATTCAAACAGAATCTAAAATCATATTGAAAGAGACTACCATCAGTATGGGAAGTTTATTTCCATTTTACTTTAGTATTAGTGAACTCATTCCTTTAATTCACTGTTTCTAGTTGTAAGGAAAGAACTATCACATAATTAGATCTCTAGGAATAAAAGGATGTTGCATTAATTCTTGCTACAGAAATAAGAACAAACGTCCGCAGCAGCTACCTCAGTGGTTTAGAGTCTACTTTGCTCTTCCACCTGTCTGTGAGTTGACCAGGTGGTGATGCTTCGGGCTACAGCTCAGATTCAGGTCAGCTCCACATGTCTCTCTGTCTAGAATCAGCAGCTACCCGGGGCATGATTTTCTGATTGTAGAAGCAGAAACACAAGCAGAATAGCAGAAACATGACATACTGGGCTCAGAGCTGACCCCCTACCACAGTCAGTTAACACAAGTTACCTGGTCA
Organism: Eospalax fontanierii; assembly: GCA_035773235.1. Classification (NCBI taxonomy): domain Eukaryota; kingdom Metazoa; phylum Chordata; class Mammalia; order Rodentia; family Spalacidae; genus Eospalax; species Eospalax fontanierii. The sequence goes on along the minus strand of CM069533.1, from coordinate 20,818,832 downwards.
ATCTACTATCTCTAAACAAGTAAAGTATATGGCCTACAGTGTATCATGATAAAGGAAGAGTGAAAATGATTGACAGGAAGTGTCACATAGCCTCTGACAAATTTCAACATCCATTCCTGATTCGTTTATTTGTTTGTTTGTTTTTGAGCTAGGGTCTCCCTGTAGCCCCAGCTGTCCTCAGACTCACTATGTATACAAGGTTGGCCTCAGAGAGATCCATCTGCCTCTGCCTCCTAAGTGCTGGAACTAAAGGTGTTTACCACCACACTCAGCCCATTACTGATTTTATAAAATAAAAAAATGGATTATTTCTTTAACATGATGAGATGTTTTAAACTTCATCCTCCAAAACCAACATTATACTTAATAAAGAAATATTAGAGACATTTCCATTAAGATTGAAACATATATATCCCCTATCCCTACTATTTAGCACTGTTTGGAGATATAAACTCGTGACAATAGGTATTCATATGCATAAAATTAGTAAAATATTATAACTATATAGAGGATATCACATATTTGGCAGATGAAGGATCAATACTGAAAATGACAAATTCTGTAAAGTAGTATGATATAAAATTTGCCTAAAACATATGCAAAGATTTATAAGCAGTAGCTATAAGAGAGATATACATCATTACTATATAAACAAAATACTGAATAGGAAATGCGTAGAAACTATAATAGGAAAATCATAAAAATAGTCCTGAAAACCAAAGAAAGATTTGAACAAATAGAAAGATAGCATTTATTTTCGTAGGATTTTTCAACTCTATAAAGATGTCAGATTTCCCCTGGGAATATATACATATATATATATATATATATATATATATATGTATATATATATATATGACATCAATTCAATAAGAAATATGATTGGGGCTGAAGGGTTGGCTCAGTGGTTAAGAGCACTTACTACTTTTGCAAAGGATGTGTGTTCAGTTCCCATCACCCAGATCACGTGGCTCACAACTACCTGTAATTCCAGTTCCAAGGGTTCTGTCACCCTCTTCTAGCCTCCATGAGCACTGATTGCACATAACACACATAAACACACTCAGGCATAGCCCCAGGCACATAAATAAATAAATAAATCTTTAAAAATATATAAGTAAAGCTAAACTTTTCCCCTGGAGCTATGGTCAGCTAATTCTGAAGTTTCTGGAGAAAATAAATGCATAAGAGTATAAAGGAAAAATTCTTAAGAAAATTATAGCAGAAGCATTGTGGTACTGACCAATAAACAGATTCATGAAAAAAGTAAGAAGGCCACAAATAAACCAAATGCATGTGGAAGTTATGATAAAGTTGGTATCTTAGGGACAAAGAGGCTTTTCGATAAATGAGACTGAGTGACTAGGTATCTAGTTAGGCAAAGATAAAATTGAATCCACATCTTACACTACACATCAAAGTGATCTCCAAATAAACCAGAGATCTATATTTAAAAGCATTCTGTGAAAATATTAACCAAACACATGAGTGAGCACATCTGGGTACCAAGAATGTTTTTCTAACTATGAGAATACAATCTCTGCAGACACCATCAGTCCCTACAGACTCCACCAGTCAATCGAAGTAGCTCCTGATATCCTAGTGAGCTTGCTTCCTTTGGGACTCCATCACAATCAGCCACAAATAACTGCACATGAATTGTGTTGTTCCCACGCGCCATAGAATACAAACGCTTCATTTGCTATTGATAAGCTGCTCGACGCTGTGCTAAAATACAAAGGCATGACCAGTACGATCCTGAAATCACATCTTTGAATACTGAAACTTTAAAGAACTGATAACAAGAAATAAGGAACTGATCAGAGAAGATAAAAAGCAACATTAATGATAACCATAGAGATGGGATTACTCAAGCAAGGAGCAATTTACAAGGAGGGACACTCCCCCTAAAACTCTTCATTAGAATGAATGTAGCTGCAACAGCAGATGAGCAGACAAGTTTTGCTGTGTGATCCCAGGCCAGGGTGGTCCATATCTAGTGGATGAAACCATAGGTCAGGACTGCCGAGGAAGAAGGAAGTCCAAGTAAGTCCCATACTGGATGTTCTGCATGTGAGATGCCAGCAGCCTAGCTTTAGCTACAAGAACAAGGACACAGGGGACAGACTGAATGAGCCAGCTCTGCAGTGTCCCCCCCCCCGCAGTGCCCTCTACTGACAAAGCTTGCCGTTGTGCCAGCTGGCAAAGCATGTATGCAGCATCCAATTCCAGAATCACAGAGCAAAGGAGCTAAGCTGATAGCTGGACAAGTGCCTATTTTTGGCCAAGAAAGTACAAAATGAACCTGGAGCATCCTTTTATGATAAAATGAAAATAAACACCCAAAGACAAAATGAGGTTATATCCAACTACACTACAGATGAAAGAGCAGACTTGGAGGAGGCTTCTATTGGGCCAATTGGGCTGAAAAGAGAGTCAATAAAATGAACAATGGTGGTGACGAGTTACAGCAACTTTTATCTTTAAATTCTATTAATAGACAGTTAAAGGTGTAGATCTGAGTCCCAGAGGCATCTACTGAAGTATCCAGTTTTTTGTAACCCAGGGCAAAGAATTAGACCAGGGACACACTATTAGAAATAGAAATGAAGATATTGTATTAAGAAAGGTAAAGCATTCCCGAGAATGAGAATGGGCTCAGGAGCAGAGAGAGCATGTGCTGCAGAAGTGCTGGGCTTAAAAGCTGTGTGATCCTTTTATAGGTCCCTTATACAGAGACTGCCTCTCCCACCTCTGTATATTATGGGCTTTTCTGTTGTTTGCTCTATGAAGGCCAGGTGGGAAAGGGTTTCCAGTGTTTCTTAGGCAGCTGGTTTATTTCAAAATATGTTCATCTTGATGCAGTTTTTTTTTTTCAGTCTCCACTCTCCTGCCTCAATACTGAAAGAGAGACAGAAAGAATAAAAGAGTATAAACTCTGCTTTACAGACAAATGCCAACAAAATGTGCAGAAGGGATGAGGAATTAGAAAACCATTTCATAAATCACAATGTGATAACTGATTTAGGAAATAGCCACTAATGACTGTAAATTCACTGTACAAAGGGTGATTTGGAAGACGTATTCACAAGGTCTCAGAATATTACCTTATTAGGCAGTGCATTTTGTCACACCGTTTGTCCTTCCTGAGACTGCCCAATTTGGGGTGAGACGCCAGAGCCTATGTTCTAACTGTGGGAGACATAGAAAGTCACTACGTTCTAGGCAGATAAGATCTGGCTGATAGTGAGGAAATTTGCTTTTATTTTTGGTCTTTTATTTTTTGCCTTCTTACTTGCATATAAATAATATTTTAATATAATCATGAGACATGTTACACTAAAATATTATTTAGTGGTTTTTGATATTTGAGTATCAAAGGGTACACCATATTTCCATTTTCTAAGTTTATCAGTACTTATGAAAAAGAAGTCAATTTAATAATAATAAAAGGGTCAGAGTGGAGATAATACTCTAGATTCAAAAATCTAACTAATCATAGACAGAGAAGCTAAAGAAAATATTTTGGGGATCATTTACAGGCACTTGATTGTACTCAGCATGTTAGAAGACATACTGGTAGTATTATCAATTTTCTTAGGTGAGAACATTGCATTGTTTATTCAAATAAATCTTAAGGGAATTGCAATGAAATATCCAGGAACAAAAGGTCATTGCTCTTGTAATTTATGCTTCAATGGCCCAAAGAAAGAGCAGTAGAGAGAAATGGGAGGATGCAGATCAGAGCAGCAGAGAGAACAAACAAATCTAGTCACCTGATTACATGAGGGTCAGAGTTAATAAAATTATACTGCTGGATAGAATTTAGCCTTTTTGCCACAAAATAAAGCAAGTTCATACATGAAATGCTAGCAGTGTTAATTTGTCTCATTATAGCAAAGTTTGTACTGTCTAAATGTATCCTGTAACATCATGCTGTAAGGCCTAAATACATACAAAAATTATCTTTTTATATTAACAAGTCAGAAAAATGGTATTCAGGAAGAGTGAAAATGAATGTGGCAAAATGCATTGTCCTGGAAAGTTAAAAAATATTCTAAAAATTAGGGGAAGAAACAAAACAGAATGTACAGCGAATAAAACTTATAAAATAATGCCTAAGACACCATGACAGAAAAGTCACAGAAATTGCTTTTTCTAAAGCCACGGAAATATTGAGGATGCGAGGAACAGCTCTTATCTCCGAGGAGACAAGAGAAAATTGAAGGTGCAGATACAGGTTTTTTTTTCTGGGCGTTTTTGTTCAGAGGAAGAATAGATTGTTACAAATTTAAATTAATGTTAAAGCCAGTATCCCATCACTTTCACGTCATTCAGAAGTCCCTTTTCGAACTCTGGCTTTGATGTCGGCCTTCTTTGATCTGAGAGTGTTTTCTGCCCTCTGCTGTGGTAGCTCTGTAGCCTAATCATGATTAAAACTTCTAAGTTTTCTGTCCCTGGTACAGTCCCTCCCGGTCTGTCAAGTTTCTGTCAACAGTGGATCCAAATCCTGTTTGACAGCCACGTTATGATTTAGATATGAAATAGTTCCCATAGGTTCATATGTTAGAACACTTAGTCCCTAGTTAGTATGATGGCTATTTTGTGAAGTTGAAGGAACTTAAGAAAGTGACCTTTACCTAGAGAAAGTCGGTTCCCGCAGTAGGCACTTTGGGTATCTTCTCACTGGTTGCTTCCTCTCTGCCATGAAGTGAACATCTTTCTTCAGCCACCTGCTACCTCCATCATGATACACTGTACAAGTTCATGGAGTCAAATGACCATGGACCAAACCCTCCAAAACCATGAACTAAGACAAACCTTCCTTCCCTTAAATTGTTTTTCTCAGGGATACTGTCACAGCAATGATGCTGAGAAAAGTAGCAAATGTTATCTAAAAATCCACTGGATTTGGTCTTTCTTATGGAGCAGAGCAAAGACTTAATAAATAACCCTGATACTGATCTATATTAAGCATGCAAAAAAAAAAAAAGATTTCACCAACCTGGTTGTGGCTAGTGAAGAAAGACTGTTTTCCACTTTGAAATTTTATGAGGCAATTCTTTATACTTCTTCAACTTAGCAAACTCACCTACTGAAACATAATTATGTTTCCTACTCAAAACACCCAGCCCCAAAGCATGTTATATTAAAAAAAGGTGGCAAACTCAATTTCAGCATTGATTCAGTCTTTTTGACTTACCTGTTCTATTTCAAATACCATTGTGGTTTATGGTTGACTAATCTAACAGGGTTATCTTAATCCAGCGTGCAGCTAGATACTGGATTCAAACCTCCAATTATTTACCCTCCCAGAATGTGAAAATATCCATCCTAAAAGCCTAGGTAACTGAATTTACTGATCTAGTCACACTGAAAAGAAGTATAAGACATTTGCCAAAGTACAAACATCAGTCCCCTCTGAGGATTTACCAAAAGAATGTAGAGAATACCTAAAGCAAGTGGGAACCTAAAATTAAGATCCTAAAGGTATTGTACTACTAGAATCACTTACAGCAAGGTTATGCTGTGAAGTTATTATTTGGATATTATTGAGGAAAAACTCCTAAAGTTTTTAGTGGAAATGATATGTCCAAGTTTGAGAGGCAGGGAGATAAAGGGAAGGAGAGGCCTTATTAGAAATACAAACTCAGAAACCAGACATCATTTTCCTCATGGTTTCAGACTCAAGTAGTAAAGAAGACTAGGATTAAGTATTGACGCCATGCAGAAGGCAGACAGATTCAGCACCACAGTGCCCCCTGACACCTCCTGAGGGATAAAACAATAGTCTCAATCCCTGCCTCAAGAAACTAGAAACAAACCCTACACAAGTCGGGAAGGGAGAGGATAACAAAGGTAAGACTAATGAAACTGGAAAAGAAAAAACAACAGAGAAAATAAAGCTCAATGTTGGTTAGTTCTTTTAGTTAATTAGCTGGGCCTGTAGCTCAGTGGTAGTGTCTGACTGGACTATTTAAGACCCTGGATTCCAATCCCAATTCGGGGGGGGGCAAAATTAATTAAAAATACTCTGGAAAGATGGCACAAATAAAAAGTGAGAAGACAGAATCTTGAATAAATAGGGACTATCACACAGATCCCTCTTCTATTTAAAGGTAGTGAGAGAATACAAGAATTAAATTAATAAACTGCATTAAAAATGCATTAAAGTACTAATGCCAAATATGTCAAGGTATGACTTTATTTGGAATCCAAGTCACTGCAGATATAATTAGTTTAGTTAAAATGATGTCATGGTGAAACAGAGTGGATGCCTAGTTCAGTATGACTAACGTCCTTTAAAGAGCAGGCTGTGTGAAGATGGAGATGCACAGCAGAATGCCACGTAACAGGAGAGTGTCACACAAGAATGCCCCTGAAGTCAGAGAGAAGCAAAGGATTCATCCCTACGTGGAAACATGACCCTACTAACACCGTGACGTTAGGCTTCTGGCTTTCAGAACTATAAAACATTTCTGTAGTTTTAAGCCATTCAGCTTGTGGAACTTTGTTACTGTACCCCTAGAAAACATAAACTATAAACAATTTTATGCTCATAAATTCAACAACCTAGAAGAAATCAAATAACTCCTCAAAAGCTGTTAACTACCAAACTCAATTGAGATAAACTTGATGGCTAGAATATATATATTTTGAGATAGGGTCTCCTTATAGCCCCAGCTGTCCTGGAACTTACTATGTAGACCAGGCTGGCCTTGAACTCACAGCGATTCGCCTCTACCTCCTGAGTGCTGGGATTAAAGGTGTGTCCTTCTATGTCTGACCTAAAAAATATTTTAAAAATTGAATCTATAATTCAAAATTCCTGAAAAAGAATCTTCAGATCCAGATAGTTCCACTGGAAAATTTTATCAGCCATTCATAGAATTAACACAAAATTTGCTTAATCTCTTCCAGAAAAATAGAAGAAGAGGAAATTCTTTCTAGCTCATTTTATGAGACTAGGTTTATGCTGATATCAAATCCAGACAAAGACAACACACACAAAAAATGAACACTGAAAACCAAAAAATAAAAAAAGATTCATGAATATGGGCACAAAAGTCATTGACAAAAATGTTAGAAAATCAAATCCAATAATAGATTGAAAAGTACACCTTACCCAGATAGGATCTAATACAGGCTATGAAACACTTGTTCAGTAACAATGTGTTCTATTACGTGAATAAAGAAGAAAAACCACATGATAAACCCAGTGATTAAGTATTTAACAAATCCTAGCTAGAGAGACAGCTCGGTGTGTTAAGAGTACTTACTTCTCTCCCAGAAATCTAGGTTCAGTTCCCAGAACCCACAAGGTCCCTAACACAGGTCCTTCATTTCAATTCCAAGGGATCCAATGCCCTCTTCTGACCTCTGCAGGCACTGCATGTCCATGGTGCACTGCATACAGTAGGCAGTACACTTATACACATGAAATAAATTCAAAAATTAAAATGAAATTGTTTAAGTATTTAACAAATACAGTTCATGGTTAAAGAAACAGGAAAAACAGGAATAAATGGGGAGCTGGGTAAATGGCTCAGTTGTAAAGTGCCCACCATGTACACGTAAGGATTAGAGTTTGGATTCCCAGCACCCATGTAGAAAAGCCAAGCATGGATGTTCACATCTGGAACCCTAGCACAGAGCTCATTGGCCAGCCAGTGTAGCCAATTGGTCAGTGGGTTCAGTGAGAGATCCTATCTCAAAAGACAAGGTGGAGAGTAACCAGGGAAGACACCATTTGTTAACCCCTGGCACACATGTGCCCACACACGTACATACACAGACAAACACACACACACACACACACACACACACACACACACAATGTAGGGGAAGTACTTAACCTTATAAAAAGTATCTGTGAAAATGTATAACATTCTTAAGAATAAATATTCAACTCTGAATACATTCCCATTAAGATTAGGAACAAAGCTAAGATGTCCCATCACAACATTCTTGTAAGGCATTGAACTAGACATTCTATTCACTGCAGTAAGGTTAAAAAAAAGAAATGAAAAGAACATGGGTTAGGAAAAAAGGAAAGAAAAGTGTTTCTATATTCAGAGGACATCACTGTCCATGTAGAAAACATCGAGAAATTGTTGAGCATTATGGTAGATACTCATAATCCCGGCACACTGGGAGTTAATGTAGGAGGACAGTGAGTTCAAGGCTGGCCTACACTACATTGTGAGACCCTGTCTCAAGAAAGAAAGAGGGAGGAAGGAAAGAACAGAAGGGAAGAGGGAGGGAAAGAAAAAACTTCTAAGAAATCTCCTAGAACTAGCTTAGTAAAATTTCAGGGTGCAAGATCAACACACAAAAATCAGTTGAATTTCCATATTCTGACAAAGAGCAGGTGGAATCCAAAATCAAAATTAGAATAATCACTCCAAAGAAAATTTAATATACAGACATCACCCTAGTAAAACATTTACAGAGCCTAAACGGTGGATGTTATAAGATGCTAATGAATAAAACCAGGGAAGACTAAGCAATTGGAAAGATGGTTTATGTTCACAGATTGGAAGATTCAACATAGTAGTCATTTCAGTTCTCCTTAGCTTTATCTGAAGACTAACATTCTTATCCAAAAAATAGTAAAAAGTTTTGGAGACACAACGATATCTATTTTAAGATTTGTATGGGAACATAAAGTCCTCAAAATAGCCATAGTAATAAATTATATATTATATATAATACAATATATGAATATAATATAATAATATGAATATAAGTAACAATAGTAAAATTTTACTTTGGCTTGCTAAAATGTAATAATGTTATCTTCATGACATTAAGGTTCACTATGTAGCTACAAAATTCAAGACAGTTTAGGCCATCAGAGGGATTAGAAATGCAGGTCATGGAGCAGACTGAAGACCCCCAAAACAGAACCTCATAAATGTGGCTATTTTTGACAAAGGAGTGAAGTCATCCCATTGCAGCAGTGATTCCTTTTGCAAAGGTATTGAAATAATTGAATATCCATGGGCAGAATAAAATCAATAACAATAACAAAATAACTTATCCTAAATCTCATACTTCATACCAAAAAAAAAAATCAAAGTGGACTATCACATTAACTATAAAATGTCATAAAAACAAACTAGAGGAAAAGGTTCAGACCTCAGACAAAGCAGAGTTCATAGAATCAATACCAAAAGCATAATTCATAAAAAGGAAGAACTACTAAGTTAGGCCTCTTCAAGATGTAAAACTCTGTCCTAAAAAATAACCTGCTAAAAAGATGAAGACAAATTACAGGCAGGGAGAAAATTTGTAGGCTGCATGTCCTACAAAAAGCTTACATCTAGAAATAGATGTCAGATTCTCCAGCCAACCAATAGGAGTGCTATCATTCAGCTCTAACCCTAATTACTCAGAGACAGTGTAGTCTCCACAAACAGACAGACTCAGTCTTACAAGGGCTCACTTACTAGTTGTAAATCACAAATTCAAGTTACCATGGCCTTCCTAATCATAGTCAATAGTTCAAATAACTTACAGAACTCAAGAAGACATTTGTGTACAGGTTTGTTGTAAAAGATACAGCTCAGAGACAGCTAAATGGAATGAACACATTGGGAAATGTGTGCAGAGCTTCCCTCAAACCCACGCTATAAGGGTTTCTAAAAGATGCTTTAATACATAGTCATGATCCACAAAGTAATTTGCCAATGATATTTGAACTCAATCTCTAGCTCCTCTGCCCTCTTTAAAGGTCAAGTAATAGAACTAAATGCTTTCATCCCCTAATGGTGGCTGGCTTCTTCCAGCAGCCAGCTTCTATCCCAACATTATCCAGGAACCAAGCTACTAGTTATCTTATTAGCACATACTCAGAAGTATCCAAGTATTCTTGAAGTTGTATTTCATAAACCATAGACAAAAATCAATATTTTCCATTATTAATATGTCACAGTAAAGAGCTTTAAATTTTTTAAATTAAAAAACAAAACAAAGCAATAAAAATTAGACAAATAATATGGCCTGACATTTACCAAAGCAGATGTACAGATAGCAAACAAGCACTTAAAAAGATATTCAGAATCATTTGCAAATACAGAAATGTAAGATAAAACTGAATAATCTACTCTGTAGTTGGGTTGTAACTCAGTGACAGATTGATGCCCAGTACTGGAAAAAAAAAAAAGCCAAACAAATAAAAACCCTGCACAGTATATACCTATGAAACACCTTTAAGAATGGCCAATATAATAAAAAAGTTACAACACTGACTGCTGTGAAGGATGTAGAAAAACTGATAGCTGATGAGAATGTATGATAGCATACTCATTCTCAAAACTATCTTGGTCATTCTTTTGAAACTTAAATGGAATTGCCACATAATCAAGAAAGCACAGTTGGACACTCATCCATAAATAAATGAAATGTATTTTCACCCCAAAATGCACAAACTTTGAAACAGTTTTATTTGCAATAGCAAAAATTGGAAACTAATGACATGTACTTCAAGATGTGAATGTCTAAATAAACAATAGCCTGCTGTAGTTTGGATTTGAAATATACCCCAATGGCCCATGTGTTAAAGACTTGATTCTACCTGTGTGCTAAAGGTTTGGTCCCCATGCTGTGGAGCTACAGGAATGTGGTGGAGCCTTTGAGAAGTGAAGCCTAATAGGAGGAGGTTATGTCACTGGGCCATGCCCTCAGAAAGGATTAGGAGACTCTGGACTTCTCTTTCTCTCTTTGTTTCCTAGCTTCTACAAGATAAATAGCTTTGCTCCACCACTCGCTGCGCATCACAACATATTAACCATTAAAAGTTTCAAATTCAAAATATCTAATAAAGCCAGTAAGTAACAACATGAGAAAAGTTGTTGGATACAAGCCAGAATAATTTTAGTAAAAGGTTAAACACATAAATAATAGACCAGAACATATAGAAACCCAGAAATAGACTTACATATATATGTGTGTTCCATTAATCATATGTACACAGTCAGCTGAATTTTGATTAAGATGCAAATGTGATTCAAAAGAGAAAATAAAGTATTTTCACTCAATGGTACTAAAACAATTTGATATTCATATGAAAAAATCAATTAATTAAATAAAAATCTCCTCTAGCATCTCACACTATCTATAAACATCTCAAAATGGACTCAATGCCAACATGTATAATCAAAAATTTTAAACCCTAGGGGAAAATATATAAAGAAAATATTTGATGTTTTAGATAAAGTAAAGGTTTCTCAGATATAACACAGAAAACTTAACCCATTAAAGAAAATATCTGCAAATTGTGTTTTATCAGTTACAGATTTTAAGGACTCTTGTAAAAAGGTACTTTTAGAAGATTCCTTGGGGTGTTATTTACTCCTGAGTTTTTAAAGGTTTAATTTAATGATGCTTGAAAAGTAGTTTGACATCCCACAAAGTCTTCAACTTCCAAATTCTTAGTGGAAACCCATGTCAGTCACCCGGTGCTTTATTTAGCCCAGTTTACTCAAATTAGGAGCCCCAACATGTGCTCATAGAGTCTTATGCATGTTACTAACATGACTCTTACTAGTCTGTATAATTCATTTCTACTCAAATCTACTTATTTATTATAATTTCAAACTTGCAAATATCAGAAATCCTAACCTAAATAAATCAATCAAAAGTAAATGTCTTGGCCCATATCACCCATCATAGATATAACTTATTTAATACATGCTCAGGTTCTCAAATGATGTCATCAAAACATGTTCTCATCTTTTCGCTCTGCTCTCTTAACAGGGTCTGACTGCTGAAGCATAAATAGCTATGAAACAAGCAAGGGCCCTTGCTTACCCTGAACTTGCATTATATTCAGGAAGATGACTAGCAGAGGGTGCAAATGAGATAAAAAATTTACATGATATGGGGCTGGAGAGATGGCACAGTGGTTAAGAGCACTGATTGCTCCTACAGAGGACCTGGGTTCAATTCCTAGCACCCACATGGTAGCTAACAACTGTCCATAACTACAGTTTTCAGGGGACCCAGCACCTTCTTCTGACATCTGAGGGCATTGCATCATATGTGTGCACTTACATACACGCAGACAATACACTCACACACACAAAAGAAAACTAACAAGTAAAATAAAACAGGGAATGAGAAGGATGTAAGATTTCTGGCAGGGAGTCTGTTTGAACTATTTGATTCCGCTAAAAGGAGGAATCATCTTTTATTTTTCCTTCCCTGGAATTCAACATGATATTTGATGTCTCATGAACATCCACTAAAAGTTTGGTAAATTTATTAGTATTCCTTTATCAGCATTCAGCATATATTCCACAGGGGATCCTAAAATGGATATTTAACCTCATTAATCAGAACAGATAACTAAGCTAGAGAGAGTTCGGTCACTATCATCCCAGGAAAGCTAATGATGTTAGGCCCCAGAGAGACATAGGCAGGCCAATGCAAACCCAAACCAGACACAAAGAATACCACAAATCTGAACCCTGCCTTGTTATAGAAGTAAAATGAGAAATAAAATGGAGTAAAAGTTTTACTATGATTAACATTTCTTCTTATAAAGTCCAAATGTCAGATTTTCTGCTAATGATTTCAGACGTTGAGTGGTAAAAATTTATTTCACAATGTTCTTAAATAAATAAGTACTTGGGGGAAAATGAGGGAGAAACATGTTTGTTTGGTGAATTGCTAAGCAACACCACACAAGCCAAAAACTCTTCTTGGATTTCCTTTTGAAGGTGGAGACAGCGAGACCAACGGGTACTTCAGCATGTGTCTGCCTCACAAGTTCTCACTGGAAAATTTAAGCAAAACAGGAAGCAAACAGGCAATTCTAACAGAGGTGTTGGCCATATGGAAGTTACTGTGCATTAAATTTGACTGGACTTTTCCTAAGACTGACATTTCAAGAGGTTTCTTCAGTGTCTATCTTGTTGCCCCTAAGCATAGTGTCTGTTCAGTGTGTTCCCAGGAAAGCCTGTCACAAAGGTGAAGTGAAACCAAACAGCATCCATCCTATGCTCTCCATCCCCCGAAGCACCCCATACTCTCATGGATCACTACAGTTTATAACATGACAACAACCTTGGGGTCGTCAGATGTAGAAAACTACAATGTTGTGGAAACAGGAAATAAGGAAAAAGCTTTGAGAAAAAGGGTTTTATGGAATGAGAAAAATGGCTATTAAGGAATGGGATTCCATAGAGAGAGAAACTGATCACTTCAGGGCTTGCTTGAGCAAAAGCTGGACACCTTGCAAAGGATGAACACATTTTTAAAAAAGAGCACAAAAGGGGAAACTAGCAAACCAGAAAGAATGAATAGACATCAGAGCAGGAAGCACGCTGGATGAGGAATATTGAGTTTATGAAGCTGAAACTAAAATTAGCAGTGAAACTTCTGAATGTAAGATTAGGATGCAAGGGACCGAATGCTGTTTGAGTTATACGACACAAAATTGCTGATTTTCTTCAAACTACGTTTCTTGTGATCATTTGCAAATGGAATTGTGGATAAGCATATCTAACTCTAAATTATGTGTTTATAATCATTTTCAACCCATCAGAATTATTTTAAAAGTAAGGATATAGTCTTAGGATAAACATTTCCGGTTTGTTTTAAACAACTGACGCTGTAAAATATCCGAAACCTATTACTATCATTAATAACTATGGAATAACTTCTGTGTGTCATGACTGGCATCTGAGGCCTTCTGGGCTCTGGCCCTAATTAATGCCTTTCCTTCCCACTCAGCCTGGAGATTCTCTCTTCTGAATCCCCTCCTATGTCGGAAACCTTCACTTTTAACTTGATACTAAATAATATTCTCCCTTTTGCTGTTATTTAGCCTCAAGGTGAATGTCTCTTTCGTGAGAATAGAACTCTCTAAAAGATCTGACTAAATACTATTTTGTTTTGTTCATCTTAACTAAAATGATATTTTTATTATGAAAGTAAAAACACAGAATTTAATGTTAGAGGTAAATACAAATTAATTGGATTGAGTCATTCTATTCCTCCTTGATTGGGTTGTTTTCTGCTCAGAGCACTCCTCCTTAAATCCGTGGACTTCACATTTGCTAGCAAGAAACAGATGACTAATAAAAAATGGATACTCAGCAGTAATCTGTGCTCTTCTAAATATTCTAAAAAAAGGACGACAGGAAATGAAAACATTGTTGGAGAAAGGAAAAAAAAAAACCCTCCTCTGAAGAGTCAGGTGCCTCCAATTTTAATCAAAGGTCTAGCTCTGTGACTAAAGATCCCTAAGATTCATCATTCGCTCAGCAAATCCTTGTGCAATCCAAGCCCACACCCAATGAGGACCAGATTTGTCCTTTTTCATTGATTGTTTCCTTGCTCCTGATACTGTATCCATGCACACTGGATTCCATTATAGAATCTTGTGTTTGCCTTGCAGGCCCTGTCTTCAGCAAGCATGTAGTCTAGCCAGGGCAAAGATGACTAAATAAGCCCTTATAGTAGAGCAAAATAATCATTTGAGTCTAAGAGTTAAGTACAGCTTTAACACTATTTAGAATTTACCATGTACAAGGCAGCGCTCCAATATGCTGTAATCTGAAAGCTTATGTTCCTGAGATTCATGTGTTAAAATCTTGCCTCCGTAACGGTATGAGGAGGAAGGGCCTTTAGAAGGGGATTAGGTCATAGGGATGCAGTCCTCATGAAGGTGATTAGTGCTCTTATTTAAAAGATCTATAAAGGGACTACAGAGATGGCTCAGTGGTTAAGAGCAGTGGCTGCTCTAGCAGAGGACCTGGATTCAGTTCTCATCACCCACACTGCAGCTAATAACTGTCCATTACTCCAGTTCTAGGGGATCAAAAGTCCTCTTCTGGCCGTGTTTTTGTAAATGCACATGTGGGTGCGTTTATGTACATGCCAGAAAAATACACATGTTTTTAAAGGCCGAGGATTGGAGCTTGTGCTGTTTAATTTTCCATTGCTGTGACAAAATACCTGAGATAAAATAAGTCAAAAGAATAAAAGATTGTTTTGGTTCATAGTTACAGAATGTTCAATTCACGGTCTCTTGGCTCTGTTTCTTAAAGATCTGTGAGAACAGCACTGGAAGCTACACAGGGTGTGACTGGAAGGCGGGGCAGGAGAAGAAAGGAAGGGAGGAGAAGAGAGGCAAGACCTGGATCCCAACATCCCCTTCAAGAGGAAGTATACCCCTGATCATTTTCTGCTAGGCTCCTGCCTCACAAAGAGTTCACTACTTTTTAACAGGTTTACAGGCTGGTGACTGAGCCTTTAAGCCTTTGAATGACATTTCAGAACCACATCCTAATAAACCCTGTTCTAGTTTGCCTTCTAGTTTGACAAAACACTCTGACCAATACCAACTTGGGGAGGAAAGGGATTTTTTGGCTTACGTCTACCAAGTCACACTTCATGACTAAGGAAGTCAAGGCAGGAACTCAAAGTAGCAATCTGGAGGCTGGAGCTGAAGCACAGGCCATGGAGGATAACTGCTTACTGACTTGCTCCCCTGGCCCATGCTCAGCCTGCTTTCTTATAGGGGACAACCTGCCCAAGAGTAACACTGCACCCTCCTATATCACTCAACAATCAAGAAAATGCCCGCCCTCCATAGCCAGAGGCCAGTCCAATGGAAGCAATTGCCCAACTGAGGCACCCTCAACTTGGGTGTGTCCAGTAGACAAACAAAACTATTCAGCACAGAGCCCTTTTGTTCTTTTCACCACATGAAGCGACACCTAGACGATGTAAAAGTAGACCTTCAACAGACACGGAGTCTGCTGGCACCATGGTGCTGAAATTCGAAGTTTCCAGAACTGGGAGAAATAAACGTTGCTTATAAGTCACCTGTTGTACGGTATTTTTCTTATAAAGTCTAAGATACTTGCATTAATTCACCTGATTTTTTTATGCTCAAAATGTTTATTTGATTTATGATCCAGATGTTTTGATTATAACTTATGAGAATTCACTTATATTCTTTTGAAAGTACAAACAAGGGATCCGGAGCTGGAGAGATGGCCTAGTGGTTATGAGCACTGCCTGCTCTTACAAGAGACAGAGTTCGGGTCCCAACACCCACATGGCAGCTAACAACCATCCAAAACTCCAGTTCTAGAGGATCCAACGCCCTCTTCTGGCCTCCTTGGGCATCGCATGACACAGGTGCGCTTACACATATGTAGGCAATACATGCAAAATAAAAATAACTAGTACAATATTTTTTAAAAAGAGAGCTCAGGGTGGTGACACATGCCCATAATTCTATCTGGCATTCAGAAGTCTAAGGGAGGAAGATTGTGAGTTTAAGGCTAATCTCCACTACACATTGAGAACTTGTCTCAGAAAAGGTTTTTTTTTTTAATGTAAATAATATTTTCATTAATACTTTGAGAATTTCATACAAAGTATTTTAATCATGGTCACACCCCTTCCCCATCTCTTCCCGTCTACCCTGTGGTGATTTGAATGAGAACTGTCCCCCATAGGCTCAGGTATATGAACACTTGGTCCCTAGTTGGTGGTGCTATTTGGAGGAGTTTTAAGAGTAAGGCCATGCTAGAGGAAGCAAGTCACTGAGCGCAAGATTGAGAGTTTATTCCTTCATCCCACTTCTAGTTCGCCTTCTCTGCTTTGTTTGTGGGTGAAGATGTGATCTCTCAGCTTCCTGTTTGGTCACCTGCTGCCATGCTTCCACCACCATTATGAACTCTCCTTCTAGAACCATCAGCCAAAATTTTCTTCCTTAAGTCACTTCTGGTCATAGTGTTTTGTTATAGCAAAAGAAAAGTAACTAATACACAACCCTAGCACTCACTACCCAATTGTTCTCTCTCTCTCTCTCTCTCTCTCTCTCTCTCTCTCTCTCTCTCTCTCTCTCTCCATTGAGTCCAATTTGTGTCACCCACTTGGGTCCATCTACTGGAGCTGCTCAAACTACTATTGGTCATATCCCTAAAGAAAACTGACTCTTCTCCCAAAAGCTCTCCATTGCCAATAGTTCCTCAGGGCTGGGCTTTGTGCTCACCTCCCTTCTCCGCCCTGGAATTTTTGTCTGGTTGAGTTTTCATAGGTGTTGTGCATGCTCTCATAAGTGCTGTGAGTTCATCGGTGCAACTGGCCTTTGTGAATGGAAAATATTAGTCCATTGTAGTCATCTACTGCCTCTGGCTCTGAGAATCTTTCTGCCTCCTCTTCCTTAACCATGCCTTAGCCTTATTTTTTTTCCATCACTGTGAGGTGGGAATTGTCTTTATTTCCATTTTCACAAGCACAAGTAAGTGAAGTAACTTGCCCTAGGTCACATAGTTAGTACAGAAGACACAGCCAAACGCAAGCACCACTGAAGTCTCTTGTAGGTGTGGGATTCTAGATGATGTCACCGGTGGTCAGGAAGCACAGGACTATGGGAATGTTTACTTTTGAAACATAACACTTGCTCTACAAACTTAGGGTGCCTGGAGTCATCCTCTAAAATGATTCATAATTTCAGGGAAGAAGTTCTAGAATTTCTGAATTTATAAGACTGATGGAGGACCTGAGACTGTACTTTTAAGAATCTCAAAGGATATTACCATTCTTTAGGTCACAGTTTAAAATCACTACACTATAACTATCCAGCTCAGATTCCATGCTTTCTTCTCATACCCGGCTTTCCTCTGGCCAGGTATCTGTCAGGAATGGTTTTGTCAATGAAGTGTCGGGTAGTGCTGCTGCTCAGAGTACTGCATTTAGAAACCTCTTGCAAGACAGGTATCCTAACCACTAATAGAGGAAAAAATTTCTGCGTTTTTCTTTGTTTGATCTGTCTCGTCTTGGGGTCAAGGTCTTTATCACACTCGGCTTAATCTGACCACTTCCTAATTCGATGAACAGGAAAGGCACATGGAATCAACAAATGATTCCCGGTTAGTACGGGGATGGGAGAATAGAGGTGGAACTGACAGAAATCACTTGTTCCACTGAAGAATGTCTATGAAGTCAGTGGGAATAAAAGCAGAGATTATAACAGAGAGTTATAGTCAAGTTATAACCTTGCGGGTGTATCAAGAAGTGCAGAGTTGAAAAGCAGGCAAATGAGAATATTCTAATAGCGGGGAAGTGAAGGGCACCGAGAGACACAAACCTCAACCGGACATATGGGGTTTAAAAGAGGTGGGAAAAAGAAAATTGACTTCAGAGTAAGCCAACCTGGAGGAAGTGAAGTTCTAGGTGTAACGCCTGAGGCAGGATTCCGTTAATCAAAGGTGAGTGCAGGGCAGGAACAGAAATGAGATAATGGTAGACTACGTATCAACAACCCTAGCTAGAGTCCCAAAGCCCAGTCTGGATTCTCACCATGTCCGGAGAGAGGAGACTGAAGAAATCGCCTAATAAACAGCAGAATTGAGAAACGGAAGGTCAAACGCAAAGCAAGGCGGCCCTAGTTCTTTGTACCTCGTATGGTTTATCTGCTTGGTTTTCTTGAGACTGGGTCTCACTGTATAGCCCTGGCTGGCCTGGAACCCGCTATATAGTCCAGTCTAGCTTCGATCTCATAGAGACCCGCCCTCCTCTGCCTTCTAAGTGTTGTGATACAGACATGTGCCACCATGACCAGATCCTGGCTTTAAAACGAAGTGAAGATCTCTTTGCCCATCCTGGAGATTTCGGTTCTGACAGGATATCAGCACTTCGCATCATCCCACGAAAGCATCTCATTCTTTCTCTTTTTGCACGTTGGTGAACCGAAGCGCAGGGGACGGCGGCTAACTAGGGCCCAACGTTATCCGTAGGTCAGGCAGCCGCATCCCCCGGATCCCATTCCCCGAGGAGCTGGCGGACCTAACACTCAGTCCTTTGGCGCCGTCCAACCCGAAAGGAATGTGGGCGCCCGCCTGGGCTCCGGCTGCACTCGGAACGCGGGCCCGGGCGCCGCTGGGCGAGGCGAGGCGAGGCGAGGGGAGGCGCGCCGAGGGGGCGGGCGAGGGCGGCGGGGCGGTCGGGGGCGGGGAGCAGGCGGCGGACCCCGGGAAGGAAGGAACATGGCTCCTGCGGCGGGCAGTGCCGAGGGCGGCGCCGCGCCGGGCCGCGCAGGGCGCCAGTGACCGCGATGGTGAACTCCAGCCGCGTGCAGCCGCAGCAGCCCGGGGACGTAAGGCGCTCCCCCGCGCCGCGAGCCCCGGGCCCCGGCCGGCTGCTGGCCGGAGGCGCGGCGGCGGGCGCCGGCCTGGCGGTCCCGGGCGGTCTCCGCGAGCAGCGGGGCCTGGAGATCGAGATGGAGCGCATCCGGCAGGCGGCCTCGCGGGACCCCCCGGCCGGGGCCTCGGCCTCCCCCTCGCCTCCGCTCTCGTCCTGCTCCCGCCAGGCGTGGAGCCGCGACAACCCGGGCTTTGAGGCCGAGGAGGACGACGACGAAGACGAGGTGGAGGGGGAAGAAGGAGGAATGGTGGTGGAGATGGACGTGGAGTGGCGCCCGGGCAGCCGCAGGTCGGCCTCCTCCTCGGTGGTGAGCGCGGCGGGCGCCCGCGGCCGGGGACTGGGGAGCTACCACGGCGCGGGCCACCCGAGCGGAAGGCGGCGCCGGCGAGAGGACCAGGGCCCGCCGTGCCCCAGCCCGGCCGGCGGCGGGGACCCGCTGCATCGCCACCTCCCGCTGGACGGGCAGCCGCCCCGAGTAGCCTGGGCCGAGAGGCTGGTTCGCGGGCTGCGAGGTAAGCACTGGACCCGCCGCAGCCGGTGCTCGAACTCCCTGCCTGGGCAGCCGGAGCCCTTGCCGCCGCGTAGCCCGCTCTGCCGCGCATCCCTTCCGAGTCCCGCCTCCCTCCGGAGGCTTCCCCAGCTCGGCTAATTCTGCTCTCATTTCCAGGACCCAGCAGGGAATTCTACTGCGCCTTTTGTTGGGTGCCTCCCTCCTTCTTTAGGATATGTTAACACATTCATTTTTACTTTGAAAATAAGAGAAAGCCGTTTTAGAGCGTATCTGGGGCAGGTGGAGGAAGAAAAGAGAATATTCTCCAGTACAACTGCATGTTTGCTAGATGTCACACAAAGTGAAAGAAAAGTTTGTACTAGCTCCGTGCTTTTCATGTGGCCTCGATGCTCCATGTCCCATTAGCTATTTCTAGAAAAGGTAACTACAGTGTTGTCCAAGTTGCCCTTAGATTATGGTTGGTATTTTGGCGATTTTATGTACGGTTGCTTGTGGGAGGAGCTGTGGAACTCAATAGAATGCAGTAATGATTACAGAACAGATTTTTGGGCATTTATAATTCTAGACACATATTTTAACAGTTGCAAAAGTTATTTATGTCTTTTTTGTTTTGTTTTTGGTAAAGATTGGAAGTATGTTTTAAAATAATGTTCTGTGCCATTCCAACAAAAGAATTGTTTCTCCAGGTATATCTGGGTAATATTATTGTCAGAGTTCAGTGCATCCAACTCTCCAAAAGGCAGGAGAGGACACAGATTTTCCAATAGCAAATGGGATTCTGTGTTCACAAAGTTTCGTCACCTGAGACGTCCTTGGAAAAGTGTTTCATTGACTCTCACCCATCGAATCATTTTAATCTCCACTTTTCCATTCCCAGTTCTTTTGAAATTCTTCATGCCCTCCCTCTCTGACAGTTTCCAGTCCTGCACAAAAGCTATCCAGATGTAGCCGTTGATTAAGTGGGCCAGGCCTACATTCAAATCACAGTTCTGCTATTTGATCCTGAGTGAATTATTTAATGGTTCTGATGCTTAAATTTTACATCTTTTAGGAAAGTGTTATCTGATGTAGCGAGCCCTTGATTTGCTGGAAAAATTAAATGAAGAGATACCTAATATGGGTAGCAAATCCTTGCTGTGTTCTGAGTGCTACACAAATATTACAAATGATAAAAGTACATTTTGATGCTACTTTTGTATGTCTCCTTATACTGTCTAATTTGATTCAGAACATTGTGACAAAAAACTTTTTCAAGTTAATCCGAGTGAATAGATTAGTAAAACACCAATACTTTCTTAATATCCAAAACCACATTAAAACAAATCATTCCTTATTGTAAATTATCTAAGATTCTAAGATGTGCTTTTAAAAAAATAGTCACCGAAGTGAGTGACTAGTTTGCTGTAAGCTAATAAATAATGGGAAAATCACGTGATTTTAAATCACCTTGAGTATTTGTTAAGGCACTTAATCTTGTTTAACTAAACTCAAGTGGGATGTAATGAAATGTGTACTTTTATACTGGTTTATTTTATAGAAAAATTTTAGGAAATGTACAATGACTAAGACTATCAGTGGGAGCTTGTGGAGGGTCCGGAGAGTGGGGCTGCAGAGAGGGCCCAGGAGCACCGAGTCTTCCCAGGCTTTCCGCATCTCTTCATCTGTTTTCTTAATAATAGCCTTTGTAATCAGATGTTAGATTTTTATTTGAAAGTGATGGTGTCCGTATCAGAGGGGAGCAGATTGGGGAAATTTCAATTTTGAAACATTTTTTTAAGTTCCACTTTATTACTTTCTGTTATAAAGAAAAATAGTTGGCATTTGTGTTGCGCATTAAATAAGCAACATTTATTAAACATTTCGCACATGATATGAAAATAGCATTCTGCTAGCTACTGTAAAAGAAAATAGAGTAGCATATCACTATTTGAACAGAACCCAGAAATGTAAAATAATGGTGAACGTGTCATGATATTTTTTTTTTCCTTTCTTGGGACATCAGTAATGGATGTACCCTAAGATCAGAACAAAAAGTTTGCAGTGTTCAAAGAGAATGGGGATTTCTGAAGGGAGATTCCTGAAATCTGGAGTGGTCAGGAGTTTTTCTGGAGTTTTTCACCTGTGTGACTTCATATAACTCACCCAGACTTCCTGGGCCTCAGCTCTTCTTTTATAAAATGAAAGAGATTGAACTTAATCTCCATGGTCCTTTCCAACTCCAGCTTATTCTGGCTCTTGTTTAATGATATGAATAGCAGGTGGACAGGAAATGGTGGTGCCTGTTCCTCCAAGAGTGGACAGACTTCTCTTAGCAGCAGTGAAGATAGTCAGGAAAGAGCTGTCTGAGGCCTAGTTGTGGGATAGCATTGAATCTAGCCAAGGAATTAAGAATATATCCCTGAATATTAAGAAGCATCGAAGGCTTCTGAGCCAGAGCAGGGCATGCTGACAGGAAATAAGAGTTTGGGGCGTGGTGTCCTGGATAGCTGTCAGAGGTAGATACTGAAGCAGGGAGACCCCAGCCAGGAAGAACAGGTACGAACAGGCTGCCAGTGAAGAGGTACAGAAAGCTTGGACAAGAGGGAGCCAAGGATGGCTGACCGAGTTGAAGACGGTGCCCTAGGCATTATCTTGGAAAGGACCCATCACGTATACTCATGTTTCGTTAGCAAGTTCTTAATCACATGACCAACAGATACTGTCAAGGATGGCTGGAAAATATAGTCTATCCACATATCCAGAACGAGAGAAATGGTTTCTGTTAACAGAGCAGTCTGTCACGCACTGCGAAGGCTGAAATGCAATAATCAGTCCTAATTTTTCCTAATATGATCAGACCTTAGCACTGAAATGTTCTGTTTGATAAATGGCCATCATCATTTTGTCTTACCATATTTATCTTGCTTGTCGCATGCCTTCTCTTTTAATGTCTAAAGAGGCGCGTATTAAACTATTGGAAAGGTTATGGAGGCTTGTGAAAGGTCTGAGCTTTTCTGGAGTTGATGGCACCACACCAACGTGCTAATCATCTGACTCATCATTCCTAGTGCAGCTTGATTGTCTGTGTGCTGTGATTGATCCGTTTGTCCTGCTTTGGAGTTTTAGAACTCAGTCTACTTCCACACCAGTACAGTGTTATCTGCATAGGAAGCTTTCAAGCGAGAGTACGGGAAGTTTGGCTCTTTATGGATGTGGTCAGTTCGACCATGTATTTATACATTTGGGTTTTTCACAGCCCCAAGATGGAAGAAAGGATGCCGCACCTGGCATGTACTGGGTATAGGGCAAGGGCGCTACTAATATCTTATAGGATAGCCTCTTCCACAACTACAGTAAAATTTCCTACCCAAAATACCAGGAGTGTAGAGGTGGAGAAGCCTTACTCTATGGATTAAATAAGACTGCATTGCTCGCTGTGTCCAGCATTGTTGAAGCCTTTACTATGAACATTTTCATTTTATCCTTAAAGTGTCCCCTATAAGGTAAGATCTATTACCACCGCCATCTTACTGAAGGATACTAAGGCATTTACAAGTTAAATGACTTGCCCAGTGTCACAACTATTAATTGTTGGGGCTAGGACTTAATTCCAGATGTCGGAGTCCAATGCTTTTCTTGCCTAGCATGCCAAATACATGCAGTGCCCAGGCCTAACTTGGCCAGCCAATTTTAATATTTTCCTACTTTAGAAATGCTGATTCATCTGCCCATTCAAGATTAATCATATCAACATGGTCTCTGTATCCAAATTTCTCATTTATCTAGATTTGGGGAGCCTACTGTCTTATTTTTTTAATTATGCCAAAGTATATGTAATAAAATTCACCATTCTAACTACTGCAACTATATAATAATGTTATTAAATCCATATATAATAGTGTGGTTCTGCTTAACGCAGTTATTTTCAGAACTTTTTCATTATCCCAAATAAACCCACTACATAAGTAGAGTCAGTATTTGGCCCCTGTGCCTGGCTTATTTCACTTAGCATGTTCTCAGGCTCTCTGTGTGCAGGCTGCACTCCTTTAGATAACTGGACCATAATCCATTGTATGCGCACACTACAGCTTCTTAATCTTTCCCTTAGCTGATGGATATGTTTTTGTTGTTTTCATTCTGGTTCTTTGAGACAGGATCTCACAGTACAAGCTGACTTGGAACGTTCTAGCATCCTGCTTCAGGCACCCGGGGGGTAGGTACTAAGATAGCAGATATAGTAACATCATATAGTCAGCTCCTTCTGCTAAAGTAAGTATGTCAATATAGAAAACTCTCCAAAGGCAAGTTCTGGGCTGGCCCTTGGCTGGGGCTGACCACCTCAAAGCCAGACTTGGTGCTTGCAGCCTGCGTATGGAGTGTGCAGTCTGACCTCCTCACCCTGGCTCCTGTAGCATTCCTCCTCCAGCCTCTACTCCCAGGTCTTCCCCACCATCTGCCCGAGACAGTCTTGTGCAGAGCCCTGCTCAGATGCAGAGCTATGGCCAGGTGGCCAGTCTCACTCTTTTGAATGTTCACTTTTCCTTTCTACAACAGTTGCCACTCCAGACATTCCCTTCCTAGTAACCTCCATGGGAG
This sequence comes from Eospalax fontanierii, assembly GCA_035773235.1. NCBI lineage: Eukaryota > Metazoa > Chordata > Mammalia > Rodentia > Spalacidae > Eospalax > Eospalax fontanierii. The sequence continues at coordinate 20,794,573 of CM069533.1, read as the reverse complement.
CCACAGCCACGGTTCACAGGAGATAAAGGAGTGCTGAGCACCATTTACTCACAAGATGTCACTGTGGCCTGTGCTCTCATGGAGGATGGAGGTATGTCATGTAATGCATGTGGGGATGACATAGACCAGGCGTAACTCTCCAGAGCCTGGTACTGCCCAAGGGTAGCCATATACCAGGCGGTACCCTGGTAGATACCCACTGTTGCCACTGAAGACTGTAGTCTAATTTGGCTCTCACTGAAGTCAGAGGGCTACCAGCTTCCACAAATGACTGAGGTGGGAAACAAAACTCCCCAGGTCACAACAGCACTAACCAGTATCCTCAAGGGCTGATCTTGGCCTCCAGGCCTACCTAAGGAGAAAAGAGACCCACACAATCTAGTGAGAAAGGGACCTTTGCTTTGTTTTGGTTTTCTCCCTTTTTTGTTTACTCTTCACACTTGGCTGCTGAAACTTTCCCCTGGGCTGGGCAGATTGCTCAATTGAGCAAGGACCTGAGTTTAATCCTCAGAACCCATCTTTAAAAGGCCAGGTGTGGTGGCTTGAGTTTGTAATTCTACCACTGGGGAAGCCAAGATAGGTGGATCTAGCCAGCTATCCTAGACTTCTTGGCAAGTTCCAGGCCAGTGAGAGACCCTGTCTCACAAACAAAGGTGGACAGCACCTAAGGAGTGACAACCCAGGTTGTCCTCTGGCCCCCATATATGTACACACACCTACACATGAATGTGTAAAGAGACTTTTCCTTTATTAATCCAAACCTGAGTCCACTACTTCCTTTCCTGTGCACCAAAAGTTTGAACAAACTAGATTTTGTATTTTCATTGCTGTGGAGACTCTTGTAAGAGAGCATCTCAACCCTTTGGAGTTTGTTAGGTTTGATAAAGTTATGCTAACAGAATTCATGTCATCATCAAACTTTGAGAATCCCCTCTGTGATAAGTTCTGGGAATGAATGGGTGAATAGCACAAGGCCCCAACTTTTAAGTTGATCAGTTTAGTAGGGAAGCAGATGAAAGTGAGTAATGACAATGCCAGGTCTGGGGTTTAGGAGGAACTTAAGGAAGAGTTAATGCTAGTTCTGCCTGAGGAAGTCAGTGAAGGATTCCAGAGGGAATCAAACATGAGCTACATTTTAAAGAGGGGGTGGGATTCAGGCAGGAAATAGTAGCAGGAGTAAGAACCATGCAAACTAGAATCCCACATTAGGGAACTGACCCATTTTCCTGGAGCCATTGAGAGCTGTAGAGGCTTCGAAGAAGTCTTAACTGTGATTACATCTCAAGCCAAAGAATGTAGAGGATACAGTGAGGGGATGGTCAGGAGAAGACTGACCAAGACAAAGGGTGAGCAGGGCAGCAGCTATGCATGAGGTGGGATGGAAGGGACCTCGATTAAAGAAAAGACGCTATCAGCGTTACAAAAATAAGGCTCAGAGTGGCGCTACATGCCTGTGTCCTCAGCACTCAGGAGGCAGAGGGAGAAGAATCATTGCGAGTTCAAGGCCAGCTTGAGCTACATAGTGAGACCCTGCCTCAAAAAATAAAATTAGAGCATCAGCTCCGTGTGAAGGCAAAGGAGAGGGCCTACTTTGGGATAAATCCTCAATTTCTAGTTTGATGCCACTTGCTCAGATAGGAAGAAGTTTCTAGAGAAAGAAAAACAAAAGTCATTTTGCACATGTGCATCTTAGCCGTCTGTGCAGTGTGCACCTTATGATGCTCTTGCCCTGTCAGCTCATAAATATGGGAAGTGGTTGCTCCAAGACAGTTATTTTTCCTATTTGTGGTTACAGCCATTTTTCCCCTTTCAGAAAGCAAAGAGGTCCTTGTCTTCCTAAAATAGACTCTTGATAGGCAGTCAGTGGGAAAATGGAATGACATTTTTAAAGCCTGTGAATATTTAAGGAGGTAATTAGGGTAATTCAGAAAAAGTAAATACATAATAGTATATATAAATAGGAAGAGTGTTTCTTTTTATTTGAAATGTCTCAGTCAAAGGCTAGAATTAAATAGCCATAGTCCATTGCAAGTTTATCTTGTAAAAAAATCTGACATAAGTTTTGGGTTTTTTTTTTTCTATTTAAAAGTCAAAGAATGCCATTTATCTGAAATGATGCCTATTCTTTAGTGTATGGCTATCTGCAAATCATTGGAAAGAGTAAAATCACTGACAGTGGTCTTTCTTGATGGTAAAGAGACTAGTAGTCTTTACATGTATATTTTAGTCCTGGCCTCCAAAAGAAATCTACCCAAAGGTATTTGCGGTTTCATCCTAACTTACTGAGCCTAATCCTTGGCTGCTGCTGTGTTATCCTGACTTGTAATTTTCCATGTCATCTAAATTTGTAATAATTCTCTAATATGATAGAGTTTCAGTGAACAAACATTGTGCTTGCTGCATTTCTTCTGAGTGAGTAATTCCTTGACAACTACCAGATCTTGGCAGCAGCAAATCTGGTCATAAGTTAAGCTCTACTTTCAGAGTGCTGAAACTTATGATTCGTAACACAGTTCTGAATTCAGCCACTGATTTTTAAAGGAAATTTGGAACAAAGGAAGAAAAAGAAATGAAATAGCCAAATTGAAGGGTTAGACCTATTGTATTATTATAAGACCTAAAAAATGCATAAACAGTAATGATGAAATCATTTATTCTTCAAAGTGAAAGACCTTACTACTGTTTTTAACATTTCTTCTATGTGGTCGTTTATGATTTAAGTATGGTCTGGTCAGAGTTTCAGTTATTAAAGGAGGTAAGGTCTGTAGAAAAAAGCAAGAGCCATCATATGGGGCCAGGTTGGTGGCTGGTGTTTATTAACAGCCAACTTAGTCTAACTGAAAGGACTGAGAAGTTAGTCTTTTTCTTGGAAGATATTAAGGTTCTTCCAGGGAGCCATCAATGTGACTTGACCACACTGTTCATTAACATGGGTTTGGACAGCCACCATGTCTGTCTGCTGGCTGGATTGAACACTGTGGTAACTCTCCAGCAAGCTTGTAGAGGGTTATGTCATCTTCACTTCACCAGCCCAACACTTTTTCCATCTGCTGAAATGCAGAATGTGGTTGCTGATCTTACTTTTTCCCAAAAGAGAGTCAGAAGCTGGATGAGCTGTTGAATTTAAAAACCATATTAATTGGCACTTTAAAAATCTGTTAAGCTTTAAACAGGCTAAGTGGTGTCAGTTGTTAATATACTTCTTAAAGAAAAAGATGGATGCAGAGCAACTTCTCCACCACTGTGCAAAGAGCTTGGTAGCGGATCCCAAATTTAAATGATGTGATAACCAGGACTTCGCACTGCGCACCAAAGAGGCGATGTGCAGTGTAGTCACACCTACCTGCCTGGCTAAGTTTAGCAGGATGTATCAGGTATGTCCTTTACCAAACAGGAAGAGCTGTGTGATATGATGCACAGTTGCTAACTCTTCTCTGGTGTTGCCTTCATTTCTTGTTCTCCTTCTAAAATGTTAAAGATATTTGAGAATGGTCCTGGAAGGTAGGAAAATGATCGAGTCACTGCTGTGGGTTTTGCATTTGGGAAGGTGGAGCCTGACATAGACTTAAATAAAAGGTGCTCCTGCTAAATAAGTCTCTCAGCTACACTCTGAATACATATGTTCATATTTATATATGAGAACTGGTTATACTGTTTATTTCATGTTTTTTTTTCTTTATGCCATTCATGAAATTTCTTAAGGTGATTTTTTTTTTATATATTTTAAAGGTCTCTGGGGAACAAGACTCATGGAGGAGAGCAACACTAACCGAGAGAAGTACCTTAAGAGTGTTTTACGGGAACTGGTCACATACCTCCTTTTTCTCATAGTCTTATGCATCTGTGAGTAGACTCTTTCCTTCACTAATGGAAAACTTTTGAAAATGTTTGACCTGTCAAAATATAATTGAAAGGAAGTCGTATGTACCAGAGGTCAAGGCAACAATATTCTTTCAGTGTAGTTTTCAGTTCCAGTTTATAATTTGGTAAATTTATCTTCTGTCGTTTGGTAAATGTTAATTTAAAATCAGCATCATTTGGCCACTTCCTTGTCATTTGTGACTATTTTCACTGTGAGATACACATAGCAACCTGCGATACACAGAGAACCTAAGTGAAAGTGCTTTGACGTTAGATTTCATAGTAATAAATATTATGAGTTCAGTGAACACAGGAGAGCAGAATCACAAGAGGAAGCAGCTTGTATCTTCTGACTAATACCTGCCCTTCCCAGCCCTGCCAGCCACTATTCTGCTATCTATGAGTTCAACATACTACATTCCTCACGTTAGTGATAGGACATCTTTAGAACATGTTTTCTAACACATAAATGATAAAAAGCTGGAAATAATGTACATACATATTACATTAAATATCAAAAAACAAGAGATAGGGTATTTCAGACTTTTATGTTTTAAGCTTTGGCTTAGAATTACTGAGGTTGAGTTTGTGCCCAGCATAGAAATGGTACTTAATATTAAACTACGGTGGCTTTAAATATTAACATGTTGGTTGGAATTACTCAGCTTTTTCAAGCATTACATATTCCAACATAATTCTTATGAAAAGTCAATCAGTCTAGAAGTTCAGTGATCCCCAAAGCTGAACATCAGAATTGCCACGAAAATTTAAAAATAAAATTAGAGTTTACCCAAAGCAACTAAATCAGAGCTTCTAAGATGTGACTGAGGAAAATTAAATTTTCAGATGTGCAGATAAGTCTGGGAATGAGGCCAAAGAAGCAAACTGAAGAGCAATAGTTTAGGAAACCTGACTGAAGTTACCTAAGTCAGTGTTACCATGTTTGCTTCAGAGCTACAGACTTGTTATTTTTCGATAGTAATCACATGTTTTTCTTCTGTTGACAGCTACATGTTTTACATAAGATTATATGTTTTAGACTATTGTAGCATTTCTAGTTAAGAAAAGATCTTAGTAGTCACATGGCCAAACCTGGATGGAATGATAAAATTTCCGTAGCAGCACCCTTCATAAATGGGTCAGTCATCCTGCTCTGATTAAGCTTAAAAGACTAACTGAAATAATTTCCTTTTTCTATGTCTACTAGAAAGTCCTTCCTTCTGTGAAGCCAAAGTCTCCCTAATCATTTCTGGTTCTCCTCTCCAAGCCCACTCATCCCAAGAATCTTCCCCATGTCCTTCTTATTCAGCACTTTGAATGTTCAAGCTCCCCTAAGTCTTCTCCAGGACAAACCTTTCTGGTTCCTCCAGCTGCTGATCTTGTGCTTGGACGGGTGATTTAACATAACTCACAGACTGGAGAGAGGCTCAGGTTAAGAGCAGATCCTGCTCTCGCAGAGACCTGGAGTTTGCTGCCCGGTAACTACTTCATGCCACTCACAACTCCCAGAAATACCAGGTCTAGGGGTCCAGGGCCCTTTTCTGGCCTCCGTGAGCATTGCTCGCACATGTACAACTCCCTCCACCCCATATACACATAATTTAAAAAATTAAAAATAAATCTTGGAGTAACTCAGCTGATGGATGCTCCTGCTGTGTGTCCCATTCATCGGAGTCCCTCCCTGGGAACCTTGGAGCCTTGAGCATCCTCATTCACAGGCTGTGTTCGTGCCTTCTACGGGCCAGAATTTGGAGGCTGCTTCATCATGTTGAGTCCTTAGTCTCTTCACCAAAATCTGGACCATTCCATGTGCACTAGTAGTCACACTTTTTCCTGGATTCTAGTGGAGGTGTTACCTTCAGCCTTTGCTGTTGCGGAGGACCCAGGTTTGGTTCCCAGCACCCACTGGCACTTAACAACCATCTGTAACTCCAGTTCCAGGGGATCTGACTCCCTCTTCTGGCCTCTGTGGACATTGCATGACACAGGTGCACTTATAGTCATATAGGCAGTACACTCATGCACATGAAATAAAATTAAAATACTAAGTAAAATTATTTTTTTTAAAAAAAGAGCTGACTTTTCATCTTACCAATATTGGTTGTATATCCTCAGTTTAAAAATTCAGTCTTTGGGGCTGGAGAGATGACTCAGTAATTAGGAGCACCAGTTGCTCTTGCAGAGAATCCAGATTCAATTCCCAGCACCCATGTGACAGCTAACAACCATCTGTAACTCCAGTTCCAGGAGATCCTGATACTCTCTTCTGATTTCTGTGGACATTGCATGCATGGGTGCACCTATGTATATGCAGACAATACACTCATACATATAAAATAAAAATAATAAATCAAATATTTAAAAAATAATAAAAATAAAAATTCAGTCTACAAGTCTACTTTACTAGAAATATAATGTCAATTAAGTAATCTTTTCTGTTCAGTTTACAATTTATTCTTCTTTGAAATTTAATATTGAGATGAATTAATCATAGAAGTTATTATTACTATATCTGGGTTGCTTTAAAACAGTAATGGTATTTCTGTTGTGTAAATTCGATTTTGAAGAAATGAAATGAATAATTAATGAAATGAATAATTAAGAAATAAAGAGTAATTTTAGAAAATCTTGAGAAAAAACAAAAAATGATGTTTGGTGAATCTTTTCTCAACTCTATTTGTTCTATAACGTTGTTCAGATCTCTTAAGTATAAATACAGTAGAATTCACAAAGGTTAGTCGAACCAGTATTCTAGAAATTGGTTTATTTCTATATGTCAATGAAATAACTAACATTGAAAGGCAGAAAAGTTGCAAAGAATATATGATATTCCAAGGACCAAGATAAAATATTTTAACTCAGAAATCTCCGAGAAAAGCAGTATTCTATAAATGTTTTCCAGAGGAGAAAAAGGAACCTGTTTTACAGAGTAGCAGCCTAATGTAATCAGTGTGTGAGAAACTCACTGGTTTACCAACAACTTTAAGCTCGCCGATGTGCAAACAAGTAATGGAAATGGATAAATGAGTAGCAAAATCATAGTACGATATGATATGTCCCAGCCCAGCCCAGGTGAGCCCAGTAAATAGGAAATCTGTGCATTTCCATTTCCAAACCTGTGGAAGGAAAGTTTGCCTTGTATTCAGAAAAAAAAAAAAAGGAATTTTCTTTTACTTTTAAAAGTCTTACAAGAACGCTAATCTAGAGGTAATTTTCTGGGACTGGTGAGATCTCTCAGCAAAGAGCACTTGCTGCTCTTACAGAGGACCTGGCTTCAGTTCCCAGCACCCATATGGCAGCTCATAACCATCTGTCACTCTAGTTCCAGGAGATCTAGTGCCCTTATCTGGTCTTTATAGGTACCAGGCAAGCATGTGGTCTGTATACATACATGTAGGCAAAACACACATTCACAAAATAAAAATGAATAAATCTCTAAAGGTGATTTTCTGAGTTTCCAGGGAACCCACACAGATTGCTGATAACAAATTTAAAGTCCAGGTCAGTAGTTTACTATCACTCTGGTGGGGAGCTATCTTCTTTATCTGGTGACAAACATCCTGTTGACCCCACAATAGAAACCCTAGGTCTAGCAATCACAACCACATAGTCCGTAGCCAGATGAAAGTAGAACTGCGTAAAGAAAGATTTGGCAAGAAAAATCCAACACACTTCTAGAAGCTGAGTAAAGTCAGTTACTGGAGAGTACTATCAAATGAAGATTAGGAAGGTGGTTAGAGGCTGGTTGCTGTGGGTCTGGTGAACTCTGATAAGGGGCTAGTGGTGAGAAGCCAGAGTTATAAGTAGAGGAGTGACAGTTCATTTAAATTTTAAGAATTTAGCTCTGAATATATGCGGATTGCAGAATGGATGGAAACCACTCTCCCTAAGTCTGGGCTCCTAGCATTCCTAAGCACTACCTCTAGGGGCTGTTTCTTAATCCAGATGAATGCTGGTCACTCTTCATTGCACTGGGCATGCAGTAATCACTCCATCTTGATACAATTTAAAATCTACAGATTTGCATATCTTTATATGGACTTTGCTAACTTCTTCAGAACTGCCATTCCCTATAAATCACCTGGTGTTTCAGCCACATCAAACCAATTATGATTATCAAAAAGACCTCAGAGTCCTTTCTTAGCAGTTTGTCTTAATCCTCCCATTAAAGCTGAATTTTCAGCAATATCTCTTAAAATAGGTAAGATAGACCTAATTTCAGTACTGTTATGATAGATATAGTGACCTCGGCAATTTGGTATTGCAGAGGGAGAGCGACTGGACCCAATTCCAATGCAGCATGGGCAAATGGGGCAAATGGGAATTTAGAGTTAAGGGGCTGGGTGAGTTTGGGGGGTGGAAAATTATGAACAGAAAACACTGGGAGAAGTGCTTTCTGACTAAACGCACCTGACGGGATTTTGACTGAAGACAAAGCAATCATTGGACATGGGGAGGAGAGCAGCTCCAGGGCTTCTTGCCAAACCGACTTAGCAAACTTCTTTTCTAAAGTGTGTTTTACAGGCCAAAATCATGTGGCCTAAGAAAAGCTTTAGGGACCTGTCTATAGGTTGACCAAGCAGAGCCTTTGTCATTCGGCTCAGGAGCCAGATCCAAGGAGAAGCTCTACGGGTGCCCCACTGAAGTGGCCTCTTCCAGCTACTGTGGGCTCACCCTGTCACATGTCCTCGCACCGGACTGCCAGGCTGGCTCATGCATCTGTCCCCCACATGGGCAGGGAGGAATATGCTGCCATGCACACTGCAGTGCTGGCACATGGAGCTTCTCACTGCTGATGCCATTTGCCCATTTGCTCCCCCCTTGTTCACTAGTACTTCTCACTCACTAATTCCTAGAACTTCCTGCAAGTTAATGACAACTGAATCAGTTCAAACGTAGTAACTCTTTGATTTATGTATAGCACTGTGCATTTCTAGATAGTCTCTTCAAATGGAATGTATGTATGTATGTATGTATGTATGTATGTATGTTTGAGACAGGGTCTCCATGCAGCCCTAGCTAACCTAGACTCACTATATAGACCTGGGTGGTCTGGATCTCACAGAGATCTGCCTCCTGAGTGCTGAGATAAAAGGGTATGCCGCTATGTCCAGCTGTAAGCTCCATGTCTTATCTCCATCACATCCCTGGAAGAACACGCAGGACCAGGCTATAAAGAAATTAGGATCTGTCAAAAGTCCAGGAATCTGGGAACAAAGCATGTGATTTTACTGTTCTTACAGATAGTACAGCTATCTTTGTGGAAGTTTTGATTTCTTTGACTGGCTGGTAATTAAGAGAAAATCCCTTTAAAAATTGCTACATGATTTAACTTTATATTCACATACTTTCTTTTTTGTCCGTTAATTTTCAAAATTTATGACTTAAAACTTTTGTCTGGTTAGGTGTTTTGTTTAAGGGGTTTTGGTTTGTGTTTTGGCTTAAAGAACAAACAAACCAGTAGTCTCTTGTCTCAGTTCCTGATGTGATTTTGCCTTTTTAATTGTATCATTTTATACATCTTGATAATCTGTTATTCAATACATAAAAATTCATGATAGTTAAATTATTGTCTATGGTATCATTTATCAATATAAAATAACCTTTCAATTCAATACTCACTTTATAATCTCTTTGTCAGATGACTGTAATACCACTTTACTTTTTCCAAAAAATATTTTGCCCCTTGCATGTTTTCCTATTCTTTATTTTAAAATATTTATTATTGTGTGTGCATGATATATATACATTGATGTGCATCCTCAGCATGGGTGTGGAGATCAGAGGACAACATTGTGGAATTGGTTCTCTTTTTCCACTTTTACATAGATTCCAAGGATTGAACTCAGATCTCCAAGCTTGTGCAACAAAAGCTTTTACACCTAGCCATCTTGCTGGCCCTCCATTCCATTTTAAGGTTATATTGAGTAATTGTCTTATAGAAATTCTACAGTTGCCTTTTTCATTTTTCAAACCATTTTAAAAAACCTTTTGGGGCTGGGAAGAGTTTAGTCCCTTCACATTTTGTGTTTCCATCAATGTCTATTGGTCTGGGAAGAGTTTAGTCCCTTCACATTTTGTGTTTCCATCAATGTCTATTGGTCTGGGAAGAGTTTAGTCCATTCACATTTCGTGTTTCCATCCATGCCTATTGGTCTGGGAAGAGTTTAGTCCATTCACATTTTGTGTTTCCATCAATGTCTATTGGTCTGGGAAGAGTTTAGTCCATTCATATTTCGTATTTCTGTCAGTGTCCATTGTTATTCCTTTATTAGTGTTTTCCTGTCTATGTTTATTTTTTCTTTTGCTTTTGTTAAATTGGAGAATGTCTTTCTTTATTTCCAGTCATCAAAATGTGGAATTCCACAGTTAGTGGAATCCTACAGTATATTGCTTTTGATTTTTAATATTTAAGCTTATATTTTCTCAGCAGTATCCAGGATTAAATAGTATCCATTAGCTGTTTTGAAATGATGGGCCATATGTTAAGGACTGTTTCTGTTGGCTTTCATGATGCTTATTTGACAGCCTGTTTATTATACATTAGTATTTTATTCTTACTTATTTTGGAAAAGTGGAAAATGAGAAGTTACGAGAAAAAATAGCAAGTGGAATATGTGCTCCTGGGACACACACACACACACACACACACACACACACACACACATTACCTGGTATCATGTAAATTTATCTTCATCCTCCTACTGGTCTTCATTTAAGGTATATATTTCATGCAGTGGTTTTCTTATCACAGTTCATTTAGAGCATGGGCACCACCTTGTGAGTTGACATTTTCCATTGGGGACTGGAAGGAGAAATATAATTGTCATATTTCCACAACTATTTACACTGTGCCAATGTCTTCACATACATTTCTGTACTTGGACTGAATAACAAGCTCTCAATACTATGCTCACTTTCAGAGTTCAAGCTCAGGAAGGTTAGTAACTGTTCAAGATCCCAAGATACCAGTACTCTCTATCATGAGCCCACAGGCAGGTACTCAGTGTGAAGCCCCATGAAACTCTGACCCAGGTTGTCTTCGTTGGCTGCTGCTTACATGTACTCATGGTGTAACCAGCAGGGGGTGCTATACAGACAATGGGATCTTGCATCCCTTTGAGTGAAGCCATGAAAGCTAGTACAGATTCTGAGAATTTCAGCCATACAATCCAGTGTTGGATGAAGCATGATAGGAGGATAAAGGAGAAACATTTCAAAGTCAGTGGTCACACCATATTTAGAAGTTAACAATTTTAACTTATCAAAATGCTTTTCCAATAATAGTTTTTAATCAGATAAAATGCTCCAAAATGTTCTATATTAATCAGTCCACTCAGAGTACATTCTGATTTCAAACTAGTTGAAGTAATCAGCCTAGCCATTCATTTGACTTTAAGAATTCTTACATCCTGACTGTCTTGGGTCATCTTTGTCCCCTCCTTTGACTCTGGATCCTCAGAACATCTCTCTAGAGGGCACTGCACCTGCATCTATCCTTCTATGGGAGGGGGCCAGGCAGCACACTCTCTGGGGACACTATGAGATCCTCTAGTAGAGGGAGAGGTCACCTCTTGCTAATCTTCATGTGCAGTAACTGTCATGTGACTCACAGTGGGATAGAATTCTAAACCCTCAATTAGGATCCAATGCAGTATTGGAGTGGGAGATCAGGTCCAGTATCAGTTGAAGAAGACTGTTGTTATCTGACTTCAGATTATAGAATGGCAGGGGAGGGCCCAGAGATTATTCAGTACGCCCTCGCTGACAGATTATCCAGATTCTGGGTATTATGTTGATTTCTTGCTTAATTGATTGCTTGAGGTGAACTCTCAGGTGCACTCATATTAGATTGTTATTACCTATAATTTTCCTTTATTAATCTTTAAGTTTTATGCTGCTTGAAAGTAGGTAATTTGTGAGATTTACCAACCATTTAATCAAAATAGTTTAATACAAGATTTAATAGACTTTTTTGATACTTGAAGGTTATCACAGAATCAGTCAAAAATCATCTGTGAGTTCCATCAGTGTGGTCAAAATAGATAAAACATATTCCTTCCTTTCAAAGCTTTTTTTTTTTTTAGAAAATTGTAGGAATATTGCCCCTAGGCATTCCAACATAAAACGGTACTTGCTAAAGCATTGGAAAATGTTTAGTATTGTTTTTATACATAATATCATATAAACATATCAGTATGTATTATTACTGTTCTCTGTGCATATTGTAAGGGGGATCACAGGTGCCACAGCATGCACGTGGAGAGCAGAGGACAACTTTTGGGAGTCCATTTTCTCCTTTCACCTTTCTGTAGGTTCTGGAGATTAAACTCAGGTTGCCAAGGTTGCATGATAAGTACCTTTACCCACTGGGCAACCTTGCTGGTTCAGAAGTGCTGAATTTGTAATAGATGTGATGTAGCAAACAGCTTAGGAAAAAAGACTCAGCATTATTGGGCATTTCTTGACTGTAACCCCCTGCAGTAGGTAGGTTTTAGTTACTTTTATTTAAGCCCCCAAATTCCTGTGGGGTAATTTTATCCCATCTTACAGAAGATGAAACTGAAGCTCACAGAGTTAAACAAATTGGCACATGCAGTGGGAGCATGAGCAGCCATGAGACCCCGCTGCCCTGTGAGCGCTCATGGTGCTTCCTTCCTCTTTCCTTCAGTATGGCCTGGGTGCTCACACCAAGGCCGCAGCTTGGGATACAATGTACCATTCTGGATTTAATGGGCAGGTAGGAGGAAAGTAGTGAACCAAAGTGGTAATCAAAGCAAGTTGAGTGGAGGGGCTGTTTGCAGGGGTGTGGCAGGTGAGCGGACCCAGCGGGGAGGACAGGCACACAGAGGGGACCACCTATAGACCTGGGTGACCAGGAAGGGAATGATGTTGTTGGGACCTCATATGTAGTTGTAGGTAAAGATTCCCCTATCAGCTGTGGTCAAGGCTGGAGGATCCTTTGTCAGCGAGCATCCAGTTGATGAGCAGATGAGCACAGGACCCGAGGGAACAAAACAGATTTTTCGCTCCTAATGCTCAAAGGAACAAAGATCTCGGGTGTTAAAGGTATTGGTGGTCATGAATTGATCCAGGAGAACTAAGAAGGGGATTACTGTGCCTGTAAGGAGAGAAAACAGAAGAAGCACAGACTTAGCATGGGGAAAAGCCAAGGCTTATGTCAGGTTCTCAACACACCCGCTCTAGGGTCTGACCCGGGAAGGAGGCAGTGGGAGGCTGAATAGAATACACATGTTGGAAGTCAGTTTAACACTCGGTGATGAGCCAGTTTTGTTTCATTAGGTCAATGTTAATGCTCTGTATTTCTTATATAATCCAGAGAGATCGGGGCATCTTGGAATAATGGAAGGAGAAAGAAAGCAAGGGTGAGAGAAACCTAGGTGAACATTTGTCTCCATCCGACATACCCACCTACGAGGAGCAGTCCCTTCTCAGAGGCTGGTGACTGTGCAAATGTGTGTGCAGATTGTATCTTGAAGCTCATTTGATCCTTTCTGTGTTCCAGTGACCTATGGCATGATGAGTTCCAATGTGTATTACTATACCCGGATGCTTTCACAGCTCTTCCTAGACACTCCGGTATCTAAAACAGACAAAACAAACTTTAAAACTCTTTCTTCAATGGAGGACTTCTGGAAGGTATTTGCTAAAAGTACTTTGTTGTCTCTGAAAAGTATTCATATGGTGTCATAAATTGAATTCATGAGTATCTTCAGTGAGTATGAGATATTGTGAATTACACTAAGTTATTCAAGGTTACTGTTTCTTCCCTGGGTATTTATTGAGAACCTTGAAGGTGCTTTGCACAGAACTGAATGTTTCTCACCCTTATTTAATCCCTATAACAATCTTATCAGGTAAAAACCATTACTGTGCCCCAGTTTGTAAATGAAGTGAGATTCAGAATGCTTACCTACCTATGGTCACATGGCTAGAAAGGAAAAGAATTAATCTTTTTCTGTCATGACCGAAACTTTATCATAATTATTATTACTCTATTAGTCACTCTTTATTCAATAAATAGTGATTGAGAATGTCCTATAAGAATCAAGAAGGCAGTTTGAGTGGCATATGTTACTTTACTCTTGTGGTTTGTGTCTTTGTTGACAATGGGCCTCCACCCCCTAGCTCCTGTACAGGTCTGCTGTTATAAAATTTAACCCAACCTTTTCTCTAATTGTCAAATGTTCCAACAGTAATAGATGATAAGCAGTGATTAACATAGGAAAATTCTAAATTAATCTGGATGGTATGCAGCTTAGAATCTAAGAAAACTGGAGGGGAAATTTAAAGGAGAATCATTATTTCTTCTTGAGGAAATAATTTGTAGAATTCCTACTAGACTCAGAGATCAGAGCTCTTGATTTTAAACATAGAGAAAACTGGGTTACTGCAACCTTTTAATATGTAATAATGTTTGTCATTAAAATCTTTGTTTTCACAATGTTGGCCTCTTCCCAGCTCAGGGTGGCAGATCTCTTTTGATTTCCTGGTGATACATGGAGTCGTGACTAGATCTGTTCTCCCTAGAGGAAGAGCTTCTTGTGAAAACAAGAGACTCCTCACATATGTTGTCCATGATAAATGCCATAAAGGGGTGAGGTAGAGTTGGGGTTCCACATTGTAGCAAAATAGTCTAGGTTAAAAGTGAAATTTGAGCTAAACTTTTAAGTTAACCTTTATCCCAAACTTACCTTGTAACCTTGGTCTCAAGAAATAGTAGAGCAGCTTTTGTATCCAACAGTAAATACACTTGGAGGTAGACTGTTAAAAAAATATAAAAGAATTCAGTTCAAAAGGAAATCAACATTCTTGCCTTTACACCTAAGAGTTCATGGTTATGTGAGGTGCTGTTTTGATAAGGGAAAGTGGAGCTAATGGTCTTCATACATGTATGAAACACACCCATCTCGTAATATGTATTTTCAGAACAGAAATCAGAGTTGCCATATATTAAGCATTAACCTTGTGTCAGGTGCCCCAACAATACAAAAGGTGGATTTTCCAAAAGTGGAAGCCCAGTTCAGAGAATCCTACTCAAGGCCCCAAAGTTCACAAGTGACAGCAAGATCCAAACCCAAATCATGCTGACAATAAAGCGTACCATAGTAACTATACCTGTTCAAAGAGTTGGTGAAGTTTCAGTCATGCAAACACTGCAGGCAGAAACTAGACAGCCACTGGGCTTGAAACCTATAGATTTTTTTTGTTTTGGTTTGGTTTTTAGGCAGTGTTTCATTATATAACCAGGTGGCCTTGTACACGCTATGTAGACCAGAGTAGCCTACTTCCTTGAAGTCATGGAGATCCACTTGCCTCTACCTCTGCCTCTGCCTCTGCTTCTGCCTCCAGAGTGTTGGAATTACAGGTCTACTACACCTAGCTAACCATCCTTTGATTCAGTTCACAGAAGGCTCCTTCCTGGATGGTCTGTACTGGAAAGCGCAGTCCCACAATCAAACAGAAGCTGACAACCAAAGCTTCATCTTCTATGAGAACCTGCTGTTAGGAGTGCCACGTCTACGCCAACTCAGAGTCAGAAATGGATCTTGTACGATCCCTCAGGACTTGCGAGATGAAATTAAAGAATGCTACGATGTCTACTCTGTCAGTAGTGAGGACAGGGCTCCATTTGGGCCACGAAACGGAACTGCGTAAGTGTCTGTGATGGCCAAGGGGTGACATAGATTCAATCATTCATTCTCTGACAACTTTCCCCAAAAGATACCTATAGTGACTCTTCAGTGCTTATATGGAAGCCTGGGTAAAGTTGACCTTTGTTTCTCATTTTCTCTTAACTTCTGTCCCGCTTTTGGTTTCTAAATCCCTATTTTGAAAAGGCCAAATTGTTGACCAAGAAAAAGAAGTGATCTGAGCCTTTGGATGTTTTGAGTAAGAAGCTTCAGTATTATTTTATAGGTCCAATAAGATTGTCCCCTAAGTTATTTATTGTGTTTCTGGTTCTTTTAGTAATTTTTGCAAATATGTCTTTGTTCAGAATGTTGTTATTTAAAGTATAAATTTTGGGAACTGGAGGGATGGCAGTTAAAAGCACTTAACTGTTCTTGCAGAGGTCCTGGGTTCTGTTCCCAGCACACACATCAAGTGACTCACAACCCCATTATTCCAGTTCTAGGTGATCTGATGCCCTCTCCTGGCCATACATAATGCACATAAACTCAGGCAGGCACACACATACACATATATTTTTTAAAAAAATGAATAAATCTTTAAAGTACATTTTTTTCTCTCACTGTTGTCATTCTGTTTTATTTCTATCTCATCTGTTTTCATTCATTGTCCCCATGTTTCCTCCTCTGCCCACCAGAATATGGTTGCTGCCAGATTATTCATAACTCCTTTCTTGTGTTTCATACTATGCTTGCTTCTTACATCCTGAAAAAGAATTTTAAAAATTGTCATTGTACATGGTGCTGTCTTACATGAAGATACTTTCACACAAGTATAAAGTGAGCCCATCCCCCACCCTCTGCCTCTTTTACCCTCCACCCTCTGTTGGGCACCTCTGCTCCCCTATACGAGGCAGTGGAGTCAGTGCAGGAGCTGCCCTCGGGCTTCTCCTGCTAGCAGAGCAGCTGACCTTTTAGCTGTTTTTTTCTTATACCAGAGATGCTCCATTAGTGTACACATAGGTGTACACAGTGCTGGAGCAATAGCTATGTTGTGGGAAGATCATACAACCAAAGCAGTCTGTACAAGGGATGTGAAGTACAGCACTGAGTGATCCCTTCCTGCCCTGATCACACCAGTCTCTGTCACAACATCCCCCACCCCAACACACACACACACAGACACACACACACCATCCACACACAGGTTGTCTCAATCCTCTTCCCAGAGCCCAGGCTGCTGCTCCCAAATGCCTGAATCTTCCATTTCACTCTTCATATGATCACACTCACCACACATAGACCTGTATCCATGAACCTGGTTCAACTCTATCCCAGTTTTCTGGACCCATGCTCATTCGCTCAGGCAGTGAAGAGCAGAGGCCTTTGGGACTTGGAGATATGAAAATGCAGGACTCTGACCATCTCAGCCTCAGGTTTGACATTAAGCCCTCTTAGATAGTTCCCCGCTTTGGCAGCAGTGAGCCAGTTAGGAATTAGAGGCCCCTTCTCCAGCATCTGCTTGCTACGTGAATCTCAGGTCTCCTATCTTAAAAGCGTATTTTCCAGAGGGCTAGATTCTGTGTTAGTGATACTGGCCAAAATTTTTCTTCTCTGTTTTTCTTAGGGCTACACTTGAGGAATAAACATAATTTTTAAATTATTGTTACTCCAAAGAAGTTTCAGAGTGTTCCAAGCAAAGTCATCTTCTTAAGTCTGTGGGGGTAATTCTTTCTGATCATCTAGGTTCTTTTCTTGGTAGCTAAGGGAAACCTGTTTGATGACTAGTCTATTTGTCTACCATCAATATACATGCTATTTAGTTTAGTTTAGGCACAAATTTAGTGAAAATTTGGAGATTTAGAGAAAAAAAAATCACTGAATAATGTCAACAGATATTTCTTCCATGTTACGCGACAGTGATTATACTTCCCAACGTTCCTTTTCCTAATTTCTGCAAAACATGAAAACATCTTTAATCTGTGCCACCCATTCTAGAATATAGCTTTATCTCCCACCATTGATAAGAGGCATTTATATAGCTCCTGCTGTGTACCAGACCCTGTTCATAAATGTATCTACCCCCCAACCCCACAGAACACCTCTAAGGCAGGTATCATATCATTTTACAAGAAAACCAGACCGAGTGACAGTGAGTGACTTAGTGGACTTGCCCCTCTTGACTTTTAATTTTCACTAGGATCTTTGAGGGACATAATCCTTGAATCAGTCACTATGGCAGCTGTGGGAACTGGGATCTGGTGGCACAGGCTCTATGAACAGATAGGTCTAATATGAGATCTAGACTTAATACTCGCTTTGGTAATAAATTGAACTTACTAAGCCTCAGAGTCCTCTTTACCAAACTGAGGTTAATAAATGTGTCGGGATTCAAGAAAGAACATAGGAAGTATTACGTCAAGTACACCATTTATTACTCACTTTATCTTGGTGAGAAGCAACTATCTTTGTAACTGTGACAGGTCTTTCACTAATTTTACCTGTTTATTTTTTTAATTAGATGGATCTATACAAGTGAAAAGGACTTAAATGGGAGTAGCCACTGGGGAATAATTGCAACTTACAGTGGTGCTGGCTATTACCTGGATTTGTCAAGAACGCGAGAGGAAACTGCTGCTCAGATTGCTGGCCTCAGAAAAAACTTCTGGCTGGACCGAGGAACCCGAGCAACTTTCATTGACTTTTCAGTGTACAATGCGAACATTAACCTGTTCTGTGTGGTCAGGTATGTACTATGGGCTCATATCTCTCATATCGTAGTTGTTATCTACATATACTTTTCTGGAGATGGACCAGAAAAGAAACCTTCTTGCAGCTAATTAGAGAGTGGTGCCAGGGATCCAGGCTGATACCAAGGAAGGGGTGGAAACTGTAGGTTTGGGTAAGATAAAGATAATTTGTTGGAGAGATGGCTTAGCAGTTAAGAACACTTGCTGTTCTTCCAGAGGATCCAAGTTAGCACCCACATGGCAGCTAACAACCATCTATAACCATCATGTTATACCTACATACATGCAGGCAAAATACTCATACACATAAAATACAAATTAAAAAAAAAAAAGATATTTGAGGAAGGGACTTAAGATCCCGGAATATTATGACTTAGAAAGAGCCATAAGTCTGGTTGAGTTCATCCCAATTCTAGATCCTTCCAGAAAAAGCATTGTAAATTTTGTTGCTTTTAACCATCTATCTTTAGCTACTATAAGGATGGCCAGAGCTGTACACTCTATACCCCGCCCGGTCCTCTGGTTGAAACCTGGCTCCTTTTCCTGAGTTTCCCCACTCTCATGGGTAAGACTCATCAAAAACACAAAAAGTTTGTTCCTTAGATCCTGTGATGTTGTCACCATCACCCCATGGGAGATGGTGAGGAAACTGACGAAGATTTCACTAACTTCTCATGCATGCATTCAATAAGTTTTTCTTGGACACTGAGGAGCCAGCTACTGTTTTAGGCCTTTTAGATAGGCCAGTGACTAAAACAAGATCCCTGTCCTTGAAAAGCTTGCATTCAACAAAAAGGTCATATATTACTTAAATGATAAGTGCTGTTAATAGGAAACGAAAACGTACAGCAAGATGAAGGTGAGTCATTGTGCACACCGTGTGTCGTGTTTGCAGCACCCAGAAATCACTCACAGTGCTTATCTGCCCATGTATGTCCACACAGAGTAAGGACATGTTCTCATAATGTAAGTATTTTGTAATAATTTTCATGTTTAACTCAACTCCGATTTAATAGTCAATTTCATGTGTTTCCAGTATTTATACTTAACAAATTTTGCTGAAGATGTTTCAGATCAAGTTTTTAACCATCAGAAATTACTGAAAATTGAGTGTACTTTTCGTGTTTCAAGAGATAGTTAGAAGAATATAGTAATAGGCAGGCAACTGGTATTTTAGAAAATCTAAATGTTTGTCGGATGTCTTCAGTATTTGGTTTGCACTTCCTCCCTAGTCTCTGAGGCTGAATGTCAAGGAAGTGACTCCATTTTTTTGTAAGTTCCTAGAAGTGGCTGACAAAGGTAGAGAGAGCCTCATGGGACGGAGATGCCTCGACAGGTTGAGGCCACTTGCTCCCCTCTTGTGTCACATGAGACTGAACCGAGACCCATTGCTTTTAATATTATTCTGAGATTCTGGCTCTCACTGTGAGTCTCCGGACATCAAATAGGAAACAAAGAACAGATGTTGAAGAGAATTTCCCATTTTCCACAGTCCCTGTCTTAACTTGGCTGTTGCTGGAGCCTGCATATGTCTTAGAAGTCACTTCCCTGTAATAGAGGATATTGTGATGCCAAATACATGGCTGAGAGCTTTTAAAACTCTAAAATTACAGAGCTAAAGGTTCTGATTCTAGTTTGATAGGAAGGAAAATCATTATAGTAAGCGGGTCATTGAACTATCCTCAGTGTGACACTGGCACAGTGGGAATCTGGCAAGAGAATGCCTCAGTTCCATTATAATTAATAAAACAGTAAAAAGCCAGTGCTAAGAGTGTGAATATAAAACACGTATGATACTATTAGAGATAATAGGTGGGTACTGGGTACCTGAATTATAAGGCCTTGGAAAGGAGAGAAACCTAACAAACTAAAGAGATAACTAGATGTTAATTACTGAGTGAATGGATGAGGTAGTCCCTGTCTTTATTTTCAGTTACAAAATATATATCCTTCTTCTCATCCAGGTCATGAATGTTTGTAGGGCATAGCCTGTATTTCTTTAGGCTCTTTCTGTTGCCTAGTAGAATGGCTTGCATTCAGTAGAAGTCCTAGAAAGACTGGTTTGTTGATAAACTATTAGTTTAAAACACACACACACAGTGTTTTGAGTATTTTAAATATCAGAAGAGAAGGAAGGAACCTTGGACTGGAAATGATCCTTTGGGGTGGGAATCTTAGGAAGTCTATTTCCTTTTTAAAACTGTGATCCTACAAGTATGGAACTAGTGGTCATGACTGAAATGATTTTTCAATACCTTCAGGAACTTGTGGTGGCAGTATATTTCACCTCCTAGTACAGGGACAGAATAGATAGACTGCCTTTCCTGATTCTGTCCGTGCACGATTATTTTAATTATTCTCTTTGCAATGCAGGTTATTGGTCGAATTTCCAGCAACAGGTGGTGTGGTTCCATCTTGGCAATTTCAGCCTGTAAAACTGATCCGCTACATCACGACTTTTGATTTCTTCCTGGCAGCCTGTGAGATTATCTTTTGTTTCTTTATCCTTTACTATATGGTGGAAGAGATCTTGGAAATTCGGATCCACAGACTACACTATTTCAGGAGTTTCTGGAATTGTCTGGATGTTGTGATTGTTGTGGTAGGTTGGAGAACGATGGCAAACCCCCGACTATATTTCTTTCCTTTTCCCTACTGTATTCTGATAGCATGTTCATTGCAGACTTTGATCTCCATATTGTGGTTCTTAATACCCATGAACAAAACATAAAATTTTCTTTTTTTTATAAAATACTGTGTTGTATTTATTTTTATGATTTTGTGTAAGAAACCTTCCTGATTATAAAATGGACATTTTTCTTGAGCTCTGACTTAACCACACAAATAATAATAAGCATAATAACACAGTAGTTCAAATTTGGTTTTGAAAAACTATGCGAATTTTTTTAATAATGGTACTTTCTTCACTGCTAGTAAAAATAATTTATTTTTTACATATGTGTCAAGTTATGAGACGAAAAACTATCCTGAATTTTATCCTGAAAACCTCCTGTAGGTTAGAATTTCTAACAAATAGTCCAGAGGGAACAAACCTTAAGTTTTATCTGTGAAAGTTAGGTCTGTTGCTTCCTTCCAGAGACCCTGGTGTAAAAATGAAGTCGTATAAGCTTTTTCTTCATCAATAGCATGAACTTTTGACTTTTTATATTTAAAGTGTATAGCAGTGTGCCTGGTTGTCATATGTCTTGCCATTCTGTTCAGCATAGCTGTGTCTTATATTATTATGTGTCCATGCTTCCCACTCTCTCACCATCCAGATGATTCTGAAATCTTAGAAGAGCATTCCTTTTCTTTCAGCCTTCCTCCTGACAGTTATTCTTTGCCTCATCCGTACCTCAAAGATGATTTGACCTTTGCGAGCCATTTATATTAAATCTTTGTCAAATATTGCCCATTAGAATTTGTTGATAAAATATAGAAAAGGAGTTATTCATGTGTAAAGGAACAAACACTTGAGACCTGAGAAATAAACATCTGGGCACATATTGCATAGTAGCAGTGATGACAGCATTAGTAATAGTAGAGTGGCTTGTACTTTAGAGACTACTGTGTGTGAGACATACTTCCAAACAAATTTCATAGAGGAAAGCTTGCTTAATCTCTACATTAGCTCTCATATCTGCTCTGATTTGCCTAATTGAGTCATGCATGTGTGTGCTTCCACTTGAAATAAAAACTCCTACAGACTGTGTGTAGTGGGACACCCACAGGACCTGCAGCCTCCCACCTTTCATGATGTTCTTGTACCATCACACAGTTCATACAAGTAAAGGCAACTACTTGAGGCACCCAATCCTAAAATATTACTAATGGGCAACATTACAAAAAAAAGATTCAGTACTAAAGAAAACAGGGGAGGCAAGAAGTGTAGAAGTCACCTTTCAGAGTATCTCTGTTAGTGATAGCAGGGCCCCATCTATCTACATTAAAATTATTCCAGAAAACAATGTTTGGAACTTTAAGGGTACAAAATTACCTTTGGCCTCTATGTATTTCATTATTTTCAAGTTATTGAGAATAGTGTTAAAAAATCAAAAGCAAGTCCTATGCTTTCTAACCACTTTACCCATAAATTGTCATGCTTTTACCCCTGCTCCAGTGAGCTGCACCGTACACTTTCTTTAACACCCTGGGAAATTAGCTGCTCATATAGAAGAGGTCCAGGGTAGTTTCTTTGGCTCCATAAGCACAGAATTTTACAAGTCCCTCTTTTGAAGTCTTATTCTCCCTGGCTTTTAATTTGACTTTAATCTGTGGTTCTACCAAGACTCTATTCAAGCAGTTGTGCTTTCATCAGGGCGAGGGAAGGGCTCCCTCACACGTCTCACTTGAGACACTGGCTGGCTGAGCAGGAGGAAGGGCATGCTTTCTGGTCGCCTTAGAGCATGCAAGCTCCACTGGATTATGGAAGCTCGGGAGGAAAACACCATGGCTTTTGTTTTATCCAACTGAGATTTAAGTCAACCCAGCATCTCAGAATCACAGCAGAGTGTTTCCTGTATTTTCCTATTTTGCCTTTCCGGCAAATATGCTGAAGTCTCAGAGCGTATGTCAGTCAGCCATTTGCCCTGGCTAGCTGTCTTTCAAAATGGGTGGAATTACTGGGGGTGGGAGGGAGCACTTTAGAAGGCTAAATTTAAATAATGTTGACTGCTTAGCCTCAGTGCATGAAATAAAATTATTTCATTTATTCAGCAAAGATGTCCTTCTATGCACTGTCTTGCACTGCTCCAGGGATTACACATGTAGGAATATAGAAGACAACTGATACCTCTGCCTCCAAAAGCTTGTGTTATGGTTTGGGAGAAAGTTCTTTTGTAGGTAGAAATGAAAATTACAAAGAAAAACTAGCAATGTAATGACACACACACTCTCAAAAGTCTCTTCTCTCGCCTCTCATTCCCTATTTTGGAAGGAAACTCCAAGGAACGTTAATGAGTTAATATGATATTGGTTTTGTTTGTATTAAAAATACCTTGACTGGATAATGAATTACCTCATGAGAGTTAGACAGAGGAATGTTGTTGGATTTATTCAACCAACCAGGCTTCATCCCTCGCAGCTGAGTACAAGGACATTTTCAGTGTTTCCAAGAGAATTAAACAAACAAATAAACACATTAATAGCATCAGGACAAAATATAAGGTTGACTGGACTAGAAATCCTTCCTGGTTTAAAAGGAAGACAGCGCGTTTGGCTTTTTAGCTGTGATTGGCAGCTGAACAGAAGGCCTTTTCTTGAACTTGAGTTTGTTTTAGCATCCTTTCTTTGTACACATGTGTACACACCCATGCACACATGTATTCATTTGATTTCTGTTCCCGAGGGAATGCAGGATATAGATTGTTAGCACATTCTAAGGCAGTGCTCAACATTTGTCCTTTTGAATGGGTGACTGATTGATGCCACAGGTGAGTATTCAGGTCAGCCCTCTAATCCACACACTGGTGGGGGGAATTAATCATTTTAAAATAGATTACTGATCATATATTTTTAAAGCAACATAGTGAATAAGAACCTTTTGTCTTCCAGTTATCAGTCGTGGCCATAGTAATTAACATTTACCGTATATCAAACGTGGAGGGGCTACCACAGTTTCTGGAAGATCAAAATGCTTTCCCCAACTTTGAGCATGTGGCATACTGGCAAATACAGTTCAACAATATAGCTGCTGTCTTGGTATTTTTTGTCTGGATTAAGGTAATTATGTCACATTTTGAATTTCTAATGTGTTTTTCTTTTCATTAACATGAATTACATGAAATATTGAAGACTGAATCTACCTTTTTGGCCAGATTTAAATGGCCAGTCAAGGTTGTTCCATAGTTTACGTCAAGTAAACTAGTGGGGTTCCTGTGATCATTGCCGTTGCTGTTTCTGCTTCCTGAATTCTTGCCAGATCTGACCCTGCAGGTTTTGGTATCTGCAGTAAAAGGCCTTCACTGTCTATTCTCTGGGCCCGGAGCCCCAGGCTACTGTAGCTTTTGAGTAGGTCTGATTTCACCTGATGTGATGAGTAAGGGACACAGAGAAAGCAGTTGAGGTACAAAAGAAAGAGATGTACACCAGGGAGTGCTTGATGAGAAGATTGCCTCTTTTCAGAGGACACTCCATCCAAAATTGGGGTTGTATCACAGGCTCTCCTGAATTGCCTGTGTGAAAGAATGGAGAATCTCTTGGACAGTGAGCCTCAGTTCTAGAGCTACGGTTACCAACATGCCACCTGCTCAGGTTCTCAGATGGTGCTGCACAAGCCGTAGTTCCTGGCCACATGAGCAGTGTATATGTAAATGAAAATGAAATACAGTGGCAACTCGAGTTCTCAGTCCCACTAGTCCACTGATGTCTCTCATGCTGTTATTCAGTTGCCTGCTTATTCCAGAGAAACCATCACTAACATTTCATAGATACTTACATACATTCTTAGAAAGTACTGAAGTCATCAACCTGTGTGCCTTTGTCATAAAGTGAATAGGAATTGGAACTGGTGATGTCATTTATTGGCAGAGACCTTGCCTGGCATATATGAGCCTCTGAGTTCTATCCAAGCACTACAGAATGAATAAATAAATAAATAAATAAATAAATAAATAAATAAATTTTCATTAAGTAGTATTGGTTATAACAACCTACAGAAAAATTTTATTGTGGTCAAAAACAGTTTATAAAAGACCATCAAGTAAAAGTCTAGAGATTTCTCTCCAACATGTATCTCAGGTTATTGTCTTTTATTCATTGTTTTGCTCACTAAAACAAACCATTGGTTTGTTCTGGGTAGAAACTGTGACTCACTTCTAACACCCCCATGTGCTCTTCCACACAGCCTTCCATTTTGAGCTGCACACGTTGTCCTACGCCGCAGGCTAGGCTGCACCATTTGAGCAGCTGTCCTCAGATCCCTGTTCCTGGCTCTGCTCAATGATTCTTTGTGCTCAGGTACAGCTGGCTCAACTGCTGGCTCTCAGTCCAGCTGACTTCTAGGGGTGAAAAATACCAGTACTTGAGGCTGGAGAGATGACTTAGTGGTTAAGAGCACTGGCTTCTCTTGCCGAGCACCCAGGTCCTGTCTCCAACACCCACGTGGTGGCTAGCAACCATCCATAACTCCAGTTCCAGGGGAATCCAACACCCACTTCTCACCCTCTCAAGCATTGCATGACGCAGGTGCACTTACACACATGCAAGCAATACACTCATACACATAAAATAAAAATAACAAATAAATTTTTTTAACAAAAGAAAAATACCAGTATTTGAGTCCCTGGAGATTCAAGGCAGTTACATAGAACTATCCCTACATAATGGTACTCAATAAATAACAAAAATTATTTCCTAATATTTTATTATTGCTTTTTCTTTTAATACTTGGGGGAGGGACATTACTGCTTATTTTAATCAGACACATCTGAACTTGTTTATACTACTTTGTTGGGGGAACGGGTCTTTTTGAGACAGGATCTCCCTGTAACCCCATCTTCCTATATAGCTCAGGCCCGCCTTGAATTCACAATCTGCCTGCCTCTGCCTCTTGAGTGCTGGGACTCAAGGCGTGTGCCACCATGGCCAGCTTGATACTACATTTTAATTGTGGTGCAAAATGTGAGCAACATGAGACAGAGTTTTGTTCTTTTCACTGCTGTATTCCCAGTTTTGTGGTGCCTAGCGTGAGGTAGGCACTCAACACATACTTTTTTTGAATGACACAATAGGTGATGCTGGGTTTGAAACAGGATAAAGAACAAATTATTTCTCTCCTCTTTTCTTTACTCTGATAAATTATATAATACTTAACTGTTTTCACCATTTTACAATACATTTCAGAGGCATGAAGTACACCATCATGTTGTACAACCAATACCACAATGCGTTACCAAACTTTTTTGTAACCCCCAACATGAAATACTGTATCCTTACTCGTCCATTTTTCCTTTTGTGTTTCTTGCCCCACTGAATTTGATTATTCTGAATTCCTCAAGGGAGCAGAATTCGACAATATTTGAGCTTTCATGTCTCCTTTCTTTCATTTGGAATAATGCTTTCCAAGTTCATGTCCTAGTGTGTATCGGATCTCATTTCCTCTTACAGTGGAATGATATTCCATTGTATGTGTATCCCATGTTGTATTGTCCATTCCTCTGCTGACATTGTCCTTCTTTTACAGCTCTTCAAATTCATCAGTTTTAACAGGACCATGAGTCTGCTCTCTACAACCATGTCTCGATGTGCCAAAGACCTCTTTGGCTTTGCCATCATGTTCTTCATTATTTTCTTGGCATATGCTCAGTTGGCATACCTCGTCTTTGGCACACAGGTTGATGACTTCAGTACTTTCCAAGAATGTATGTAAGTATCTATGAAATCAAAAGGAAAGGTTTGTGTATGCATGTATGAAACTGTCAAAGAATAAATGAAAAATACTCTTTAAAAACCTTAATCAAAGGTTTTTACCTTCTCAAAGATAAAGAATTCCTGATGCTCTTTAGCCACCAAATGGTAAAAATAGTTAAAGTATGAATGAATTACCTCTTCCACAAATACTGCCCCACCAAAGAAGGCCAGGCATGTTGAAATGCTGGTGCTTGGGAAGCAGCCCTCGAGCTGGGAAGCAGTGAGACGCAGTGGAGCAGGCCTAGAAAGCCAGCACTGTTCCGGTGAGCAAAGTCTCCTCAGCAGGTGGGAGTTTTAATGACGATTTGCTGGCAGACGGGCAGCTTACTGGGGAATGTGTAGTCCTGGGTTCCATCTCGACTTCCTGTGCTCCTCCCTCCCCCACATGGAAAGGTTATTTGCTTATATTTTCGTTCTCATTGAATATTGTCAGCATGTATTTTGAACTTCAAATTTTAAGGAAAAAAAAAAGTTTCTAAGATTGTGGAAGAAACTTAAACTAGTATATGAATCTTCAGTGTTCCCAAATATAGCAAAAAAGGAAATAGGGCATTCTGAATCAGATTTCTGTGCTATTCACAAAAAAACTAGTAGTTAAGGAAGGAGATCATGATAATGGAGGTTAATATGACTCCTGCAAAGGATTCCTAGTTAACTGATAATTGATAAAAGTCAAGACTAGACCTGATTTTACTACAACCCAGCCCTGGAAACACCTAGCCACCCTGACCTCGCTTTGAGTGAATGTGAGAATACTGGATCCTGAAACCATGGTATTTTGTCTTATCTTTCAACAAGCTTTGTGATGTTATTTAAAGAGAGTTTAACCTCAGACCGAGAGTGATTATTGTAAAGATTTAGTCACTAGTATTACCCAAATTATGTATTCTTGCTATTTAAATCATCAGCTTTAATATTAACAGTCAAAATGACATAGCTAATGTGAAAGCACTCCATTATTGTAGAAAACATCAATTGATGACAAAATAGCAAGACTTTTCCAAAGAGATCAACATTTTTTTATTTTTCGGCAGCTCTCTGAAACTTCCAAAAATGTCCCCAAATATGAAATCACCATCAATGCATGTGCACACAGGGCTGGGCATACTTTGGCTTTGTATTGTGTTTGTTTGTTTGTTTGTTTTTTTCATAGCTTCACT
Source organism: Eospalax fontanierii (assembly GCA_035773235.1). NCBI lineage: Eukaryota > Metazoa > Chordata > Mammalia > Rodentia > Spalacidae > Eospalax > Eospalax fontanierii. Next base: position 20,766,742 of record CM069533.1, on the reverse strand, counting down.
CAGTTCCGCATCATTCTGGGTGATATCAACTTCGCAGAGATTGAGGAAGCTAATCGAGTTTTGGGACCACTCTATTTTACCACCTTTGTGTTCTTTATGTTCTTCATTCTTTTGGTATGTATATTTTTGTTTATAGTGAGGTGATCTAAACTTTACGCTTATGAATCACCATCTTTTCTCTCATGCTCAATTATCTATCATTTCAAAAAACACAGAAAGAAAAGAATCTTATTTTTAGGAAACTTATTTTTTATTTAGTAACAGTTCTAAGACGTGATCATTTATTTTCCCATGGTCTTCCATTTATCACATGCGTGTGTGTCTAATCATTGTAAAACGTAATTATAATAAGTCCATACAGTTCCCTAAAATAGTGTTTTTTCCTCAGTAGTAAAAGTGCCTACCTGCTTTTTCAGCACTGCGTCACCTACTTCATAGTCATTGGCTGACATGACCTTCTGTTTCTGCTTTTCTCTGAAAAAAAGAAAAAGAAAAAGGGACTTAGCAGTCTCTTAGCAATTTAGTAATAGAATGTCACAAGTTGGAATTGAGTAAGTTATTGTATGTCAAGGTTAAGGCACTGTTTCAGCTATTGGTATTCCACAGGTCTATATACTGCCTATAATAATCTCCATATACTAAATTTAAAACAAAAACTAGCAATGATTAAGAATTGCTTTCAGATTACATTTTAAGATGTGTTTGATTCAATTGATTTAGAACAAATTGACACTTTTAACATTTTGCCTTAAGATTGACTTTTTTTCAAAGATTTTTTTTCTTTACATTTGTAACCCTGCTTGTCTACCAAGAAAGTGTAAAATGAAATTAGGTTAATTTAGGGAGGGGGCTTACTACATCTAAACACTATCTTCTTCTCAGACTTTTCTTTCATGGGACCCATCTTAAGAAAAATGACAAAATCTTTTCCTGTGAGTAAATTTTTCTTTCTGAAACTTTGAATGACTGCATTTCAGTGACATGGTGTCACATCTACAGAGTCCACCCAAATCCTCACTTTGGTGGATGACGTTCCCTGAGCATTATATGTCCAGGAATGGGATGAATGAGGCAGCCTGTCCCTCAAGTCCACTCATTCATACCATGCTTTTTTGCAAGTATAGTGGCTGACTTTTAACTGAGCTCCATTAAATGTTCTCTTCCTGTTACATATTAATGAAAAGCTAGGGATTAATGAGGCTTTGTACCCTCTAGCATGAATGGTATTTTGGATTCTGGAGCACCTGACTTGATACCAAGATGAAAAAAACAAACAGACCAAAAACACCATCAGGAACTGGGAGTCCTGTGACAGATCCTTGGGTTCAGCTCAGGCCACCTAGCTTTCTCCCTGCAAGAGACACAGTTACAGCCACTTGAAATGCTCAAATGAGAACTTGCTTGAACACTGTGCTGTACTAGACAATACCTTCTGGAGTCTAGGTTGTATAGTCATTTTATTTAATTTAATCAAGTGCCAGAATATAAAGGAACCTCCTAATTTTTGTCTTTTTACTAATTCAATTTTTTGTTGTTTTGTTTTGGGGACGTTCTCTGGTTTTTTTTGTTGTTGTTGTTGTTGTTGTTTTTAGACAGGGTCTCCCTGTAGCCCCTTCTGGCCTAGAACTAGTTGTGTAGATCAGGCTAGTCTGTATCTCGTAGAACTGCTTCATCTACTTCTGCCTCTCAAGTGCTGGAATTAAAGACTTACTCTGCCTCCCCCAGCTAAAGGTGTAGCCTGG